>JAVDPK010002605.1:0-75652 GCA_034780415.1 Cichlasoma orientale
CCCCCCCCCCCCCCCCCCCCCCCCCCCCAGGACTGGTAGGCTATATGGTATTAAAGTGGCATCAGCTTTTATTATTATCCTTAACCATTATTGATTCATGCACCACATAAATGGCATTGTCGCAACACATTAGAGTTAGAGTAATATGAAACACTAACCTAAAGTAACCTAGTAAAAAGCTTCTCATTAATGCTGAACTGAATAATGTGATACGAAAGGATCATTTCGAGTGGAGTGCATGCAAAAAGAAGAACAGCTGTGGTCCTTTCATTAGTGTCTGCACTACACAGTTCTTCACGGCACTCTGAAGCAGTGCTCGGGTCACTACAAATGTAGATTCCAAAGGAGGCAAACATATTGTTTTGATTACCTACGATGCATAGCAGATGGATGGGTGAGAAATTATAAAAAGCAGGTGTAAAGAATGACTCAAAAAAAAAAGCAAATTTAGTGAGTAAAATGTTCTCCTGCTGTTGCCAAGTGACTGGTATCGTGTTGGCCTGCATCTTTCTTTAAAACCTGTTTTACAAGAGTTAGGAAAATTAGAAAGGCTACATTGTATATGAACATTGTCTCCATTGACACTGTTTTTACAAGCCATTCAGTCCATTTGTCAATACAAGACATTTTAGTGATACAATTTTACTTACAGCTTACCTCTGACTTCCTCTGCATTGCCTTTAGATAGAACAGCCTCCTCTTATAGCAGCAGCCTTGCTGAAAATGCATCCTCATACTGGAATCTGTTAACACAAGAGTCTTCAGTGCTATTAAACCAGTATATTACTAATATAACAAATCAAATTGTCTGCTTTGAAAAAGCCTTGCCACATTATAAGTCTAGCAAGAAGGAAAACAAAGAAACCGTTTTTAGAACTTGGTTGACCAATCCAGGACTATACACCAGCAAAGGTCTCACACACAAGGTTTTGCGTAATCAGGCCCCACCTTACCTTAAAGACCTCATAGTACCGTATCACCCCAATAGAGCACTTCGCTCTCAGACTGCTGGCTTATCGGTGGTTCCTAGGATACTTAAGAGTAGAATGGGAGGCAGAGCCTTCAGCTTTCAGGCCCCTCTTCTGTGAAACCAGCTCACAGTTTGGATCTGAGAGAGAGACACCCTCTCTATTTTTAAGATTAGGCTAAAAACTTTCCTTTTTGATAAAGCTTATAGTTAGAGCTGGGTCAGGTGACCCTGAACCCTCCTTTAGTTATGCTGCAATAGGCCTAGGCTGCTGGTGTTTCTTCTTCACTCACCTCTTTTCACTCTCTCTGTGTTTTTACTCCACTCTGCATTTAATCATTAGTTATCTCTGGCTCTCTTCCACAGTGCGTCTTTTGTCCTGTCTCCCTCCCCTCACCCCCAACCAATCATGGCAAATGACTGCCCCTCCCTGAGCCTTGTTCTTCAGGAGGTTTCTTCCTGTTAAAAGGGAGTTTTTCCTTCCCACTGTTGCCAAGTTTTGCTCATACTGGCTCGTTTGACTGTTGGGTTTTCTTTGTATTATTGTAGGTTCTTTACCTTGCAATATAAAGCGCCTTGAGGCGACTGTTGTTGTGATTTGGCGCTATATAAACAAAATTGAAATAAATTAAATCGAAAGGTCTCGTTGAATAATTGAACAATGTTATCTCCCCCAGCACTTTCAAACATTTGACTCGATGCCGGCCGAATGTGATTATTTCCAACAATCTTGCTCGTTTGGTAAAGTAATTGGTGTTAACAATGATTGCTGGATATAAACTTCTTTCTCAAGCTTCACTCTTTACACAAATGCGTGACACTTGGAGATAAATGAATTCAGTTATCTGTCCAAAAATGTGCTGCTTTAATTACGTATAACTAGTCCTTTTCAAGCAAAACCCGGCCGTTTCTGTAACAAATTTAATAGAGCACTTCAATTTCACTCAGTGTGCATCAGTTCATTCAAGTCATTCTGTTTTGCCCTTTGTACAGGTGGTTAGAAATGCATGCTGTGACATATAAAAAGCTTTTTTTATGCAGGAAGCATATTTCAGCGTGTTTCAGTTTTGCATTGCTGTCGATATATAGTAATTGACTTTACAGACATAATACTAATATCAAACAGATTGACTGAGCAAAGTATTGTTTTTGGAGGTATAAACAGTGAAAACGGAGTGACATGGTACAGGGACGAGTTAAAATAAAACACAAAACAGAACGAAAAAAAAAAACAAGGCAATTATCACATTTCCGTCCTTTAGTCACACATGCTTTGGGGTTTTGGCAAGAAGAATACTCAAAGGGTTTCCATGCAGCAACACATTTCTATTTTGTATCTTCTGCTTCTATAAATTAGTTAACTGTGATATTTGTATCAAATAATGATTCCATGGCATTTTAGGCATACTACATGCTGCCTTTTTGGACAGCTTGAGAGAACTATACCTGACACCGGATTTTCTTTGTTGCTTCAATAAACCTGGCTTATTTTTTCGGAAAAGAGATGCATATTTAGAAGAAGAAGAAGAAGAAGAAGGAAAAAAAAAAAAGGTAATTCACATGCAGAATTCTGTGAGTCACAAACCCTACCTGCTGCTCTTTACTTCTCACTGCACCAACCTGCTCTGTCTGAGTCATTTGACATGTTTTGTCATAACCCACACAACAACATGACTTGTTTAGTTAATGAACGACTGCAATGATGATGATGATCCAACTTTCCCGTGGTGACATGTTTTCCTCCACTTGGTTCCGCTACAGTAGCTCATCACTTCAAACTGTGAAGCGGTCCAGCTGAACGTGGTGCCAAATGTTCTGCTGGGTGCCAATATACTCCAATATTAGAAAGTGTGACACTGAAGTTCTTTTTTTTCTGTCCCCATTCTCTTAAAGTTAATTAAAGGCTTAAATCTTAAGTGTGAAGGATGTAGGAAAAGCGACCGTGTATTTTTCCTTTTCTTACCAGGGGAGAGTTTCTGAGAGATTGAATAAAGAGAAATAAGAATGGCTACTTGGGATTTAGCAATGATCCTACCACCATGTGGCCATTTATTAACCACTTTCTAAACTCTTGAGCTAAGGCGTCGTGGAAAGAATTTGACCAACTTGAGCATGTTGAAAAACGTAGGTGGGCAATTTGGATGGTAAGTAGCTCAGAGTTTGAAGAAGCAGAGTAATCTCTCAAAGGTCACCTTTCATGGCTATGGCTGTGTGTTTGAGTAGCCAGTGTCATTGGTATTTTAGCCTTAAAGCACAAGCCTTAGCTTCAGCAGCATTGCTGCGGATGGAAGCGGTGCCCTGCTGGCTTTAGAGAAACTTTATGTTGCACAGCAGTTGTTGCACCCCATGTTTTGAACGACGCTTTCCATTTCACTTCAGTTTTATTTATGTATTGACAATTCACAACAACATTTGCCTCAAACTACTTTTTATGGTAAAGACCCTGTAGATTAAAGAGAAGACCCCAACAATCAGATCATCCCCCATGAGCAGCACTTGGTGACAGCGCGAAGCAAAAACTCCTTTTTAACAGTAAGAGACCTCCAGCAGAACCAGGCTCAATGAGTGTGAGCCATCTGAAGGGTTTGGGGGTGAGGGGAAAGGAAACTATGGGGGAGACATGCAGTAGTGGCATATAAACACATGGGGATTTGAAAGAGGGGAGTGGAGGAGAAGTGCTTGGTTCATCATGGGGAGTCCCCCAACAGCATAATTAAGGGTCATCTGATCCAGCCCAAACTGTCAAATTTATCAAAAAGGGACGTTTTAAGCCTAGTGTAGGTGTAGGGCTGGTTCCACAGGAGAGAGGCCTGATGCTGTAACCGAGGGCTCTGCCTCCCATTCTACTTTTAGAAACTCTAGAAACCACAAGTAAGCCTGCAGTCTGTTGGGATAATGTGCTACTCTGAGGTCTTCATGATAGGATGGGGCCTCATTTGTATGTGAGGAGAAGGATTTTGAATTTAATTATGGGTTTTACTTTATTCAAAGTAGAATGAAATATCAGTCAATCTATAAGCCTTTGCTTGCTCTCTGAGGTCTAAGTCATCATCAGTGATGATCTCATCCTAAGAACCCTAGTTCTGTGTTTTGGAGACCAGCAAAAAGGACTTTCAGAAATCACAAAAAGAACTAGTATTCAGTAGTATCCAGTACTATTTCTTCACTGACACAGTTAATTTAATCTGGGTGCAAAGAAACTCATTTCAGATGCTTGATTCCATCGCAGCCCATAGCTACCGCTGGCCTGACCTGGAATGTGTGGTCGTGAAACTGCAAATATTGATCATTTGAAACCAGACCCAGATTTCAGACTCCAGCAAATATTAAATCCAATCTTTATTAAGCTGTGTTACTGATTATGCCTTAGTAACAATAATGTCTGCTAATATCTGGAAGTCACCTAAAATATTCTTAAAAACGGAATTCTTGACTGTAATAATGACATGTCAGTATTCCATATCATCTATATAAATGTGACCAGCTTAAGTTCTGCATTGAAACACATTTTAATATTTATTTTTGTATTTAAATATACTTCAAAAACAAATGCAGTCACCACAACGATACGCTTTGATTAATATCTCTATGACTGAAGCAAGAAGACAAAGACATTTCTAATAAAGTGGCCACTGAGGGTATTTTACTTTTATGAAATCATGTAGGGCAGTAATTAACTTTTGTCATCAGCTAATTTGGCATTTTGCTTGGTAAAGCAATAAATTGTTTGTTGATAAAATGTTGATAAAAAGTCACTAAAATGCTCGACACGGAGCTGTTTTGGTTCTGTATAATTAAGGGTCCAAAACGGAACCGTGCTCAGTTTCTGCAGTACAGAAAAATACAAAGTGGCAAATCACATCGCATTCGAGTGCTGTTGCTGTTAAACAATTACCTGATTTTTTAAAAATAGCTTTTAATAATCTGTCTCTGTAGTGGATATTGCAACCTTGAGCATTTACAGTATATTTACCCATCATTTACACACATGCCTGTATTGACTTTCCTTTCCTTTAGAGCTTTTTGCAGAAAACTCATAGCATTGTTCCTCATGTCTGGGAACAATGCTGATGATATTTTAAAAAAGCAATTACAGCAGATTCAAACCAGCAGCTTTTGAATTCAAAATTAGAGGTTTGGAAGGGGGAAGATTCATTCTGCCTTTCATTCCAGGGTCCAAAAATCCTGCCTTTGTAAAGAGAAAGTCCATGTGTAGCCCCGTGGGAGCCTGTTGTAAACAAGTGGAAAATAACAGGCTCCTGTCTGGTGTTTGCCAGCCTCTAATGTCTCTGTCCAGTCATCCAGAAGAAAAACAACATGCAGCAGGTCCTACTGTACAGGGACAGTGACAGGGACAGGAGAACAGACAGAGAGTACTGATGGAGGATGGAGGGAGGAAACCTCTCTCTGTCTGGTTTCCTTCTACAGGTCAATGCGTCTCACATGTGATTGCACGCCTGACATATTTTTACTTGGCCTCTCTTTTTCTTCTCAGTTTTCTCGTACTTTATTGAAACTGGCAAACCATGCAACAAGTCCACAGTTTTCTTTCTAAACTGCGTACTGCGTTGCTATGCTTATTAATCTACGTCCTTCAGGTGTAAATACGATTTTATTTTTTTCCATATGATCTACTCTCTTAATTCTTCCTTCACTTGCCCTTGCCTACTTCTCTCTGTAGGATGCGTTTGAAGTGCTGGCAGAGAGCCATGAATTCAATGAGATTGAAGGTCCATGCCTGGCCTTCAGGAGGGCTGCGTCTGTGCTGAAGAGTCTGCCCTGGCCAGTGCAGTGTTTGCGGGCCACCGAAGACCTTCCCTGCCTGGGGGAACACTCTAAGTTTGTCATGGAGGTAAGACCCAGGTTCTGCATGCGGAGAAATCACTTAATCCACGGTCCAGTTAACAGGGCTGTGGATGTCTTTTTACTGTATTTTGGGTCCGGTACCATTAAATTGCATTTAAATACTAAATACAAAGGAATGTCTAATGCAGTGAAAACTGAAATTTTCTAACAGCACATCTTTTTCTGACGCTGACCCTCAAACTCTAAAATCAGCAAAGCGTTCGGTTTAGGTTTGCAAACCATAAATGATGCAGCTTCCAAAAAAACAACAGTTTACTGTGGTGAACAAGACCGTGACCAACCCTCTATTTGCCCAATGGACTGTTGGCAACATCCCCACAGACCTGCGAGTGGGGGTTGATCGTAGTTAGGCTCTAAGCATTTGAACTGTATAACACACATGTGATCGCTAAGTCCTTGTGTGGTGGCTGTAAAATTAGGAACATAACACACTGAGAGTGAAGCGATATGTGACTTACTGATGATCAGTATTTGTTTTCTTAACTGCAAGCTGAGCAGTTTGCTGTAAACATGTATATAAAAAACACACACAGGAACATAAAAGTCAATTGGACACATCTGCTTTACAGCGGGGGGGGGGGGGCTCATTTCAGAGCCGATCAGTTAGGACCCATATAGTAAATCATTATCTTTATTAATGAGCTTCTGGAAATAATTTCTGACAAATCAACTTCTTTTTCCAGTCTGAGCAGATAAAATATCATATTCAGCCTTTTGTAGCTTTTTTGTTAAGTACATTTCTTAAGCATATGACTTCCAGATACTGTTTTCCTGCTTTAGGTATTTTTCAGGCTTTTCACTTTTTCTTTTGGCCTCTACTTGTTCAGTCTGTTCAGTTTGTTCTCTTTTTTGAGGACACACCATGCCAGGTTTTCAGCTCCTTGGGAATCACCTTGTTGGTTCAAAAAGGCTTTTTCATGCCTGTCAAACTGTCTCATCATTGGCATTTTTTGTAGATCCAAAGAAATGAGGGGTGGCTTTTATTCTTCTTTTGTCTGTATGATGTCAGTGAGATCAGATATCATTATTATGGACATTGTAGGAACACAGTTCTGGCTGTGAGCAAAGAATCCCCGCCCACCATCTGTCCAAACCTTGTGCTCGTGAGGGGCAGCCAATCAGGAAAAAAAAGGAACTTAAAGGATGATGAAAGGGAGTTAAAATGGCGCGTTGAAAGGCTGCACCAAAACTCAGTGAGGATTAATAAGGAGTGTGAATCACGCAAAGCATCTCCGGCGGAGTTCAAGAATAAAAATATGGAGTTGGGAATGAATATAATAGGCCCGCTTTAAATAAGGTTCTGTCAGGAGGCACTGATGTAACAGATGTAGTTTAAATAGACCAGCTCAACTGTATATGAGGTATTTCATTACTTAGAACTATTTTATTCTGTGTTAGCAAGAAGAATGTGGCTGAATCATCTGCACACATAAGCCTTCAGGAGGAGATGGAATTTCATCTTGCAGAACACATTTGCCGTAAAGTACCGGAGGTTAAAAAAATTTTAGTGCTGAGTTCAATCTTTCAGAAATGTATTAAAGAAAGAGTAGACAGACATACGAACACAGCTTGCCACACACTTGCAGCACACGCTGATAGGTATCAGACAAATATATTTTGTCTCTGAGGAAAAAAAAAAAAAAGTCTTATTGGCTCACTTCATCTCCTCATCTAGAGTCGAGCTCAGGGCAGAAATCATGGCAGGTTGTCAGGAAAAGTGCAGATGTTTGCTTGGAGAGAAAGCCAGGTCCCTGTAGGATAACAAGGTGAGCTCAGCAATCTGACTCTCTCTGACACCTTAAACCCAACATACACGCCGCGCGTCTCAGAGCACGTTTCCAAATCTGTCAAATCTGTCAGCACTGAGGCAGATTCATTAAACAAAATAACATAAATGTCCCGTGGAGACCAAATTAGACTGCCTGTAAATGACCTCTCCTTCTTGTTGTTCTTGCACAATTCAGACGCGCGCCTGGCGGTTGGTTTTTCTCTCGCTCGGTTGTCTCTTTGAACAGTTTTGCCGCTCAAAACAAGAAAATGACATGACACAAAAAACAAAGTGAAACCAAACAGAGTAAAAACCAAACGCTTGATGTGCCTGTGAACATCGGAGCGACACTCTGTCAGCAGCGACTGAACTGCTCACTGCTGACTGAACATCCAAAGTGGGGGAAAAGATATAAACCTACTGACATGAAAGTCTGGGAGCACTGAGGCAGAGTTAGGGATGAATAGTCAGTATATGTGTTTGCTGTATATGTGTGTGTGTGTGTGTGTGTGTGTGTGAGAGAGAGGAGCTGTGCATGTGAAGAAGTGTGTCTTTCCTGGAGCAGGGAGTGTGTTGAAGCATTATCCTTGCGTTTGAGGTTGGCCTTAGCTGGAGGCTTGAAAAGCAGAGGTGGACGGGTGGATGCATCACTGAGCAGTGAAGGCTGCTTAAAACTGCATTGTACTCACAGTGTGGATGTTAGGTTCACTGGTTCACTGATACAGGCTGTCATCCATTCATGCACAAGCTTAAAATGCACACAGATACTTATCCTAAAACAGAAACATACAGGCTCATTTCCCTGTGGAAGATGGTCGATATTAACCAGATAGCTGCTACCTGATTTTTATGCCTTCGCATAATGAAGACAGTTAAAATGTGACCAGCAAATTAGCGGCACTCTGCTGAGAGAGGCAGACAATTAAATGGAGAACAAAAGCTGTTTCAGAACAAACAATAACATCACCTTGGGGTTTTTATGATTGCCATAAAACTGATATTAATCCCAGGTTTCACAACAACAAAGTTGCTATTTCTTCAAAAGAAAAGAAATGGAAATAGGGACACCTGATTTAAGTGGATACTTTTTCAAATGAGCTGCAATTTGGGGCCTATTTGTTAAGAGCTGCGGGAAGAGAACCCAGGGGAAAGCATGCAGACGCTGACGCAGGCATTGCTCCCCCCCGCAATAATATCATCTACTTTTATGTTTTGCAGGAGATCCTTCAATATGGCCGTTCGTTTGAAGTTGAGAAAATACTCTCTGACGAAAGGTATCAAACGCTAAAGGTCAGTGGATGAATAACAACTCAGTCGGTGGTTTGCTTTCTCCATTCTGGAGCTTTTAACTGGCTGTGAAAATGATTCGCATTTGCTCTCTCTTAAGGACACGCAGCTCTTCAAAACTTTCAATGCTTACCTCTTCTGAGGAGAGCCTGTCATTTCAGAGCATGTCTTCTTGATTACATACTTACCTCGTTTCCTGCCAGCTGTTCACAAGTGTGTTTGGGGTTGGACCTAAGACAGCCGAGAAGTGGTACCGCAGAGGGCTGCGCTCATTCAGCGACGTTCTGGCGGAGCCCGGCATTCATCTAAACCGGATGCAACAAAGTGGTACATCAACATCTCACCATCTTCGCAAATTATAGAGGGAAAATTTCAACTCGAGCTTGCTTCCAAAAGAGACTCAAAGACCTAATTGTTAAATCCCTTCTGTGTGGGGGGTGGGGGTGGGGCTGCTTGTCATTTGGGACTTTATTTGTGCTTTTTTTTTTTTACTCCCAAAGGATGTGAGCCTCTAGTGGTAATGTGTTTTCTCTAAAGTGCGATATGACCAGCAGGGAGCTTACTGTAAAAAAACACAATGTTAGAGGCTGCAGAGGATTTTTTTTTTTTTTTTTTTAAAACAAAATCAATGAGTAGTGACTGTGAAGGGAGGGCATGCTGCAGAATTCTCATCAGTCAGCGCAGCAGAGCGGGCCATCAAAGCAAAGGCCACAAAAGGTTGCTAACTCACAGTGGGAGAGTTATGATTAGTTTGAAATGTAAAGGATGCATTCTGGGTCGTTGTTTTATTACTTTGCGATATTATTGAGATTAATACAGAGTTTGGAATGAGGATTCTGGGATGGTGCCCAAACAACAGTTAATTTGATTAACTAAACTAAGGCTAAAAAAAAATAAACTGGCAAAAAGATAGAAACAGTGGTCCAAAATTCATTTTTCATCTGCAGCAGTTGTGGTAAACTCAAACTTTATTTTTAGGCATTCCAGAAAGATGCTTTGGTTAAAGGGTGATATATTTCCTGATTATCCACACACGCTTTATTACAGGATGACTCTGAATGTTTCACAGCTCCTGTGAAATACTTCATGGATTGGCACAGCAGTTTGTCCTGATATTCATAAAACCCAGATGATGCGTTCTCATAAGTTTAATGATCATCAACACCACGAGGCTGGCATTTTTGGTCTTCAGTGAAATATCTTAACTACTTCATGTGTCGCCATAAAATTTAGCATACACCGTACCCCCCCAGCATTTATCCTGTCCGCTAGTTTGGCTTTTGAGGGAAATTATAGCCAAGAAGAAATCATGTATTGCTGAGATGAACGACTCTTTTACACCACTTAAAAATCAGCAAGCATGCAGCTGGGAGACGCTGCTCCATCCCGCCGCTCACTTGCAATTTACAACAATGCATTTATGGCGCACCGGCGTGTGGTGTTGTGAGACTTTTCTGCGCTCTTCAAATGATGAGCCGTCTCATTTATGACAACAAAAATGATTGGGTGGAAGGACTGAAACAGATGCAGCATCCAGGTTTTCCCAAACGGCGATAACATTCAACTGCACTGCTACTAAGTGCTATGAAATGAGGAAATTATTAGATACTTTTGGTAGTATTGATCACACAGGTCCCCCAGTAATCTATTCTTTTGTGAATAATATCCCTTTTTAAACATCAGTGTTTACCACTATGACCATTTTTGTGTCGTCATGCTAGCATTTGCTAATTAACATATAAAGTACAGGTTTGTGGCCTTACGTGGATTTCACTTTATCCCGACGTCGTTCCCCTGATATGCTTTTATGATGTGCCGTGACATGAAGCCATAACCTGCCATTAATCTTAAACTCATTGTTTATTTTGTCAGAGGACTTTCCGACTATGAAATACAGATTTGATGGATGTCTCACTCACGAGTGGGAGTTGAGGTCGCCGGAGGCTGATGAGCATGTCATTAATTTTCACGGTCATAAACCACTCAGTGCTCGGTGTAAAGTTTAAAACGATGACTTGATGAAAAGTAAGGACATCGCTGAGGTTCAAATACCTGCATCAGATGTAACAATCCAGAGAGGTGTGCCTAAAATCCTCAAATGTCAGCCTGTTGGTGGTGCTAAAGGGAACGTTTGTTTAGGCTTCGTGCTTAAGAAATCATAAACAGGCAAGATTAAATGTGCTGGCATATTTCAGCACTAGTGCGGGCATGCCTCTTGCGTGGCTTTGCTTTAAAAATGGGAAAGAAACAGAAGGAAGTTTAGAGTAAACATTTGTGAGAAAGCTGAGTGAGAAATATGAAGAAATATACAGAGACAGAAGCACCCAGGCATGCAGATAGCATCAGCTTTGGACAGTGACATATATCTCACAGTGCTCGCATGGTTATAGAAAATACTGATATGCAGCTTTTCATTTGTCTGCATCATTTGTCTGCTTCTTCTGCTGCTCGGGGTGCAGCTGGATGCACATACTGCAGCACTACACGAGGTGGTAATTCAAAACACTGTACTGCACCGCTCGCAGGTTTCCATTCACTTCGAAACTCCGTCCTATAATGCATTATTCTGACAGACACCTTCATCAAACTGGTCGTAATCGATCATTTGGAACACTGTGGTGTCGACTGCGTGCAGAGAAATGCTGTGAGCCTTTGACGTGGAAAATTTGTCTGAACCCTGAACCCTCCACTGTATTTGGTGAATCTTAAAAGAGCAGAAACGTGAATAATCCCATTTAATTTATTTCGGCATAGACAGAAGTAGCATTAGAGATTTTCTAATTAATTGTTAGGAAAGCTGTTCTTCGGTGAAATAAAAAGATAATTGATGCTTTTTACGCAGCACAAAGAACCAGGGAAACACAAATCAATGAGATACCGATCAAACCGAGAATTATGATTTTGCACCATTTCTACATTTTGCCGTTTTGTGTCTGCAGCAGGCGGACACCAGCAGTCATCTTCTATCAGCCAGCAGAACGTATCCCATTTTTACCTTACCTTTAATTCACTCTGACTCACCACTTCCCCAGAGCAAATGGCTATGATTGATGGCTGGCTTCCAGACTAATAACCACGTGGTCTTTTCCCTGCAGGTTTTCTGCATTATGGAGACATCTCCAGGGCTGTCAGTAAAGCAGAGGCCCGGGCCCTGGGGAACATTATTGACGAAGCTGTCCATGCGATCACACCGGACGCCATACTCACAGTGACAGGTGGCTTTCGCAGGTACAAGACTTGTCTCCTCCTTTCAGTGTTGATATTTGTAGATGAAATAGAACAGCACTTTCTATCTTTACTTTTCCCCTCATTATTGTTCTATCCATATTACACACAGGGAGACATTAGGGAAGTCTCAAGAGGTCTGCTTGATTCCCAGGTGGATATTATTTCTAATATTATTATTGTATGATATCAGATTATAGAAGTCACAGAGTGAGTGTCTGGGTAGAAGCATTAGAGCCGTCGGTGTCTAATTGCATCTCGCAGTTTTCAAGAGTTCTTTGATAAAATAGATTAATTTGACATTTACCGCTGCAGAATATTCCCCATCTCATGCCTTCGTTCTTGACAGCAAAATAAAGAAGCAGATAACGGGGGGCTGATAACATTTTGCCTTTACATTAAGATGCTAAAGTGCATTACATTTGTCTGTCTCAGAGTGCATAGTGAGTGCTCTTGGAAAGCTACCTGCTGAGTGCAACTATTTGCTCACAGCCGGCGCCTCCCTCCGCCGGCACCTCTTTGTGGTGCTATTTTTTTTTTATGTGCAGTGCTTTGTGGCTCGGTAAGTGTGGAGCACTCCGCTCTGTGGTGTTGTAAAAATCCAGCCATAACCAGTGGCGTGTGAGGTAAATAATTCAAAAGCAGCCTGGCAGTAAGGACAGGCGCTTGCCTCTCAACAGGGGTGACAGAGCTGCTGCAGCTTAGCTGATGGTCTTTAATAGTGTCTGGGCTGCAAATATTACATGTTACCAGAGTTATTACCTTTCCCTAAAAACATTATTAAAGTTTCCCTTTTCTGTATTTGCTGTTTTCTGCTTGTCAAAGTTTGGTACAACATTATTACACACTAACTTTTATAATGAGAAAAAGTCACTTTAGCTAAAGGACCGATATCGTGGCATCATCTCATATTTGTCACTTGTAGCCAAACAGTGAGCCATTAGGGCTTTGTTCTCACTCCAAACTCAGTACAGTTTGTTATATACTGATCTTTATAGTATACTGGTTTTGCAGCGAATGCACAAGAAATCAACAAACGTCACTATTTTATACTAGGAAGTATTTGCAGCACCTGATGCCGACTCCAGAATGACACCGTTGTTCAAACAAAAAGGCAGCGTAGTGTTTTTGCCTGAAATTTGTTTTTGTTACCTGAAGCTGTTTAACCAACATCCACTGTTCAGTTTGATTTCCCATGCTGTGAGCATTTTCTTTGAGCATTGCATTGTGAAAAAAATCAACAGCAAACTCAAAAATCTTTTAGTAGGCCACGCAGACATCCCTGCATAGGATTTAAGAACAGCGTTGAGGCTCTGTGCACAAAATATAGTTTATTTGCAGTTCTTGTAGACTAATCGCAGGGTGCAACTAGAAAACATGTAACACTCATCCAAAGTTCAATTCAGTTCATTTCAATTTTATTTATATAGAGCCAATTCACAAAAATACGCTTTAAAGACCCAACAACAACAATAATAACACAGACAAAGGACCCTTTATCAAATAAATACTTTGGTAAAAGCACAAAAAAGTTGGTCAAAAGTTTGCATCCACTCATGATGGGCATGAATGTTTTGCCTTCAGAACTGCCTTAATTCTTCATAGCACAGATTCAACAGTGCATCACCAATGATGATCTAAACCTCAGAGGGTTAAAGTTAGCTTGTGAATCTGACTTCATCTTATTTTTTTTTTATAGGAAAATGGCATCATTTCTCTACTCAAAAGTTGCATGTTCTCGCTTTAACGCCTCTGCTGTGGTATAGATGTGTAAATGGGATTGATTCCCAGATTTCCTATGTAAAGTCGGTGTGAAACAGCACAAGCAAAAAAAAAACCCTCTAATCTTCAAATGGATAAATGACAGCTGGAATGATGTCTGATTATGTAAATAACTGCTCAAGGGGGAAATACGATAAGAGAGCCGAGGAAGGTGATTAGAGCATCATGGATAGTTAACATCGAGAATGAAGGGGAGGAACAGCTCAGGATTTATAGGCCAGAAGTCTGCTGCAAAGTGTAAAGGGGCCTGCAAGAGAGCCTTTATGGCTTCAAACTCTGGGAGATGAAACACACATTTACTTCAGCGGGTATGTGGTGCAGACTTTGGAGAGAGAGAGACCTAATTGGAATCATGCGGCGCTATAATTGAAGAACGTTAACTTGTGCATTATCAGTGAGCAAGTAAGTAATTTACCTTTATCTTGTTGAAAGGATGATTCTCCAGACATGGTTTAAACACGGTAGGAGGCAATATAAGGCCTATTACACCAAAATAGTTCATATGCTTTCTAAGATGCCAGCAGTACCACTAATAATCCACTTACTCTCTCCACGGTGACATATTTGAAAATGTTCCCTTCTAAAGTCCTGTCAAAGCTCGATTTAATTACGTATAATTTTGAGCCTGGTGCAGAGTCTCTTATTAGCTTCATCTTTCTAACCGATACCCCTTGTCAAAAATGGAAATGTCCATATCCTATATACCTCCTTAAACAGATATACCCAGCTCTGGGAAATCTTTCATCTCAGGATGAGATACACAAAAAGATACCACGACTCCCAAAAGTTTCACAGAATAACTCGAATAAACTCGAGCTGTCATCCACTTCAGAGGGAAACAGCGTGGCGAGGATTTGTTGATGCCACTGACACTAGCCTCATTGAAAGGACAGCTGTGGAAGGTGGGTGACAAGTCTTAAAGCGGTTTTGTTGGGGGGTGGATTAAAAATAGATTACACTTGAAAATACAGCTTCTACCACAACTGTGTGTGAAGGCTCACGCAGTGTCAGCGGAACACTGTATTTATTTCAGTATGAGGCTGGCAAGTCCCTACCGAGGGCCTTATTTAACATCAAATTGTCTGGAATATGACTCAAAGTGACACTGATGAGGGGGCCAGTGGTGTCTTCTCTCAAATCCTCAAACAGGCGTTGAGTCCCACTGCACAGTTTGCCTTGAACAACAGCTGAGATAAGTATTCCTTATCAGCGCGGTTCAGGGTGTCATGATTTTAAAACAAAACTCATTATCAGCTCGCGGGAGGAAAGAGCAAAACAAGCCATCTGGTCACGAAGTACAGGCCACACCTAACTGCTTTTTCTTGTTCTTATTTCGTATCTTCCTGATTATCGCCTCGCTTTGCTGTGTTAGCAAGAAATTCAGATAGGAAAGGTGATAGCAGGGGAAAATGATGCATAGTCACAAACAAAGCTGTTACTTTTTTGTGACCTAAGCGCTGCTGAACTTTCCCTGCAGACGCCTGTGTTCTGTAAAAATTTCCTGCAGCAGCCTAACACTTTATAGATCTGCATTATTCATGCGTGTCGCCTTGTCGTTCACAGTCTTTGTGCAGAAACGTTTAATAATTTAGCATTTTCCCTCACGCAATAAAAAGACTAGATGGCCTAAATTCAAACCAGGTGTTTGCAGATGTGCAGCTCTGCTCTGCGTCGCATGCAATTAAAAAACAAAACAAAACAGAAACATCAAGTCTGCGACTCTGCATATTTATCCGCCTATCAGAGCTTATGTTTTCACCCAAATCTTCACATCCATATATCCCACTGAGCAGGAGTGGATGCCTAATGCTAAACAGAAACAGTGATCTGAAGTTGCACCATTAAAGGCGGCGATGAAGACGAACCCCTGGTATACTGGAAGAATGTGCCTGACATGCTGTCGTCTGCCTTTCCGCTGACTGCCGTTGAATTATCTGCACTGACCTGACACATACTGATGCTCAAATGGGAAGGAACTGAAAAGCGTAAATGCCACTTCCCCTCAAATAACCACCAATACCCGTGTTACCCCTTGCACACACACGCAGACAACCACTCTTTGACAAGATTAGGTCGATTTTAAGCTCTGATAGGAGGTAAACCCAATTTATGCTGATGATCTCTGTCTCTTTCCCGCTTTGGTTTCTTTGCTATTCACGGCACACACTTATGCAGTGAGGCAAGTGAGTTTTGCCAGCACAGCAGAGACTAACAGTGAGGTTCTCTTAACAACTTAAGCGCACTGTACAAGCTGGAAGTGTTGTGGAATCTCAGCTTTGCCAATTAAAGCTGAGTGTTGGGAGGTTTCGAAGGAAAGTTGCTCATTCAGCAGATGGAAATCTGTGATGCATTCTCAAGTAGCAGTGTCCTAACATTCAACTCATTAAAGAAGTGCCAACTCTTCACATCAAGGCCTACATATATACCGCCGAGTACAAACACGAGCGTTAAAGCGAGTTCCCGCACAGATTTAAATATTTTAGAGGAATGAAAAATAATAAAACACCCACAATGCAAATGAAATAAGTGTCACTAAAGACACATCTGCAGAGCGAACCTGTAAACCAGGTACTCATCCTGTTAATGCCACAGGGGTACATGCTGTCTACCACTAATGCTAACCATTAACATTATCATGCCTTCTGGAGCTCTAATGGCTGTTTTCTATTGCTTCCTTGCTCCCTGAATTAGCCACAGTGACCTTTGAAGCGTTCCCACAAGCCATTCACAGCCTCTGTCCTTTTCTTCACTCTCGCTGCTGTCGAGCAGCGGCAAAGAGAGATCAAACACAGAGCCTCGCGGCTGCAGAGGCTTCTTTGGAGCCATATCGCCTCGAACATTCATTGTCACTTTGCTTTGTTGTTTGCGGTGACACTGGTGCTGACGTAGGTAGGATTTTGCCTGTTGTTTTTTCAAAGGGTCTTGTGCGCACGTGTGTGTGTGTGTGTGTGTGTGTGTGTGTATGTGTCTGTGTGCGAGTGGGTAATGATCAATTTGAAATAATGCCCGGCCTTCCGAGCTGAGGCGGCAATGAACTTGAGCGTGGTAGGGAGTGCCTTCTGTTATCTGAGGGGCAACTTCAGCACTGGTGGTTTGTGTTTTCTGTGTCTTTGTGTCCGCACTGCTTTCATGACGGATGGAAAAACCTGCCATATGTGGCAAGCTTCTATAATCACAAGACATCTACAGTTTCTTTTCATCATTCCATCTGCTGTTTTGAGTCATCCTGCAACCTGTGTCAGCACGCACCAATTGAAAGGCAGGAAAACGTCTCGGACAGGTGGGCCAGTCCTTCACAGGGCTTCCACGCAAACCCCGTCCGCAGTCATATTTACACTCCCGAGCAGTTCTTCATTTTTCTTGAAGCCATAATTTTATTATCATCCGCCTTGAATGCCAATGAGCACATCAAACTACTCTCAGAGCATCATTACTAGCAGATGCATATAAGTCATTGAGAATTTTATAGGAAAACTTGAAGTAGTGAATATGTTTCTATGAATATGACTGTAAGCACAGATGCTGCTGGTGGTGTAAGGCACACGTGGGTGTGTCCAACTGCTTTTGTGATTGTGTTGACTGGAAATGCATATGAAACCCTGGCACAGCACGGGCTGATCATAACTGGCTGGAGGATGATGAATATATTGCTCGTAGGAGGAATACATTATCAGCAGGTGGAACTGGAGAGGACCTCCGTCACAGCCACTAAATTGATCTCTCATGATCTTCAAAGCACAGATATACAAATATAAAACTCCTTTCTAGGACAGTCAGTGTCCTATTCAGGAAACACTGGAATTCCCATCATTTTTTTTGTTTTAAAAGATAAATAATAATGAATATATATTATTAAATGTAAATATTAGTGAACTGATATAATAAAGTCCGGTTTCAGTGGGTCAGAAGCTAGTGTGGGTTCCTTGTGCTGGTCCCACGCCCGGGTAAATGGGTGGGTTACATCAGAAAATCTGTGCCAGATCAAATGTCATCACCCTCTTAAAGTAATGGCCTAAGTCATTTTTTAATCATATATTCATCATTAATTAAATCATATTTTCTATATTTGGTTCAGTTTTTTGTCTTTTCTGAAAAACCTGAAAAAAATGACTCATTATTTTAAGAGGGTGACGATATACAGAGCTGTTTGCTCTTGATGAGTCAAATGTTGGATATTGTGTTTTGTTGAATGTACATATATGTCAGTTGTACTTTATTCTTTTCTATCTATCCATACTCTGTGCAGACATATAGTACAAACATCATCCTGCCACATTATAAAAAACACTTACAGGTGAATAACACTGATCATCCAATTATAATGCAAGGTTCTGTTGGGAAGCTCTGGCTCTGGGCTTTCATTCTGATATTACTTTGATGCCTACCACCAACACAAATACTGTTGCAGACCAACACATCCCCCCAATATCCATTGTAAAAAGGCTTATTGCATTACTACATTATTAGGGGCCATGGCTGCTGTGAGTAGGTAGTTTTTTTGCTCGTGAAAATTTGATATTATAGTGAGTTATTGCTGCACTTTTCTGACCAAAACAAACAAAAAAATAAATAATAACAATTTAGGGATGACCAAAATGCCAATACTCAAGGCTTGAAAACAGTAGTCAACAGACCGGTGGGTTGGGTGATAGTGACTTTGTCCATGCTGCACAGACTGTATATGGTGCATCTGTGACATCACCCTTTTTTTTAGTGAAGACCCGATGTGAAACCTCAAGATGAGCATGTTTGCGGTTGATGTGTGGTAATGCACACTTATAGCCTAGAGACCTGTCAGTCACATGGTGAAGCATACCCTTCTTTAGTCTCCTTTTTACTCTATCATATTGTATTCAGTAAGATTTAATAAATAAGCGATTGAGACTATAAACTCATAGCACAAGGGAGCCGGTTTCCAATAGACCTCTACACAACCAGCAGTTGTTTTTGCAATCTCAGGAGACACCCCCTGCTGTTAGATCTTCACACACAGGAGCTACAGCCATCTTTTAACTACAGTATAAAGTGTCTTAAAAACCACATGTATTCTGAGGAAGCCATTAATGAAGTCTGAATAAAAGCAGTACGTTCAAAGCGTACACGAGGTGAGTAGTGATGCCAACATCCCAGCGCTTCCCTGGGTCCACACGTTTAAATCTGGTCACTCAGGCAGCCTGACAGCTCTTACTGTTGGCTCAGGCTGCCTCAGTATGGTTGGGTGTGACAAATTTACACAGAGTGAAACACACTTATTTGACATTCAAAACAAGAGTTTGATAAACAAATGATTTGACGCTGTTCTACAGAAGAGGCACTCCTGTAGCAAGCTGATTTCCTCCGAGCGGAGTGCACGGGGATAAATTACAGAAAGTCTACAATAGATTTCTGGATATTTCTTTCTTTTCCTCTAATTAGTTTGAATAATTTGCCGCTGTGCCGGATAGGCTTCTAATATAATCACCGCAGAGAAGAGTATGATAATTTATTTTTTAAAAGATGGAAAAGTAGGGTAGAGGGAGAAAAAAAAAACTACATTTACTCCTCCTAATTAAATAATGGGGATGCTTTTGCTTTTCTCGCTCCTCAGCTGAGGTGCCTATGGATTCAGTGAGCTGATGCCAGACAGAAGCTTTGATATGCCCTTTGTGTACACATCTTCTGCCCGTACAGCGGTTCCGTGCAGAGCTTTTTTCTTCTGCCAGATTATCACTTGATAATCACTCAGTACTGCAACAACTCTGATGTTGCAATTGTGCTGACAGGGTAAATGCATTGTGTAAGCCTATTCAGGGCCCATATGGGTCTGCTTTATGACACTGATCCAAGCAGAAAATGATGATTCTCATAAAAGTTAAAGCTCTGACAGCTGAGGCAACAAAAAGGGTTTTACACTTAACTGCTGAAGAGAGAGAAAAAAAAAAAGACTTGTTTGAATAATGAAAAAAGCCAGTGCCATTAGCTTGGCCTGTGCTTTTAATAGCACCGTCTGCCACCTTCCCTCTTCATCAGTTAAACGCTGTGACTAAAAGATAATTCATTTCATTATTTCCAGGACACAGTGAGTGGGTAACTGTGCTGTGCCTTTATCTCCAGGGGGAAAGAGTTCGGCCATGATGTAGACTTTATCGTGACCACACCACAGCTGGGGAAGGAGGAGTGTCTGCTCACCGGCACTATTGACAGACTGAAACAGCAAGTAAGCATGTTGTTTGTTTCTTTCTTAAAGCGTAGTGTTATAGTGAGTTATATAAAATGCATTATGGAACAGCTGCTGAATCCTGGATGAACTTATTATAGAGTAAAAAAATACAAAAGCACAATTTTGTGGGCAATATAGTAGACAAAACAAAGCAGTGCATAATATCATTCTTAAAACCTGTGCTATTGGAGTGCCTGTGTGTTCAATTTTAATAAGTAGGAGTTCAGAGAAATGTTTGAACACTGCTTTGCATTTGATGTTAAATCACTGAAACTAGTTTAGGCGTCCATCTGTGTTTCTATATCCTGCATTCATGTCTAACATGGCTTATTGCATGTGTAAACAAACCTAACTTACATCCTGGCCAACGGTGAACCAGCAAGCTCAAACCGCTGCAACACGACGAAGCACATGCAAACACACCGACTGCACAGCGCAGGCACAGCTCTGAGGCAAGAAAATCAGCCAAAACAGAAATTCCTGAGGAAATACAGTAAGGTGCTAGCAATTGTACAAACAACAAGGTAAATGTTTCCAGAGCAGCACCAAAACAGTCATAGACACAGCTCAGATGAGTGCTTGTTGTTGCTGCATGCTGGGTAATAAAGATGCTGAAGCCAGTTATCTGTCAGAGGTGTGGAAAATGGGAGAATGTGAAAGCGTTTTGTTTGTTTTCTTATTCTGGTGGCATGATTCATATGTCACTGCAGATTTCTGCAGCTATGCCTGTATTAGGTCTAAAACCTAGACTGCCCAGATAATTCATAGCTCAATCAAAGTTTTACACTCACGTGATTGCTAACGTGTCACGCTGTAAGGTCAAGAGAATAAGGGCCTAGCCAGGCCTGGAGACTGGTCCACAACCACCGGTCACGTGGGAAAATGTGTATTCCCCGAAGCTTGGAGGATGCTGACTTGTCTGCAAACGCTCGCAAACTGCTCCAGTAGCGAAACTGTAAAAAGTTTGACACTAACTAGAAGCGTAGACTAACGCTTTTACTTTGAAGATGAATGTTTCCTGTTTTTGTGGCTGTATCGCATCCAGTATGTGCAGGTGACAGCACGCGAAAAACCTCTATAGGCAAAGTGATCAGTAATAACTAGCATTTTTATCTAACTTATTGCATGTGTATCCTTGGTCAGGACTGATTGATGTCATATGTTGATGCATACAGTATGTGCACTGTGCATTATTGTACCTACATGTTTTCCTCGCCCTAACCAATTAGCTTTAGTGATTAAATCTTACAACGTAGTTACCAAGATATTCAGCCAAAAAGCAACAAAGCAATGGTTCTGAAAGCAACTACACACCAGCTAATCCCATCAGACTATTTGAATTGGCAGGCTAATAATAAGCAAAATTCTAAAAAGATCAACATGTTAGCTCATTCTCCAGCAAACACAGCCAGGATTTTAGTGACTTTGATGATAAATTTGAGTTGTAATCTGCGCTTTTTGCAGCTGGTTTTATATTTGTGTTTTGCCTATAGCACGGGCTTTCCCCAACCTGCAGTGTGATTAGCCCGCGAGGCTATAACAGTGCTGTCTGTTCTCCTTTAAAAAATGAAGAGGTGTGCTGAGAGTACACCTAAACATCAATGTACCAAATAATGCAACCATGTTCAACTTAACAGCACATCGCTAAATTAAAAAGGGATGTACCACAAAATCTAGGTCTTATGTCGAGAATAAAATATGTTTCTTACCCACCAATTTGCACACTCCTAAAGCTTTGTTAAAAAGGAAGTTTATTAAATTTTAATTGTGCAAGTTATTAAAACTTCTTTTAATTTCCTCATCAGGCCTTGAAGGCTACCCAACAGGGTGTAGTATTTCCCTTTGCTATATTATTGCTCAAAGGTTTGGGGTTACTTATTAACGCTGTTGTTCTTGAAAGGAAAGTACATTTGTTTTCATCTAAATTAACATGAAACTGAGCCAGAATGCTGTAAATAACAACAAATCATTACTGGAATCATTAATCATTTCAGAATAATTTAATAGAATATTTACAAAAGTGAAAAAAGGCCAGTTCTTAGCACCCATTTTAGCATCTTCTGCCTTTGTTCCTGCATTGCATTGTGTTACCTACTGCTACAGCGCCTCTATTTGATAATGTTGATAAAGCATATGCAAATTAGCTAGTCAGAGGGCCATTAGCCTTTGAGGTGTTGACTATAGTCTTGAAATGCCCACAACATAAGCACTTTTATCGGAACTTGTCAACGTATTCTTCTTCTAAGAAAAAAAAAATCTTTCAATGGAGAAATTTACGTTTGCATACAACGATGTGCACTCCATACACAGACTTGCACAGTGTGGCTGCCCAAACTAGAGACTAATATACTTCTCTTACTCAGCTGCGCACCACATTCTTCCCATTCCTCTCTCAGTGTTGGTTAGGGAGGGTTTGTGTTGTTCTGTAGAGACAGAAACACGACACTGTAGAGCTTTAGTCTTCAGGTTTTTTTTTTTACAATTTTAATAGAAGCACCAATAAAAATCATTGAATAATTTGCAACATTTTTGATCAGCTTCATCCTCTATAAGGTGAAAAACAACAACAACAAAGAAGTGTTCCAAACTTTTGAGTGGTAATGTATACTCACTGTCCACTTTGCTAGTACCAGGTAGTACCTTTAGCCTTCAGAACTGCTTTGATTCTTCATGACGCAGAATTTGGTCGCTTTGGTTCAGGTTGACTTGATAGCATCACGTCACCATCTCCACTACATGCAAAGGTGCTCTACTGGGTTCAGATTTGGTGACTGTGGAGGCCATTTGAGTGCCGTGAACTCATCGTCATTTTCACAAAACTGGTTTAAGATGATTTGAGCTTTGTGACCAGGCAGCATTTTCCTGTTGCAGCCTCAGTTTCCTGTTCTTAGCTGACAGGAGTGGCACCTGGTGTGGTCTTCTGCTGCTGTAGTCCATTTGCTTCAAGGTTCGCTGTGTTGTGTATTCAGAGATGCGATTCTGCATGTATTGGATGCAATGAGTGGTTATTTGACTTACTATGGCCTTCCTATCAGCTTGAAGCAGTCTGACCATTCTCCTCTGACATTTTCTCCCAGAGAGCTGCTGCTCACTGGGTGTTTCCTGTTTTTCAGACCATTCTCTGTAGACCCCAGAGATGGCTGTGTGGGGAAAATCCCAGTAGATCAGCAGTTTCTGAAATGCTCAGACCAGCCTGGATGGCACCAACAACCATGGCACATTCAAAGTCACTTCAATCACCGTTCCTCCCCATTCTGACGCTCAATTTGAACTTCAGGAGGTCATCTTGCCTAAGAGCACTGAGTTGCTACCATGTGATTGGCTGATTAGACATGTCCACTAATGAGCAATTGAACAGGTTTACCAAAAAAAATTGTAGATGAGATTATGTCACATGTTATAATCAGAAAACACCAAAATACACAGAAGCTTACAATGTGCTGACATACTGTAGGAGTTTGATCTGTGTCCTTTCCAGGTTTCTAATCCAGTTTTCAGAGGTAACAAACTTGAGCAGCAGAGAAAATCTGCATACATGCATATGCTTATTATGGGATAACATATGTAACTGATTGCACTTTTTATGTGTTGAAAAACATCCTGAATTCATAAGCCATTCTTCCAGTCATCGCCACTGTAAGCTATTGTAAGGTTTTCAGCATGATTTAATAATAAATCACTGAAAGGAGTTGGTCAATTTCCCATGATTCAGAGCTGTGTCCTTGGAAACACGGCTCTTTTTTTTTTGTGAAAATTTGAGAGAAAGGAGTTCTTTAGTTGCCTGCAATGAAACAAGATTTGGAAAAGGTGAGTGATTCTAAGTAAAAAAAAGAAAAAAGAAAGAAAGTACAATTTAGCAGTTACATTAAGAACTACTTTTAGGGCTTTCAAGGACCATGGGCAGCATTGGACACCCCATTGTGGAAAATGGGTCTTTTAATGGAAAGTGGGCAAAAAATGAGAAGTGGGTGAGAGGGGAGGAGAAGGAGTGACAAAGAAAGGGATCGTGACTGATTCAAGAGTGAGAAAGTGAGTGTGAGGAGCGTGAAAAAAATGTGCGAGAAAGAGATAAAACACAGAGAGACAATATTAATGGCAGACTATGTTTACATAAACATAATGATTTAATTATTGGCTGTACTCAAATGGTGACAATTATTTGCTGCTAGCATCATGGTAATGTGACAAATATCAATGGGTTCCAGAAGTGTTCTACTTAAACGTGGTGCATAAAAGACATTTGCAATTATATTAAACTGTGGTGTTAAGCGCAACTGTTGAAATAAATATCCAGGGTGTTTAAATTATAGATAGACGTGTGCAGTATTATACCTACCTCCTCCAGCTTTCAAGTTTTTATTGCGTGCATCCATAGGAGTGTTCTCTGAGAGCGGGAAATGAATAAAGCAGCTCAAGTTAATTCACTGTCTACTAGTTCAGTAAGGCACTTGCTCAATAGATTGGATGCATAGTTAGATAACTCTGGCAAAGAGGAATAGAATTCAAATATGACTGGAAACTATTGCTTTTCATCCATGAATAGCGGCCTTGCCATTTGTGATCAAGAGCAGCAGGCTTTAAAGCTGTAGTTCCTAACTTTCTCTCGTGGCCTAGTTTGAAACCGAAAAAAGTCACAACGCCGAGTCACGCATAAGATTTTCACTAACTTAACAGTCTTGAGGAAACTATCAACAAAAAAAGACATTTTTAAAATATATGATTAACATTAACAACTTCTCCCACGTCTGTCCTCACTGTGCCAATGTCACCAGATTATTTTAAAACACCTGACTGGATGAGGCCAGTGTGAGCAGGTGTTATTCCTCACTGATCTGGCAGATGTAACACATACTGTATGTCCCTGTAAAGCCTGTGGGATCCTGAAGCTCTCGTGAATGTGTGCTTATCTGAGGCTCCCTCTTGTTTTAATGTTGGTTTCCATAACTTTTTTCTTTTGTTGGGTAGAGTTTCCAGATTTACTGTCCACCGTTTCACTTACGTGGGGGAAAGTTACTGATCAAACCAAAGCCCCGTCCTCCTGCTGCTGCAAAGTTCTTCTTTTGGAGCCAGAAGTTACCTTATTTGGGGAAGAGGGTGAAAAGTAATCAGAAAAGGGCTGCGAACTTGGTTTGCAAGCTGCATTTATAAACTGATACACTGATGTACTTTTTTAAAGTAGTCTTGAGCAATAGTTCTGAAGCTTTCTGATATTTTACTTTGGACACTGGCGGCTTTTTTACTCGCTTTCAGTCCAGTCCCTGTAGCAGATCATTTTCATGTTTTTTCTTTGTTAAGCCACTGAACACTGACCTATGAATCATTGAAGGATTAAAAGGGCATCTAACTCAAGGGATGAACTACTGTTGTGTCTTCACATAACAGAAAACTTAGCAAAGAACCAGTTTTAAATTGTGTCTTTAGGTACTTTGTCATTTGCAACCTGCTACAAAAACACGTCATTTGTCCCCATTTCTTTAATTGAATGCCAAAGATAACACAGTTTGACAGGCATAAAATAGTTTTTCTGCACCAGCAAGGTTATTCACAAAGAGCTATTAGTCAAAAACTTGGCATATCTCAGCATGGTGTGCAGCATGTGCTCAAAAAACTGCGGAAACTGGACAAGTGGAGGACAAAAAAAGAAGTGGCAGGGCTAAGAAAAACTATCTACAGCAGATGAACAGTAGCATCTACAGCCATCTGCGATTGGATTGGTGTTGGGGATCTTGTCACAATTGATGGAACTATGAACACAGAAAAATATCCGATTTTGACCCACAGCGTAATACCATCTGGAAAGCATCTCATTGGCAACAGCTTCATTTTTCAGTGTGATAATGATCCCAAACACACTGCCAACGCAGTAAAAGCATACCTGGAGAGAAAATACACAGCGGAAACGCTATCATGGATTGGCCTCCCCAGAGTTCAGCATTAACGAAGCAGTGTGGGATCATCCTGACAGAGAACAGAACAAAAGGCAGCCAACATCCAAAGAAGAGCTTTGAATGTCCTTCAAGAAGCCTGGAGAACTATTCCTGAAGACTGCTTAAAGAAATAACAAGAAAGCTGCGTCAGAGAGTTCAGGCTGTGCTGAATAATGAAGGTGGTCATAGCGAATATTAATGTTCAAGCTTGTTAGAATTGCACAAACTCTATTTTTGCCTTATATACTGTATTTCCATTTATGCTTGCACATGTTCCAATAAGTCACGGCACCTGTTTCCTATTTTCCAAGCAAAACACGAAGAAATGAGGGCTGGCTCAAGACTTTTGCACAGCACTGTGTGCGTGCTAAAATGCTCTAAAAGGTACCAAACCTGGTGGAAAGATCCAGTCCAGTGACTTGAATTAGTGGAAGTAAAATCTAGCAGATTGCTATGTCGCCTGTGCTTGTTAATTTTCAGCTGTATATTGGTATTCGTCTGATGCGCCTCGACATAGAGACACTGCCCATGAAAACACCAAGAAAATCCCTACTAACGGGAATAAATGACATTCCAGTCATTACGCCTGCCTTCAGAGCAGCTTGGTAAAAAGTCCCTATGTAATTGCCGGCAGATACCTCACCACTGAGCAGGATGAGACATGCAACAGAACAACCTGGTCTGTAAAGGCCATAATGGACAGTATCTGTTATATAAAAATGTACAGTACAAAAAGATGTGGATGTGGAAGGACTTTTCTTTGTCAACACTGTCTTCGACTTTATGTAAATGCATAGTTGAAGAGGGTCATGAAAGGAGAAAAGTGTTTGATAAAGAGCAGAATCACACTGTCTAGTCTAGCTACCGGCTTCTTTTTGACATCACTGGATTTAAAAATAAACGCTTCCATCCCTCCAACCCTCCTCCATCCCCACCTCCGCATCCCCGCGCTCCTTCAGAGGTCCATCCTGACGATAATTACCTCCTACTTATTGCATGTTATCGCAGGGAGCTCTCACCACTTGCAGCCACTTACTGTAAATCCACTATAGGCGGAGGGAGCGAGGTGAAGGCGTGAAAGGATGTGTGAATGTACGGGGTACGGGGAGGCAGAATGGATGTGAGACAGTGAATTAGGCAGGTAGGGCAGGTGTTAAAAAAGGCTTTAGAAAGCTAAGAAGGGACAGCGTGATAAGACCGGAAGCTTTCTTCACAGCAGGGTGGGCAGAATAGGGATGGAAAGGGGACCGTCTGGAGGGACGAGGACACAAGAGACAGTGATTAAGTGGAGGTAGCAGAGGTTGACTCTAAGTCGTGTAACCTTGTCATCTGCAATCGAGCCCCTTGGGGCCGACATGTCTTCACTCAGGCCTAATATCATAGGCAGCCCCTGGAACTCACCCCATCCCCCCTTCATCCAGCACCTCTCTATAGCCTGAAGGGAGTTAAAAATACATCTATCTCCAAATGTCCTTGTAAAAAGGGGTTCATCACTTTCCCCCCCCCTCCCCCTTTTACTGCTGAAATTCTGAAAGCATAACTTGGGGGCAGAAGCAAGGTCAGACACCAGCTTCTGTGCCAGACAGATGAGATTCAGCTTGGCCCCGGCAATAGCAGCGAAGAGACGGAGAGGACCCTGCTTCATCCTCCATCCATCTATCATCTGTCTCTAAATACTCTTCAAGCATTGCTTTCTAAAGGCTGAGGTCTGTATGCATTGCAGTCATTATGATGCCATTCATCTTACGCTTTATTGTTCTGCGTTTGGTCAGCACGGCTGGTAATTGGAGAATCTTCCCTGTGGCTGAATACAGGATTCAGACAGAGCTGCCCATATGGCTGAGGTTATTCAGCAGTCACAGAGGCTTAGTCACTTTGAGATCTAAATGAAATCTGAGCAGTAATGACTACTCTGACTGACACTGAGAGGACACACATGCAGGCAGACGCATAAACTGCTGCACTTTAATTTCATGAATCAGTTTCTTTCATTCTGCTGAGGCTCTGTATCAAAGTCAAAGTGCAGTTCAGATGGTGCTGGCTAGCACGCTAATCTGCAACTTGAAGGCTCGTTTTGATGTCTCTTTTTGTGAGTCAGAAAGAATGCGAGATGAGATCAGAGTGTCCCTGATAACGATGCGCCCGTCCTCCGGATGCAGGTGGCTTTTCTGTGTCCACTCATCATAATCCAAAGAAAGTACCCCGAGTAAATCATCAAATAGGGATTAAAAAAGAAAGAAAGAAACCACTCAACCTTCTGATCACACGTTCAAAAGTCATGTTCACATGACTCTTTTTCCCCCCAATGCTCAGAGGCAAAAGCTTTGGGGGAAAGATTATCTCCTTGCTGTCCTCCTCTGTAATTCCCTCTGTAAACAGTTCTGGTGGAATAAGCTTACTCTCAGATGCTCGCTGACACTACCTGCTGTGTAGGAGATGATTACAGAGCGCTATTGGGCTAAACAGCCCCCGGCGATGCTGAGACGGGGAACTTCATGACATCCTGTTTTTATGTTGGATTTGTGAGTGTCTGTGTCAGGCTGAAAGGGAGAGACGGGGAAATGAGCGCTGCTGTTCTGTACTGTATGTGTGTAGGCAGGAGGGCCGCACATTCATCCAGTGAAGGGCATCTGCATTCAGGTACTTAATGGTCTGTGCAACTGTCACCGTAGCTAATTAATACTTTTCTCTGAAGGCATCAATGTGATTCAAGACGGAAAGAAATCCTTTTTTCAGGAGGGGTCGGAACAAGCGACCTACATTTGCGGCCCCGTGTATCAGATGTGCAGCAGACGTTCTCCCACAGCTCGTCTCAAGTGTGGCTCAGGGGGATTTTAATTTCAGATTAGTCAGTATTTAAGTGCTTTTATGCTGTCATTCTGCCCTCATTATCCAAGTGAGAACTGTCACTGCCTGTAGCTAATCTGTTATTGAATGTAAAGGGAACTTTCCTGTCCGTCCCTTTCATCAGAAGGTGAACGGTTATCTGTAATTGCAGAGGGAGAGCGGTCCAGGGGTGCCGCAGCAGGTGACATCCCAAATTTTTGCCTGCAGTTGCACAGCAAATGAGCCCACTCCTGGAGATAATTAGAGGGAAAGTGTGAAGGAGCCTGGCTATTTCTTTGAGATCTGCTCCCCGTTGTGTCACCACCTCAGATTTCTCACCACCCTCTATCTCAGCGCCCCGTGGGAAGCGCTGTCCTCGTCTGATAACTTGTGCCGTTCGGCGGTCAGGCAGGACTGTTTAGTAATGGCTATTCAGGGTATGCTGACAAGGTGTTTAATGTTTCGTGATTAACCTCAGTCATCAGCTGGACAGGCAGAGTGGCTGCTCACTGCACTCTCTTCCCCAATTATTGCTCTTTAAGGAGAGTGAAGCAAATTTATGGCCAGTGAGAGGAGAGTAGTATCCCAACAATTACTCTGGGCGCTGGAATTAAATTGACAATTTGTAATCTTAATCGCCTTAATGCTGCTACACCCAGGGAGAAGCAAAATCAGCCAGGGCAAGGCTCCGAGAAATCAATTCATGGACTATCTGTCTTTTACCTCTCTTTCTTCCCACTATCTACTCATTTTTCTCCAACTCTCTCGCACTCCCTTCATTTCACTCTTTTCGGCTCTTATGGCTTTGTTTCTCATCAGTGACCCTCTCTCCTCTCCCTTCAACACACTGACATCTTACTTGGCAGAGATTTTCATTATCTAAAGAGTGGAACCATTTACCAGGGAATGGGCTTCAACCATCTACTATGGCTGACTGAAAGCTTGTTTCTCTGTTGGGTCGTACACTCATCCATTCCCCCCCTTTTTTTAGCACTCCAGACTCAAATCAGATCCATGACAAGTCTGAAAACATGCTCACACACTGGTCCATGTTCTTTTACTGGTATCCAAAGCCCTACTGATGAAGCCTGTGTTCACATTCAGGATACTTTTTAAAGCTTTATTGAAACAATCAGGACTTTGCTCTCAGTTTAACCACTGGACATGTTTCATTTCTGTAATTATTTTGTGAGTTTTAACCTTATGGACTCTTTTTCTGCCAGCGTCAGTTACTTTTTGATCATACATTGTAAGTTTTAATTAATTTAAAAACCCTTAAAGGGGATTTTCCCGTAAAGCAAGAAGACTTCTGATAGACAAAGTAGGCACAGGACTAAAAAGAGTTACAGGCTTGGTGGTGATGCAGTATTTCATTTAAGAATATTTTATTTCTTTTAACAATGACAAGCAGTTTCCCAGGATTTTGTCTAATGGCAGGGTATACAGGCTTAGAGCAGACATGCACAGGAACTGACTAAATGAAAATTCTGTTTCTGCTCAACATCTGATGTGACACGCCAAGACATCAATAATGTGACTCGGATTTACTCTTCCATCAGTAGGAGACTTAGACATTACCTAGCCAATTCAATTGAATTAAATTTTATTTATATAGCGCCAAATCACAACAAACAGTCGCCTCAAGGCACATTATATTGTAAGGTAAAGACCCTTCAATAATTACAGAGAAAACCCAACAGTCAAAACGACCCCCTATGAGCAAGCATTTGGCAACAGTGGGAAGGAAAAACTCCTTTTTAACAGGAAGAAACCTCCTGCAGAACCAGAATTAGGGAGGGGCAGTCATCTGCTGCGACCAGTTGGGGGTAAGGGGAGAGAGACGGGACAAAAGACATGCTGTGAAAGGGAGCCAGAGAATAATAATAACCCCCCAGCAGCCTAGGCCTATAGCAGCATAACTAAGGGTCACCTGATCCAGCCCTAACTCTAACCTCCATCATAAAGGAAAGTTTTAAGCCTAATCTTAAACCTAGAGAACTGATGGACAAGACCATGTGACCTGGTGCAGGTGTTCAGGATTCGTGGGGTTTTCTTTAAGGGTGCCTGTGGATTGCCACTATATAAAGTTTCAAATGCAAATTAGTAATTTATTATCAAGTGTTCCAGTGTAATGTTTATAAGGATTTGCATTAGCTTTGAAGTCCATAGATGTATAAAACAGGTAATCCAACAAATTCTAACCATGGGACCGAAGAACTTTGTTTTGGAAGGCCAAATTTGCACCTTGTGCAATGTGGTCTAAAGACATGCTGTTGGCCCTCTGAGACAGGGCCTCAGCACAAATTTTGAAATTAGATGATAATCTTGCTACTGTAACATGCTCACAGTAAAAAAAAAGCATGGGGCTGTTTATTTAGTGGGTGTAAAGATCACACTCTTCGTTAAGCTTGCTAATTGGCACAGAACACAGAAAGACTAAGGCTGACGGCAGTGTCACTGGTTTTACAGTTTCTGAAGAGAAACTACAATTAACTCCTAACTTATGCTGACATCAGAAGTCAGAAAGTCCCCGAGACATTTCTATTTAATTTGGGATGAATCGTGAATGACTGTTATCAGTTTTCATGGCAATCTATCCAGTAAATCTCAACACCGTTTGCTCAAAACCCTAAATGCCAACTGTGGTTGCACTAGAGACAAGGGCACTGGAAGCAGCAGGGTCATTGGCCCACATTTGCTTTAAAGTGTGGATCACAGTGTGCGTGTTTTTGCCATTTTAGTCCTTTCTATTAGATAATATAAAGCAGACAAACTTAAATCATAGATAATTGAATATAATGCTGTAAGCTTCATGTAATGAATCCTTTTCGCTTGTTCACCGCTGTCGTGATGTGATAGTAAAACTAATGTGCCTTGGCAGTTTTAAATCTTTGCATTGCTGGCTATAAACTGTGTTTTTGTTACCATAAACCAACATGAAACACAAATACTGTAGGAGAACTAGTAATTCCTGTGAATAGTGGATGGCTGGAGGCCTTGCCATGCTGTAAGTCCATCCGTTTTTCATCCAGATGAGCTAAAAACAGCAATCATTCTGAATGTGAACCCTAGTTTATTGGCCATCAGCTTATCACATGGTGTCATCTCTATTCTTTGCCACTTGCATATTAAATTTAGCTCAAGCATGAGAAACGGCACTTTGTCATCCAAAGAAAAATGAACTCGTGCCTCAGCTCACTATTGTAAAAAAGGGCAAAAACCCAGCTATGCTTAAAGAGACATTACCTCGACTCAGTCTTTTTCAATACCCCCCAGGCCTGTATCTAAGCAGCCTTTTATGAAGAATCTGGCTTTAAAACAAGTTGCAGTGTTCATGGAAAGCAATACATTTTTGTTAGAATTTCATTCAGGTTTCAGAGAGAACTACTTCACTCAGCCTACCTGTGCTGAGATTTTAAGTGATCTTTTGATAATATCAGAGGCACAGTGGTGCTCCGTGGTGAAGGTAATGCGACAAAATCAAGTGTTTGGTCACAAAAGTTTTCATTAGTTTTCATATACAGGGCTATTTGTGGAGTAATGTATCGAACCCTTTAAGCTAAGGAGTACCCAGTGAGGTGCTCTGGGAGTGAGACCTGGTTCTCATCATACCTCCAGTATAATTAAAGGCTCAATTGTTGGTAAGACAGGGACACAGTTATTGTCCTTGTCTGCCTTGATGTCAGGGCTGCACTGATAATATTCAGCTAAATCTTCCAATTAAATATTTTAACAATATGTATTAACAAATACTGAAACATTTTTAGACAAAAACGTGAAAGCCTGGATATTATAAAACTCTTCAGCTTATCTACATTAACAGAGAAGTTTGCCTAAGAAAAAAAAAATCTGTTGGTTATTAAGAAAAAAAAACATTTCACCATGAATTGAAGCATTTCACTTTAATTGTGCTTTTTGATCCAGGTTTAAACACCGTGCAGGATTCCAGTAATTGAGTCTTTTTAAAATACAAATTACAAAATTTGATAGCTCCTGCCAGTCAGTGGAACACATAATAATGGAGGCTTTTATGTCAATGTGTCTTAATTACTGCAATGCTGACAAGATATTACTCTGGTCTGCAAGAAAATGGCTTTGGATTAAGAGGCACAATAGTACGAATGTTAAATTCTTCTGTCAGTCTCAGAGTGTTAAACGGTCAGATGTGAAGGACAATTTAGATTTATTTTAGCCTGGGGTGGTCAAATGTGGCCGTTGTGGTTCTATAGGTCATGCTAATTTTGCATTTTGCAAAACATTTGAGTTTTCTGGATGAAATGAACCCAAAATATCCTGCAGATCTGATCAGCACCTTACTCAGGATAATACTTTTGTATTTCTAACCTGCAGCGAGCCTGCACTATGTGCAAGCTATGCAGGTCCTCTTTTTGGTTGCTCTGAAGTCTGGGCCAGAGATGAAAGGGGGCTGGATATTTACTGTGAGGGCCCCTGGGTGTTCACTTGAGAAAGATAAACTGGCTGTCCTCTTTACAGCATCTGCCCAAAACCAATGTTGCGTGCTTTTTTACATAATCTCTATATTTAATTCCTGGTGTTATAACTATTATAGATAGCATTTTATAGACTGTTGTGTATCTTGGACAAGCAGATAAAAAAAACATAACCGTGCATAAAGAGCAGTGAACACATCCTTATTTCATTTTCATCAGGGCATTCTTCTCTACTGCGATTACCAGGCCTCTACTTTTGATGAGTTGAAGCTTCCCAGCCACAGGTTTGAGGCCATGGACCACTTTGCAAAGTGCTTCCTGATCCTGCGACTGGAGGACAGCCAAGTAGAGGAAGGTCTCCAAAGTGCTGAGGAAGACAGCAGGGGCTGGAGGGCTGTACGTGTGGACTTAGTATCGCCACCTGTGGATCGTTACGCCTTTGCTCTCCTTGGCTGGACCGGCTCCAGGGTAAGAAGGATTATAGGAAATGAATGAAAGCGAGGGAGCTGCAGGAAGAATTTGTGAGCAGAAGAAATTTACTAGTAGTTATTCAGTGTCATGGTCAATTCTTGCTTGTGCCAAGGCCATGTAGTAAAATGTTTCTTGAACAAAAGAGCAGCACCAAGTCAAAGAAAGACCTTGACTGCCAAACAGGGAGTTCATTTTGAAACTGGTTCTAAGGAGACATAATGTACTTTTAAGTCCCAGAGTTCTCAAACTTTTGAGGGCCAAAGATCTCTCACAGAGAGTGGACTAACTAAAATATTTCTCCATGCTCACCAGCTTGCTGGCTGGCTAATAAGTCACCCCACTTTGGAACCACTGTTTTGGCATTCAAAGCTAAGTGTACATAATGAAAATAAGATTTCATATCAGCAAAGTCTCATATCCTGAAACCATCTCGCTAATAACGATAATAAAAAGGGATAGAAGTCCTCCAGGAATACAAAATGCATTTAGACATCACTGTTTCCTTTTAAAGTCATGCGGCTGACAAGGAAAATAGGTATTTAATTTCAGACTATTGATTCTTCCTTCCGCAGCAGTTCGAGAGAGACCTGAGGAGGTTTGCTCGACTGGAGCGGCGAATGCTGCTGGACAATCATTCCTTGTATGACAAAACGAAGGTACCGTGCTGTAATGAAACTTTTCAGCTGCATCATCGATAGTTCAATCAATAGCACAAATCTAGTAGAGTTTCATGAAATGCTTTATATTAATCAGTTAATTACTTGACAAATAACTGTAGAAGTTCAAACATTTCTAACTGTTCTTTTAAAATATAGTTAATGTTGTAAAGGGTCTTTTTTTTTTAAAAAATTCAAATTAACTCAAATTATTTCCTAAAATCTAATGATGTACTTTTGTTGTGTAGAGATAACCAAACATCTACTGAAAGTAAAAGTAATAATCCATATACAGCATGTTGTTACATGAGTCACTGGCAGTCAGCTTAGTCTGTTGTTTAGGTATGAGGAGGCGTTCACTTGTCCATCAATCCATCCTTTACTTGCACTACTGCAGGCTTTGTTGTGTTTTCACAGAAGATTTCTCAAATAAGGGGAATATTCTCTGATTTGCCTTTTGCAGATTTAATTTAACAATTTCTTTAAGGTTTGTAAAGTTTTCCTCTCAGTGTGGATTTTCAAATCATTGACATTTCAGTTTGTGGGGATGGCAACGGTACTTTGGGATTTAGGAAGCTTATACAAATTCAATTTTGCACTAAGTTTTTGCTCAAGCCATTGTGAAGTGGTCAGCTGGATAATCCAACACCCAGTGTTTGCTTTTTGGTGTCCTGTGCGGGCGAGTGGCTGTTTATCACAAGGCAGTGTCTGTAAATGCATTTATCATGGGTCGCTGAAAAGTCTTAAATTCATTTCCGAGAAAAATTAAGACATTAATTCTCCCAAAAAATAACCGCTAACTTATGAATCCAGATATCAGGTTGAGAGATCTGTGTTTCATTCCCTCTGCGTTTAAAAGTCTTTGTAAAGAATAGTTAGAGTGGGGGACATATCGGCACACAGTCCTCGTGCAAGGTTGGTGACTCCAGTGGATTAACTTTAGCCTAATGGGAGAAAAGCAGATAAATCAGGAAGCTATTTTTTTTTCTGTTTATTTATTTAGTTCCTTAGTTTGACTCCTAAATCCTGTATTATTATTATTATTATTGCTAAAATTAAAATTCTACACAAATATTTCTTATAATCAAGATAGGCAATAATGAGGTGTCCGGTCTTGTCCCAGATAAACATTGAAATCATGGAAACCACAGTGAAAACAACTATTTATTTCAGTAAAGTCCCGTGATGAACAACAGCTGTGTACTATTAGAAGCTGTTGTCCAAACAGGATGAAACGTAAAATAAAAGCTAAAATAAAATTACAAGTTCAAAGACAAATACTAAATCTAAGCCAGTGCACAGTATTACATCACTGTGGCGTAGCAAAGTCTTCACTCAAATATTATCCTTGAACTCTTGATATCCTTTGTTGCCCCATTTGTGCTCACAAGGCTTCCTGCAACAGGCCCTCTTAAATCACCATAACGCCATCAGATAAGTGGGCTCGTTCAGACTACGCTGATGGCACACGCACCCACAACATCCACGATGAACTGCAAATTTAATGAGAAGACAACCACAAACTGCTTGTCTGTAAGCTGTTTGCAAAGTGATGTCTCGACTAAATTAATGCTACAGTGACTCATTTACTAAACACAAAGCCAGTGCTAAATCGTTTTTTTTTCTGTACTCTTTTCTTTCTTTGCTTTTCCCTCATCTCAGCTGTTTCACACAGATGGCTATCCTCCCGGAGTCAGGTTCTCTCTGAGCCCCCCCCCCCCCTTTTTTTTTTTGCCTTACAAGTCACGGTGCCCCATTTTTGTGAACTGGTGCTTTATAAGAAAAATTGTTATTGAAAGAAATCAGATTAAGAATTGTCTTTGAAGATATAAACAATGCTAACAATGCACTAATTTATAAATACAGACCAAGCCAGAATGAGAATCCTGTTTTCATTCGGGTGAACTCTTTCGTTAGAAACTGATGCATGCACAGTCACACAAATATTAAATTGACAAAAATGTCTAAATCTTATGTAATAGATGCGTTACTGCAACAATCCCGGAATGCTGCAAACTCTGCTAAAAATAAGGTTACTTTGCTGCCTGTAATATATCCACAGCTTGTACGTATCATGTATTGAGCAACTCGTTTGTCCCATCCTTTAAATGCTGCTCTGTTGCATTAAATGCCTGCATTACTAATGACTAGAAATGTGCAGAGCTTTGTTCTAAACATTCAGGCTGAGGACTCCTTGAAGAAGTACAGGACAGAGGCAACGCTTTGGTGCTGCACTCACAGCTTTGAGCCAACCGCCCGCACTAGGTATGCCCTTGTTCTGCAAACGTCTCCCCTTGGCATTCCAAAGAAATTAACACGTCTAGCAACAACTATCACAGCCACATCAGCTGCGAAGCAAGACATGCTTTATTTTGGGGGGGGGGGGGGGGTTATTTGTCCACTGTAAACCTTAGAAAAATCAGTTTGCATGATTTAGTTATATAAATATGCACATACACTCATCGGACACTTCATTAGGTACACCTTGCTAGCAGTGTGTTGGGCCCTCTTTTGCCTTCACAACTGCCTTAATTCATCATGGCACAGATTTAGCAAGGTGCTGTAAATCATAGCATCACGCACTTCCTGCAGATGTGCTGGCTGCACATCAGTGATGTGACCACCCCGTTCCACCACATCCCAAAAGAGCTCTGTTGGATTGAGATCTGGTGACTCTGGAGGCCATTTGAGTACAGAGAACTCACTGTCATGTTCAACAAACCAGTTTGACAGGCTTTGAGCTTTGTGTCATGGCGCGTTATCCTGCTGGAAGCAGCCATCAAAAGATGGGTGCACTGTGGCAATTAAGGGCTGGACATGGTCAGCAACAATACTCAGAGAGGCTGTGGCATTTAAATGATGCTCAGCTGGTGCTAAGGGGAACAAAATGTGCCAAGAAAATATCCCCCACACCACCACGACCACCACCCGCCTGAACGGCAGCTTTCATGTTCTTTACACCAAATTCTGACCCTACCATCTGGATGTCACAGCAGACATCGTGACTCATCAGGCGATGTTTTTCCAGTCTTCTGTTGTCCAATTTTGGTGAGCCCATGCAAACTGCAGGCTCAGTTTCCTGTTTGAAACTGACAGGCGTATCACTTGGTATGAAACTTCTACTTCAGTGCTCAGATTGAACTTTGACAGGTTGTTTGGACCATGTCTACAGCACTAAGTTGCTACCATATTTAGGCTGATTAGATATTTCAAGCCCTTTCCTGAAAAAGACACCGTCTGGATGGGAGCTTATGTTGCTCTTAAACCTTTACATACCTTTCAGCATTATTGGTGCCTTTCCAGATGTGCAAGCTGCCAATTCCATAGATACTAATGCACCCCCATACCGTCAGAGATTCAGGCTTTTGAACTGAGTGCTGAAAACAAACTCCTTTCAAATTTCGATTTGTCTGACAGCAGAACAGTTTTCCACTTCGCCTCAGTCCATTTCCATTTGGCCCAGGGAAGGTTGTGTTTATATATGGCTTCTTATTCTGCATGATGGAGCTTTAACCTGCAATTGTGGATGGCACAGAAAACTGTGTTCACAGACAGTGATTTCTGGAAGCGTTGCTGAGCCCATGCACTGATTTCCATGACAGAATCATTGCTGTTTTTAATGCATTAATATTTTAAGGCCTGAGGGTTGGAAGATTGCGGGTAACCAATATGGATTTTTGACCTTGTCCCTTGTACACAGAGATTTCTCCAGATTCTTTGAATCTTTTGATGATATTATGTACTGTAGATGAAACGATATTCAAAGCCTTTTTATGCTGAGAAACATTATTCTGTAGCTGCTCCCCAATTTGTAGAAGCAGTTTTTTGCAGATTGGCGAGCTTCTGTCCACCTTTTACTTCTGAGAAACGCTGCCTCTCGAAGATGCTCTTTTTACACCCAATCGTACAACTGACCTGCTGCTAATTAGCCTAATTAGCTGCAAAGTGCTCCTCCAGCTGTTTCTTTTTGTAACACTTACACTTTCAGCCTTTTGTTGTCCCCATCACATCTTCTTCGAGACATGTTGCTGCCATCAAATTCAAAACGAGCTAATATTTTTCTTAAAATGGTTCATTTTCTCAGTTCAAACAATTGATGTCTTGTCTATGCTCTATTATGAATACATATTATGTTTACATATCATTGCATTGGCGTTGCACATATTTAATATTGACATATTAATTGCAATTGTCAAAAAATACAATTGGAAAGAATCGTGAAATCACTATAGCTCCAGCATTGTTTCTACCATGAGCCATAATTGGTGTGGCTGCCTCTAATGGATCTTTGTTGCGTTGGACCCACTTTATTATTTCAAGAGTCTGCTCTGCCAGTGTAATGAACACTTCTTCATCCTGTTTGCTAACATCAGCAAAGATGTGCTGTGCCTGAAGACTGGATGTGCTTTGGTGGAAATAGAGTTCATCGCGGCAGTTTGTGTACACAGCCTTTGTTTAATCTAAACTTCCATTTGGAAGCACTTTAAAATAAAAAGTCAAAGTGATCAAAAGTCTCATCTACATGAACAGCAACACCCGAGCTTTCCGAGCAGAACGCTGCACTGTAATGAGGTGATGTTACAATGTTATTCACCTCACCGATCAATGATTTTTTTTTTGTTTTTTTAATGCCGATCAGTGTAGATTACGACTGTTTTTTGAACTGCCACAGCAAAGGAAGCTCAAAGTTATTTTGTGTAATAAGTGTTTTCCTCTCTGAGCGAGAAGAAAGTTGAAACAAGACGGAGAACAACATTTTTAATTATAGCGCAGTGCTTCGTGGGAGGTGGGCAGAGTTTGATGCAGCGCTGCGCTCCATCTCCATCACACGCACACATAAACAAATGAGTGCACTGTATATATGAGTTCATCAGAGCAAGTTGAGTGAGCAAAATATATCTTAATGTTTCAGTGTACGAAAGCAAAACCTTGTTAAAGTAAAGGTAATTGCATTGGGGAGCACAGGGTTCATTTACACATTTCCAAATTAAATAAACAACATTTTACCTTGCACAGTCGTATGTAGGTGCACAATAAAGAGGGGAAGCTTATTCACAGCATAACCTATGCATTTTAATAACCAATTAACTCTTTTCTTGCCTACAGTTGTGTATCTAATTAGAATTTGCTTAGTAACAAGTTTTCTTTGTTGTAACTTTTTGCTTCAAGAAGGAGAGAAGAGGGCAGTAGGTGTATTTCATCTTGTAGCTGAATGTCTCATGTGGTGGTGGTAATAGTGATAAGATAGGCTGTCATAATTAGTAACCTGTGACAAAATTAGACCTTCCATCTTGGTGTGTGAGATTTTTTTAAAAATTTTTTTTAAATCCATGCAGAGATGTCATTTTTCAAACGTGAAAATTGGCTTTGACAACTAGCTTGATGAGATGTGAGGCAGGCAGTGGTGACATGCAGCTCGGTTGTATTAATATTTGCCAGGATATAAGCTGAATGAAGAGCAGCCTAAAATGACTTTCTGCCTTTAACCCTGTTAACCCAAATCATATGCACGGTGCATACCAGCAGGAAAGGCCCAACCTCAGCTTTATTTATTCACACAAAACTGCTGATTTACAGCTACAGCTCAGACTGAGTTGCACTCCTAAAAAGTACAAGTGCCTCAGTGTAATCTTAAAAAAGATTGACACGACTCTTCAGCTGAAGGACTCAATTATTCAGCAGGGAAAAGTTTATAGTACTGACAAGACGACAACAAAAATTCCAGGGAACCATCAATCTTCATGACAGGCATCTTCGAAGCTCATGTTTATCCTATCCTCGCTACTATTCATTGCATCCTGTAAGGCACCCGCGGCTCATTTCCAATGCATAGGGGAGACAGGCAAGCCGTTTGAGTTGCGAGTCGAGCGGGACAAGGGTGTAAGGCGTATCAGCGGGCAGATCGACAGGGAAGACACCCTGTCACCGCAATGTCCCGTCAGCTGCTCCCTGGGGACAGAGGTCAAAGTCCCCAAGATCACTGGGTGGCAGCTTCCTGACAGATAATATACGCATCCAGCCAACTCAGATGGTGTTTATTTAAATGCAAGGGCAGAACCAGGCTTGCTGACAGTGCAGCCATCCGTGCACTGGGGTGGACAGGGGGAAATCACACACACACACACACGCGCGTGCGCACACACACACACACACACACACACACATTCTTGGAAAAGCTTGCATGTGTCTTTTTGGGGTTTGATTTCCTAAGACGGTATGTTACACACACTACAGAGAAGGAGATTCTAGTATGTGAGAGAGGTGACAAAATGCATCCATGAGGCAGCAGAAAACCATCAACCTGTTGAGGCTTTAAAAGTGAAGTGAAAACAGACCAAACACATACTCCATCACTAAAGGAGTTTCAAGGTCAGCAGAAACCTTAACGGGGTACATTTGGAGAGAACTGTACTACAGCGTGACCCATTTTTCATTCCGCGCTCCACATCACGGCTGTAATTAACATAATGAAGATCAATTAACTGTCCCGTGTCTGTCCCGTCACTGCCTTCACACAATGCTGACTGTTCCCTGTGTTCACTCTTGCTTCGCCTTAACCAGGAGAGGAAGAGTGTCCCCGTTTTTTGTCCACGCTTTCATTGTTAATTGGTTCGACGTATGGCTGAGGACAGGGCGGTAATGGCGCTTTCATCTTTTTCTTGTCCCTCCTAATTGGCCAGCAGATTTGGAGAGGTTCTGCGCTGCCAGTGTGACTGGTGTCAAAGAAACAGGGGAGCAATGAGGACTGATGTCTGATTAAAAGGAAAGACATCCATGCTAAGGACCAAAGGCGGTCATTTAGAGGACTTTAATCTTGTGGGCTTCAGAGTGGCTCTCAATAGAGGCAAGCTGGTCTCTGTCTTATTATAAAATGCTTAAAAAAAGATTAGAGGGTGATGCTCAAACTAATGATCTCTTCCCAATTAAGACCAAGCTCAAGGGGAATCCTTGCAACTGTCTCAGTCACTTAGGGTTCATGTACACCGCATATATTTCCCGCTTCAAACATTTACCATAATATAGTTTTATTACACAGGTAAAAATGATGCCATTTTAATACAGGTGACACCCAAGCAACTGCAGCACAATGGCTAAAAGTGAATGCTGTGAGCCGTAGTAGGAACATTATCCAAACCAATAACAAGAAATAACTGAACAACACAAGGCTTTATTGGTTTAAGGAGATGGATGCTGACAGCTGGAGCTCCTCGTGGTCATAAAGGCCTCACATATAACACAAGAGACCGAGCTACGAGCTGCACTGGAAAGAAGGGCCGAGTAGCACCTTTCACTGCTGCTTTAAAGAAACATAGCTCTACTGAGATGCTAAGCAACATTTTCGCTTTTTAAAAAAATCTTCTGAACTGGCAGCTTGACAGTTTTCCAAACATTTGGACCCTTCTTTCCCAGACAGTCCAAGGAAATAAAGAGCCCTAAGACAGAACTAATCAGTGTTTCCATCACACAATATCTGAGGAACTGTCGAGATTGTGCAGCTCGAGAGGGGGAGAGGCCAGTTTCACACACAGTGACAGAGTTGTCATGTAGTTGTTGTTTTTGTGGTTTTCTGTAACTCGTTGTGACATAACAGTACAGAAGTGGAGGGAGCCTCAAAAGGCGCTGGTCTCCTAAATAACAAGGCATGTGTGTTGTGAGTTATGGCTGTTATTTTGGCTTTAATAATTTAAAAAAAGAAAATAAAAAAAGGGTGTTTCAGTTGATTTTGCATCTTGATGATTTGGTTTTTTGAGCCAGTCAAAATACGACAAACATTCCTTGGATCCAGTTTGTTTTGAATGCACTGACATAATGCGGCCTTTTAAGCAGATATTGTGATCCAACCTGTTAGCAAACAGTTGCTTATTTCCTTATCTAGCAGACGCTGACCAATATTATCATTTATTTAGAGTTTTGTTACCCTTATTTCCCGCTGCTTATGTGTTTTACCTTTACCTTCCCCTGATGGTAAAGGTAGCTTCTAATGCTTTATTCCTTTTATCAGTTAGTTACTAGCTTCTGTAGTGTGTTTGTAGAGCATTTTTGTCAAAAAGAGGTTTGTAGAAATATGCTAAAGCTGCGTGGCCTCCTGGTTAAGAAGTCACCATGAAGCCTGGCAGGGGTGAATGAGACCTGCAGGCTGCCATTGCAGCCCCGTGTCGGTACCTCAAACAAACCGGGTGCTCGCACTTGCTTATTGTGTTAATGAATGCTGCATGAATATAGACCAGAAGGTCTTTATCTCCACAGACATTGTGACACAGTGTGCCGGCGAACTTGCACGAGCAATTCGAGGACGTGCAAATTGAAACTCCTGAATGAAATTCAGCTATCATTACAAGCGGCAGCTGTGTGGCTTGTAATGTGGGCGTGTGTCATCATGCCTGTTGTATACCTACTGTACCAAAATGAATTCACTGGCAGGTGTCTATGTGTCTGTCTGCCTGTGGACAGATTAGTGTTGCAACAAGACAAGATACAGTCATGAAACTTTAAGAGTCCACATTTTTGCTGTGCTTGCTATGTATTTGTATTTCACCATGTGGTGTTCCATATGATGTATCTTTATTTTCTCTATTCAAATATAATATTTTTCTAAGGTTATTTTTTTCTTCTTCTGAGAACTCATTGGTGTCGCTGCTGGTGTGATTCCACTGCGAAACGGTCTTTAGTTTATGTCATATTTCACATCTTTGCTGTTCCTCCTGTAAGCAGCTCCTTGGCTGTCCGGTTTCCTTAGAAATGTCCCTACTGTGGAAAAGGCCCATTTTTCCAATAAAGAAGCAGCCAAGTCAGTTGAGTTTTCTAGTAATTGGTCAGTGGGAAATGGACAAAACACAGGAAATCTTTGGCACCCCGATGTGATCGATATGACTGCACCTCCACTGTCGAGTTTGGGTTGCGACACCCTGCTAGCAATAACTGACATCTAGTCGTCCTCTGAAAATACTCTGCTGACTTGTACTGCCACAGGCACTTACACCCAGCATCAGTTCCTCGCCACCGCAGTTGAATTTTAACTGAGGTGCAAGTCTGAGGTTTGGGGAGGGAAGTGTGTGTGTGTTTGCGTGTGTGTGTGTGTGTGTCCTCTGCTGTAAGTCTGAAGGTTTGTGATAATTAATATGTGTAGTGGGTTTGATGAATGAGGACAGGTGGAGGATTTCATCATACCTAGACAGACTGACTCCCTCCCTGGGCAGGAGGGATCTATGACCCTGCCCAACACCTCAAAAAAAAAAAAAAAAAACAAACCCTCGCCCCTCTGTGTGTAGCAGGATCTACCCTTGAAATTCACTGAGTGAGCGCGCGTGTGTGTTGTGAAGGTTCAGCGGTGCGGCTCAGGTGTTCCCAGTCTCCAAACCAAAGCACACCTGTTAAAAATATGCTCATGTAACTCAAACTCATTGTCATTTGTCCTGCCTTTTTGTGCATACTTTTGCATGTGCTCTCAAAGTGGGGTATATACTGCGTGCGTGTGTGTGTGTGTGTGTGTGTGTGTGTGTGTGTATCTGTATGCGTCTTTCTCAGAGGGTAATTACTCTATGTCATGTGTGGAGTGTGATTAATGAGGTTCTGGTCAAAAGGCTGTGAGCATAGATGTCCTGGCTTTGGTCCTGAAGCACAGATACTGATATGAGAGGGCCATTCATATTCTCTTTCTACCTGACATCCAGCGGCTCTACAACACACTCCAGCATACAGTAGGCCCCCACTAACCCAGTGTGAAGCAAAAAGAAAAGACTTTGCCTAGTAGACATATTTCTCCTACAATGGGATCATTTTACTCAAATATCAGAGTTAAACACTTAAGAAAGCCCCATGCCTGCAAGTGCATAATTAAAGGAGCACATTTAAGTTTCATTTTTTGGGTGTATTTAAATGGTATTACATACAAAAATGAAAATTTAAGCTATAGCTCCACAAACTCAATTGTATGTTTTCTGTTTTTTTTGTGCCTGTGCTGAGAGCTGCACAGAGACATACATACCATGCAAATTACCAGACTAAAGAAGTCTATTCTATTAAAAAAACACAACAATCCACCTGCACTGGCTTTAAAGGGAGTCCGTGAACAACTTCTTTGCAGCTGTAATGTAATTGCAAACATAGCATTAACTTTGACCTCCAGGAGAGCCTTCATTCTTCAAAAGACCTGAAGGAAACATAAAAAATTCAAATGGATTTTTTTTTTTTTTGGTTGTACCATTATTGGATTCCTGAAGGCCCATAAAAAAAGTGCTTTTTAAAATAGTTTGTATGCATAAATGAAAATATTTCGGCAGGTAGCTCTCCCGATTCTTCTTGACAAATATAAAATGTTTAAAAGTGATGATAAATTCTAGATGGTTCTGTTATCTGCTGCATGCTTTCTTTTGCCACCAGGGTGAGGGCAGAATTTAATATGAAGCTCACTGTCAAATTACAATATCTTGGATGTAGAGTGCTCCCAGCTCTTTCAACCGCCCCTCCCAACCTCCTCCACCCTGTGAGCAGTAGATGAGTGGACAATAACAGGGCAATTGCACTGGGCTTTGGGGAGCTGTGGTTTTGAAAGCTCCCCTGGCCGGATGGCTGACGCTCACAGGCGATGTTTGCAGTGAGAACGGGGAGCTGCCTGGAAGGAGGCCCCTTTTCATGAGCAGAGAAAGGGGGAGTAGAGGTTTAATTTAGCGATGGTGAACTCTCAGGGCGGCACACGGTGTAATACACACACATACTTGAACGTGCTTTGTGACAGACAATTGAGCCGAGGAGCGGGGAGGTCTTTGTCCTCTAAACATCCCGCTGGCAGGTGAACAGAGTTGGGGAACTTGCCGTTTATAAAGGGAGTCGTTTGTGGAGTGAGTGGCGGGAGGTGGGGGTTGGCGGGATGAGCTGTTCTCTTACTATACACATTTGCAAATGTTTCTTCTCGACCTTGGTGGCACGTCTGTTTTTATGAATTTTAATTAACAGAGGTAGATGAATAGACCTGATAGCTGCTGTTGAAAGACGAGAAATACATTGTGATGTTTTTTTTAATTTTTTATTTTTTTTTATCAAGGTCAGATATTCATCGAGTTCATCCAGTACCTCGTGTTCTATTAGCTATTAGCCTTGAACCCTGGTTTGCATAGATATTGCATTTGGTGTAAAACAGAATTCTCTTACTGTTGACGATAAAATAGGTTCACGATGTAGACAAATAATAAAAAGAAGATCCTTTGGAAAGGACAGTAAAACTGGGGTGAATATAGTTCAGAACCAAACATTCTCATACTGATTTGCACATATACAGTCCTCTTTCTAAAGTTATATGAGCGTATAATGTGGCACCATTCACCAGGACTCCTTCACTTACAGACTCACACTGACCTAGCCAATGACTCATCTTGCTTGCGCTTTCATTTCAAAACTTTAGTTTACAATCTAATCCAATGCCGTTTATAACAGCTCAAAAAATCTTTAATTATTCCTCTTCACTGTCCACATGTTAAAGGACCGGTAGCAAAAGAAAACATGTCCTTATAGTATTCATACTACACAGTAGTGCACAGGTGAGGAGGCAGAGAGCGGGCAAGGGAGTGAGAGGAAAAGTTTATTTTTTCCTTTTGTCTTACACAGGTATTAACAATATGTAGCATTTCATTAAGCACACAAAGAGGATTATAGGTTGCATTATAGTCACTGTTTATTATTGCTGTGGACGCACAGCATACCAGGAACATTATTCTAGTAATTGCTACACTGGGTGCTCTATTTTCAGATACAGAGATTGATTTAATTTTTTTCTTCTTTCCTTTATTTTACTTCGGGGTTTGGGATGGTCTATTTTGTTATAAGCTGTGTGCGGTTTGCTGGTGGTTTATTTTGCAGTCACGATTGGATTTTGCTTTCATTTACTTTTAACCCTTATTCAGCCACACAAAGTGGCAAAGAACTCAGTGCTGTACAGAGTATCAAAGTTAGACATAAAGGGCAGATGAAAGTGTAAGCATTCATATCTTGTAAGAATCTTTTAAGAAAACCAGGACAAGGCTAAAAAATTATTTCTAAAGATCTAATTAGGGAGTTTACCAAGAACCCAGCAATTGCTGTAACAGAACCTCAGAAGTCCTGAGAGCACCCAGTGAGACAAAACTGAATCATTTTGGCAGAACTTTAAGTCCATTCGGTTTTGGCAAAGGGTTCTGCCTGGGTAGAGTGTTCTGGAGGCAGGCAAACCACACACAGTACACATCATGAACTGACTCGACTATTATCTGTGACAAGTTTTACACCAGCCTTGATTTCAAAAATATCAGTAAAAATCTTTGTGATGGGAATGTAATGTAGAAATGACCAGAAGCATCTTCATCATGGGTTTAGTAGTCATCACTGCAGGTACAAACACTGCAGAATGTCATCACTGTGAGAATCGATGTCATCACTGCACATAGAAACATCATATTTTGGAAAAATGTACCAAGTCACTTATCTTAAAATGGCTGATTGTCATCCGTGGAACCAACGAGAAACGCTCTTTGTTGTGACAGCACTGCCCACAAAAAAATTGGGCAGTTATAAAAAAAAAAAAGCCGGCATACAGCATGAAGACATCTTGCAGCTGAGGAGAGCTGGATGAGGAATAGCTTCTTAAGCAGGGATCAGTCTTCAGGATTTAAAAAGTTTCAACATATCTCGTATTTACAGGCCGTCTGCTGCAGATTTCTCCCATAAAACCTTGTCTTACGCTCCAAGAGAAGCTCCCACCTATACTGGTGAGATAAGAGCGGGAAATGACAGATTACAAGATGCATTCGGATTTGTAAATAGGATTTGGAAAATTGGACCATCCCAAATATTGCACACATGTGCAACTTTGCAGTGTGTGGTGACAAACTGAAAACAAGCATGGAGCTCCCGTGGAAACATTTCTTTGGCTATAAATTTTTGTAAGGAAAATGAGTAGAGAACTTATATAGCTTTTCTTTCCATAGCTGTCTTTTCTTTTTACTATTACTCCTAATTCTTTCTGAAGTAGCTTTGCTACTTCATGATGCATTTGTTGTTTTTGATACTAAGGTAAAATGTTGTTTAACCATGTCTTAAGGCAAAATGTTGAATTATTCCCAATGGCCACAAAAAGCCTGTGGTCATTGGTAAGATGCTATGAAATGTAAAAATGGATAAAGATTTGTGCTCTTAGGAGACCCACAGGCCTATCACTGCATGGAGGTAAAATTGATTTGTTTTGTAAAGTATTTCACAAGCAAGTTAGCAGCTTACCATAAAGACACCAATTGACCTCTGCTAGCTGTGATGCATACGGTCCTGCATGTACTGCAGAAGGTGCTGAGAGCCTTGTAAATTCTGAACAGTTGCTCTGCTGAACAGACTGTGTGATCACACAATTCTTAAATAACCCCACTCATCTTTTTCTGCAACATATTCTGTAAAACAACAAGAAAAACCATTATATCTGATATGGGACAATATCAGCTGATTGGTTGACCAATTTATACATCAAATTCTAAGCAAATGAGTGGGAAGCAGGTTTCACCGGATACCTTTTCATGTATGCAGATGATACCTAACTTTTCTATTAGCAAAACCACAGGGTTTATATTTATGGGTAATTCATGTCCACCTCTTTATTAATGTTACTAATTTTGATACAATTTTTTCACAAGGTGCCATCTTTAGGTAAAAATGTTATTTCATCTGTAGTTTGATTTATGAGCCTACCTATGACAACCTATGATGCCCACAAAACTGACATTCCCATCAGCCACAAAATAGCCACCTTAAATATAGTGCTAATGGTCATATGGTAGAATGTTTACATGCTAAGATGAGAAAGTGATAGATGCATGTATCAGCATTCACAGATTCTACCTATTACTAAAGAAAAGATGACTCTGCAACTGGATTGTATGTACCCGAGAGGTCTGCCACAACACTGTAGAGTTGCTCGGGTTCCTCGTGGTGGCATTTGCAAAATCCTTTTGTGCCTGGCTGCCCTTGGAAGATGGATGTGATAGATGGATCCAGTGGCTTAGGTCATAAGAAGTAAGATAACATCACAGTGCAGTTGTAGGATGTAATAGTCGGTTTGACCTGGCCACCATACTCCTCTGATGTTAGTGCTAGTGCACAACTGGGAATGAAATTAAATGAAGAAAGTGGAAAATAGCATATATCCATCAAATCTGATGTTGGCATCATCATTTTTTAAGTCTGGGCCCTTTTCTAAGATAGGTCAGATAGTGTTATATTTAAGGTATATTTCAGTATGGAGCAGGTTTCTTCTTTGTTGGTCCCTGAGTGCTTACATCCTTACATTTCACATGTGTCAGAATGGCAGAACTTGCTTACATGTTCACTGTTATGATACCACTGCACCTCATAGTTATATCTGTCAGTTTTTCTGTTTCAAAAAGAAAACTAACAATCATCAAGGGCAAATTTGACTGTTAAATGAAATGCTCCTTTCTTTGTATTTTCATGGTGCAGCTTTTAATTTTCAAATGCCACTTTCTTGTTGTCACCACCTAGCCTTTTCACCTGCCTTGCATTGTGTGCAAAATACAGTGGAGATGGAATAAAGACAACAGCAAATACCATCAGATTATTCATGTTTAACTATATCCAGATCCACGTAGTATTTCCAGTAGTAAGTAGCATATTTGTGTAACTGTCTTTTGTCTACTTTAGCTGTAGTTGGTAAAAGAGAGAGGAGGCAACTCTTTTTACTTTTGCCTTCATTTTCATACAATCCTTAAACACATCAGAAAGCTCTTGGTTTGATCATTTATTGCTGCACTTTGCCTGGCTTCTTATCTTTGATTGATATCCGTTTGCTTCCAGTCTGTGTCCAGGCATTGTAATTAGGATTTCCACTAAAAGGCTCGAATGTCTCTGTCGATCCTCTGACCATGTTAATGCCTTACGCGCACAACAGGTCTGAGTGTCTCCTTGCATTTATTCTGATTAAAAACACTGCTCTTCTCTAAGGGAACTGCCACTCAGCATTACAAAGACTGGGGTTTGCTGGTTTGCCATAAAAGCCCAGCACATATTTCCAATTTTTTTTTCTCTGACAGTCAAAAAGGGTTCAAGGAATTTTTCATTTCAGGGATTTTCTTTGATCACGCCAGTTTGGATGTTTTCTCTGGCAAGTCCCTGAGTTAGTCTTGAAAGGTTTTGACTGTAGTGGAATGATTGCAGACACTTAAATCAGGGTGGATTCAGGATGGATTATACAGCGGCTGCATTCAGTTAGTGTAATGTGAAGGTGTTACATTGATGTCTAATTTCATTCCAGATATTTTCTGACCAATCCATAGACATACACGTTTGAGGTTTTCCGAGAAAATATAACAGAAAACCTAAAGCAAGTTTATTCTGTGTTGGTTTATTATATTGGAAGCACATGCAGTGTGCATGTATGCAGAGCATAAATGTTGAATTTGGATTTCTTAGCCAATCGTAACTAACAGTTCCGCTTGCCCACCTCAGGAGCTGTGAAACAAAAATCAGCTGTCTACGTTCTCATTGCGAAAGGTCTTCTTTTGACCTCCTTCCCCTTGAACAAGATGCCTGTTTTCTCCAGCCACTAAATTAATGACACCCTAATGAAAAGTGAACAATGCAAATATGGACATTCATTTCAGGATACATTGGCCATTTGATTGGGTCGTTCCACACAGAGGTCAGGGAAACAATTAAGGGACTTTAATGGGATGGACTGGGGAGTGTGAAGTGGGATGGCTGCAGTAATAATGGTGCACACTGATGGAGTAAGCCTGGTGGTGCAGAGCCAGTTAAAAAGTGGTCCACCAGTATTTGGTTTCATCTGTTTTTATACTCACATTACCGATGATAGTATTAAATATTTAGATATTTTTGCACACTTAGTTTCATGTTTGTTTAGTCATATACTTTTTTAATTTTTATTTTGAGCAAAATTTTGGCATTTTAATAAAGCAGTTGAGCAAAGAAAAAAAGACTTGAAACAGTGACCCTGTGGTGCTCTGGGCACGGCAGTGCTCTGAGCTAAATGCTAACAGGCTGACAATGTTAATACACTGATACAGAGCAGGAAAAATTGTTAGTGTTCTTCAGCTTGAGTTAACAATTTAACACTAAATACTGAATATACAAAACAAAGCATAGCTGATGCTGAAGTGAATGTCATTAGTTTTGATCCTAAGTGACATTTCCTTCCAAGTAAGTGTCAAACTCAAGTTGGCACCAGATGAAAAATGAACTGTGGATCCCAGAGAATGAAAACATCAGAAATCAGGAATAAGGACTTTGGTTAACATATGTTACATTTTCACGTTTTCACAATTGAATACATAAGTAAATACCCCATTGATGCCGTTTAACTAAATGAGAAGTGACAAAAGTTGTCAGCGATGTTCAGCATCATCACACTGAAAAGCCATCACTAGGCTCAAGAGTTTAGTGATGGTAACACTGCAATTATGCTGTGCACGGCGGTAACAACAAAACTGGCCAGCATGCACATGTCACGAATGTGATGGTGATTTTGCATGCAAACTCATTTTTTGTGCAGATTAGAAATGTTTCTGCACAAATATTAGTGAATGAAACCTAAAGTCCTTCGGACAGCGCCATGTTTGGTGAAAACCAAACGCGGCTATTGGTGATGGAGGGGTGATGGTTTGAGCTCCTTTTGCAGCCACAGGATCTGGGCACCATACAGTCATCTGTCTGGCATATATGGGGAAACCCATCACAGAAATGATTACAGTGTGGAAAAAAGTCATGAGGAAACAGATTACTGAACATAATGATGCAAGCCACTATGAGTTTCATGTTAGCAGTGAATTTGTAGCAGTACAGCGCTTGTTATAAAGGGTAAAACAATGCTGAATCCCGCTTTCTGGTGATGGAGTGCTTCTAACTGCTTCTTGACAAACAGTTCATGCTTTGGTCCTGTGCTCCACTTCATCATTTTCTGTAGATGGAGGAGAATTTGTTTATGTCTAACACCTGCAGTTTTTCTGGGGCATATAGGGCAAATCTACAGCACTGTGGGGAAGGGGAACATTCTTCAAAAAACACAAACAAACAGACAAAAAAAAAAAGCAAAAAAACCAAACAGCTGTAATTTTGGATACATATGGACAGCTTTCAGAGGCTGGCATTTGATGCTACAACAGTTAATATGAAAAATTGCTACAGGAAAGGCAAACAGCAATGACAATGAAACAAGGGGGGGGGGGGGAGTGACACATGAAGAAAAGGACAGAGACAGGGCAGTGCTGTTGCCATTCCCACAGACTGTAGTCCCTAACAAGGCTGTATCAGCAGGATGGTCATCTAATCAGCCTTCACAGTAGGACAACTACATCAGTTAGCATCACTGATAAATCATATTGACAGCTACTGCCTGACAGAAGGGGGTAATGATAGAGGAGGGAATGTGGAACTGTTGAAAAATAGACTGAAATTAAGGGGAATTAGGGGTGAAAAGAGTGATGGACACATTTAGAGGAAGGAACATTTCTAAAAGAAGGGAAGTACATTCAGGATAATTGCATGAATATTATCTGTTCACTTAGTGTACTTTAATTTTACTACCTCTCTCCCCCTGTCACCACACCAGTGTACATCTGCCTCCACTTCTCCAGCCTCCAATCCACCCACACAGTGCCTGTTACCAGCACTTAATTGGTGGAAAAAAGGATGGGAAGTATTTATAGATTCTATTGAGGCTGTGTTTTGCATCACTAAAAAAAAGAAAAAAAAAAAGGAAAAAAAGAAATTCAATAGAAGGCTATTATCCCTGAATCCTGTAACCTGTAATCTATTTTGCTGGAATTACACAAATAGAAGGAATGAGCTGGTCTGTGAACTTGGAAGATGGAACAAGGGGCCAAAAACGAGAAAATAATGAGAGATGCGGCTGATCCAGGATGTGTCGGCTCACTCAAGAGACAGATCCTTGTTCATTATTGATGAAAGTGAATGGCAGAAGGTTTCAGGAAGGCCTGGTGTTGGGCCTTGTCTGCTTGTCATCTAACATTAATTGACACAGCCCTTGCGGTGGTGCAGGCACCCGTCCATCCGGGCTCTCGTTTCAGTTTACCCAATGATTTATTTACAGGGACACTTGAGTGAATTGTCATTGGGATGCTCCAGCCTTATCTTGCGGTTTTTGTGTTGCCATGGTCTCTAAAAAGCATGGGAGGATTCGCCTCAGAATATCATCATCTGGACATGTACAGTACCGACATATTTTTTTTTACAGCGAACTTTTTAGTGAATCGCAATTATCGCTAAATGAGTGGAGCAGCGGAGCTCCCCGCTAGTGGCTGAGTTACTGTCAGAGCCAGCCCCTTCTTGACACGCACTCCGACAGCATCTAATCGCGTCTGCTTTAGTCCAAATGAGCACCACAGTTGCTTTTTGTAACATTTATGCATTACGTCCAGTCTGGATGCATAACTCAAATTAATAGACAGGCTCTCACATGCGTCTCCCCAGCATCTGGACTCGCTCAGCTCACTAAAAGACGCAATTCTGCTCTATGCAGCAAGAAAATGAGAAAAAAAGAGGAGAAATTATAACTCTGAGGCACCTGCTGCCAGTCTCTCTCATGGTCCCACTCGTAGTTTATTGCATAACTGAAGTATCACATGCCGTATCACATGAAGTATCACATGCAGTATCACATGAAGTATCGCACAAATGTTTCCAAATAAGAGAGTTCCATGCATTTGCTCATGCAAACAGTAGTAACACAACACAGAATGATAGAAGTAAAACTTTACTCACTACATATAGGATGACTTCTTTAAAGATTAAAGGAATTATCAAAATATTGCCATGGTAAGAAAACTCTGATATTGTTCTGATTTACTGATGAATACTGCATATAGTACAATATTGCTCAGGAACTAAAGGTAAATCTAAATTGTGAATGTTAATATAAAATCTATATTTTATCTATATCTGATCTATATTTGAATGACAGCATGTTATGCATTCCATGTCTTTCAGCAGACCATCAAAGAAGCAATAGCACCAGGAGACTGTGGAGCTAATGACATTTTAGTGTTTGTGGGGACCTAGTTAGTTTATTGTGTATGCTGTGTGCTGTGATTGTCCTGGAGTCAGGCCTACTGTAAGGAGCGAGGCCAAAAATTCAAATGAGCTGAACTTTGACCATGTTGCTGTTGTTGTAATTAGCAGGACAAATTTAATGAGACTAAATCGTTGCTGTGTGAAATATCATCTACTGAGCCTGTCTTGTGATCTAGTTAGTTGTTGTTGTTGGAGCCTGGATCTTAACTGTTCACAAAAACACCTTTTCCTGTTAGAGCAAACTGTTATTCGTCAATAAGGTTTCTTTCACAGATCCCGCTCTGCGCTCGCAAAGTGGGGCTACAGATTTTCTGCTATAGCCTAGTGTCAATAAGTCATTAGAGTTTAGTTCAGATTAATTAAGACTGTTTGATTTCAGTTGTAGTGTTCATTAGTTCCTCATTGAGGCATAAATTAGCCATAGGATGAACCATATATAAAGCAATATTTATGTTTTATACGATATACATGTTTTCAAACAATATGCCTGTTTTACAAGAAAAAGGGCTTCAAGGGTGAAGCCTCACTGAATGGTTTTTGCACCTCTGGTTAACTTTTCCTGTCTGATAAAGCAGTACATCACTGCCTGCTTGAGCTTTCCTCTGGAAATCGTTTGGAACTGTCACCTGCTCCCAGATGTTACTTCCTGATGGCTCTAGTTTTGTAAAGAACAAATGCAACAGGTTTAAATGTTCTGGCATTATAGATTGGGAGCCAGTGCATGGAGTAGAGTGCACTGAACGGTAATATTGCTAAGCTTTAAAGAACGAGACCAAACGACATAGAAAAAAAGGTAAAAATTTCATGTAAAAAAAAAAAAAAAAAAGCTTAGCAACTCTGTTGCCAGTTGATGTCGTAATGTGATGATTCAGCCTGTACCAAGTTCATAATAGGTTATTTAGGAGCTATTCTGGGCCCTGTTTGTTGATCAGAGTACTCCTGCTCAGAGGTGATACATTTTACATGTTCAGAACCAACAGTTGGTTTGTTTGGACAAAACATGGGAGGGCAAAGCAAAGACGAGAAGCTCCAGTTCCTCCAGGGCTCTATTTTTGTAATGTTGCAGGCACATAGGCTGTTGCGACAGATTTTTTTTTGTCACCTTTTGGCCACAGTGACACTGTATTGGAAGCGGGGTGTGATGCGGAGGAATACATTAATCCAGCTTTGACGTGATAAAAAAGACCCTTTACTTTCATTCCCTTTTAAAAAGTAGTCTGCTTTGATCAGTCGCACTGTGGCAATTTTGTGACAGAGCAAAACTCCACCACAAAAGATTCACTGCCATAAACGACTCTCCCAATGGGACTCTGAAGTACATATATGGTACTTTAAATCAAACCGCTGTCAGAGGAGATAACATATTTGGCTACATGTACTTAGATCCCAAGAGAAGAGCAGGAAACTGTTTAGCAATGTGGAAGAAGGATGATTTGAAAGCCTATTAACTTTGGATGATGAAGCACTGTAGAATTAAACATGTTTATTAGAATCACTTGATTCTGCTCAGACTGCTCAGTAAAGCCATGGAAATAATACAGAATGGCTGCATTCTCTTTCATGAAACTCTGATTCTCTGTAAGTACACAATCCAAGGTCCTGACACCAAAATTACCCTACACTACGCGATTATTACTGACACACAATATCGCACACCTTTGTCGCTCCAATGGCACAGTGATTTCCCAAAATGCAAAACGAGTTCTATTAACAAAATACAGCTATGGGCATCTGGGAAAACATAGCAGTGCACTGTAACACAAACACAACACTGTGTGTGCTCATGCCCGATTTATTTGGGCTCACCCGCATCCAGAATCAGGCACTTGGGTTAATCACAGTGAATAATATCCAACAGCTGAAATTTTTAGTTTTCAAATCTCAAAATTCACATTTGCAGCGATAAAACATTCATGTTTCTGTCTGACCTTCAGAGGCCAGATGTAAAAAGGCTGTTTATTAAACCACGCTGATGATGCTGGCATCCTCGCAGTTGTTGATGTCTTGCACTGCAGCTAAAATGATGTTTTGTTTCAGTATAAGGGTGCAGGTTTGCAGTGTGCTAACAGTGGTATATTAGTAGTATACACAGTACTGTGCAAAACTCTTAACCCACCTCTCAGTTTGTTTTATTTTACTAGTAAAATGTGAAATATGTGATTTATTTGAAACATGTCCAAACATATGTGGAAATACAGTACATAAGGCAAAAGCAGAGTTTGTACAATTCTAATGAGCTTTATTCTTCAACACAGCCTGAACTCTCTGAGGCAGCTTTCTTCTCATTTCTTTAAGCAGTCTTCAGGAATAGTTCTCCAGGCTTCTTGAAGGACATTCAAAGCTCTTCTTTGCATGGCCAGTGAGTCTATATTAATAGTACATAATATAGGCAAATAGGCTTGTATTATAAAGTGTATCTGCAAAACTGGGATTGGGTATAGAGTAGTTTCCATGGCTAACCTTCAGGTGTTCCCTGTTTATACACCAATCCATATTTTGTGCCTTTTTCAAAGTTGTGTCCCATGAAATGACTCACAAGCTGTGAGTTCATATCAGTGAGAAAATGTGTCACGAAAACATTCCAAACAAAGCTCATATTTTGCTAATGTGCTGTTTCTAATTGACCAGAATGAGAGGGGCGCTGACTCAGCAGCATCAGATCACACTGTCTCTAGCAGGAAGAAAATTGATCATGCTAAACCTGCCCCTCTTCAACAAACCAATTAATTATTTATGGGCTTCAGTGGAGCAGAGAAAGTTAATTTATTGTTATCATTAGAAGAGGTTTCTGTTTGGGTCCACACGAGGATGAGTCGAGCTACAGTTACAGGCTCCGCAAATTCGAGAGAAGTTTGTACAGTTGTGGCGGAAAGCTCCTACACTCCACCAGATTCCTGCAAAAAGACGGACTTTAGCTAAATGGTTATCGAGCAGATGGAAATCAATGCATGGTGGTAAATATCCATTAATGTTCAAGTGCATAAATTGTATTAAAATACTATTAGATAGCCTGTGTGTTTTTGTTTATTTTTTATGCGAACAAAATAATATTTGAAATGTGATTTATACACTATTTAAAATGTGGATTGGCTTTGTTGGGTTCAGCTGTGCATGACATTTTCAGTGCCTAACAACCTGCAACTCATACTACAGTAAATACTGGTGCAGAAGAAAAGAAAGAAATACTAAAAGAATAAAATAAGATACTGCATATTCTGAACATAAGAGTCAAGGCTATCACTCAGCCCAGTCTCCCTCCCCAGGGACACATGGGTAAGACCCCCTTGGCACCGCAATTTAATGCAGCTTTAGTGAACTGGCCTCTTTTACGCTAACCTACATGTAACTAGATAGTTTTGCCATCTGTACTCAAGACCTCAGTCACACAGACCTAAATGCCAGTCAGCGACCCCCTGGCAACCTCCGGTCACTTGGGAAAAATGTGTTTATCCTGACTGGTTAATGAGGTTTCTGGCTGTTGCTAGCAGATCGCCACGGTCGCCCACACTTTTTATGGAAAACAACCACCCGCCGAGCAGTAGTGAAACTTGAAAAAGCGCTATGCAAACCGGAAATCACGAATGTTCACCTTCAAAGTGAAAGTTGTGGCTTACCATTGTGACAAACATATTTCACAAGGTGCAACTTTTATGTTGACGGTGAAGGTTTCTGTTTCCAGTTTTCATTACACTTCACAATTTCACTACCACACAGTGGTGGGCAGTGGCGACCGTGGCGGTCTTCTAGGGACCAAAGCAATCATAAGGACTTTTTTGGGTGCAGCCCCATATACAATACCACTCAGCGACTTCCACCAACCTCCACCGAACAGTCAGGAGAAACACATTTTTCACTAGTGAGCACTGGTTGTCAGGCTTGGCCAGTCTCTAGGTGGCTGTGGCTCAGGAGGTAGAGCAGGTCACCTACTAAATGGAAGGTTGGCGGTTTGATTCCAGGCTGCATGCCAAAGTATCCTTGGGCAAGATACTGAACCCCAACTTGCTCTCCGACACAAGCGTTGGAGTATGAATGTGTGTGAATGTTAGTAAGCACTTAGCTTAGTTACACATGGAAGTGCTGGTGTGAGTGGGTGCATACAAACAAGCTGTATATGCGCTTTGAGTGCTCAGAGTAGAAAAGCGCTATATAAGAACTAGTCCATTTACCATCTAGGGCAACACAACACTGACATAATAGATTTATCATATAAAAAAATTACGTATCCTTTCCTTCAAAGTATACTTAGTCTAACTTTAATTATAGGTGAAGTATTTTAAATTTATATTTAATATGCTAACTGTTGCTTGGAAAAACAAATGAATTTCTGTGACGACACGTGTTCCCTCTCTGCGGCTAAGCAAATTTGACAGTGAGTGTCAAGGTTCAAATTTTTGTTGTTATTTTTTGTCATTATCTTACTCTCCTTGTTATTCCCGTTAGTTCTGCTTCCAACTCTGATTCCCCAGGTTTCTACCACACAGTTAGTCAAATCCCTCACCCCAGTATATACACTCCCCTGCTTCCCGTGTCACTTGCCAGATTGTCTTTGAACATTCCGGCGTTTCCTTGTGTTCCCAGTCATTCTTTTGTTTGTACTGTGTTCATAGCTTTTGTATGTTTTTGGATTTTTGCCTTCTTGCCTGCCCTTTGCCGGTACTAGTCTGAATTTGTTTTCACTTTTTCCCTGTTTCTGGTGTCCGTTGCATATTATATCCTTACATAGTACACCTGCGATCACATTACATAAGTATTCAGTCGTTTTTCCTGCAAGCTAAAGACAAATATTTGCAAAAGTATTATGACATTTGCTAAAGGAAGTGATGCCTACTGCAGTATATTAAATGCCTGGTTGTAAGTAGGAGGATAAATATGAAGGTTTTATAACTCACTGATGTTATAGAAATAATGCCAGCTGAATGCTGGTTGTGAATCCTATCGAGTCCTGGAGAACCTTCACAATGTTATGCTGTAATTGTTTCTCGCTCACCACAAATCTTCACGCTTGTTTTGCTTTAGGTTATTATCAGTCTCCCTCTCAGCTTTCTTTGCCTCCTCCAACAGCAGGGATCCTTTTCGTTCAATAGTTACTCCAGTTTTTCATACAGCGCCCATACAGCGACCTGTGCACAGCTACCAAGGAAATCAAACGACATCGTCCTCTTCCTGTTTTCGGCTACGCAATTAAGTTTTCCAGGGGATTTTGCTTCTGCTGGCAGACAGAATTGTGTAATGAAAGCAAGGCTCATAGAGAACCTGTCTAGAGGCCGATTGTGTTATTATTTCATAGCCATGCAATCAACATTTACTTTATGGTAGGTTAAAGCAAAAAAAAAAAAAAAAAAGTCTATTGCTACTTCATACTGTTAAAGCTCCAAGTGACCACTAAGTCTTCTCAGAGTGGAAAAGCTTCCAGAAATCTTAAAATGTGGGGACTGACATTACGCTGCTTCATACGTACAATATATCAGCACTGTTCATGTGGAGCTTCCTGCATACAGCCACTCAAGAACTTTTGAAGGATGTTTTAAACGGCTTGTACCACAAATAAAAATGGGCAGCCAGTAAATGCGCCAACTAATCATTTATTTTGCAATCGCAGTGAGCAAGAAAGAATAGTGCCCAAGGATAACATTGTGCAAAAAAAAAATTGTTATAAATTGTCATTGCTACATCCTTTAATCAGTGGCAACATAGGCAAATGGAAATATAATTTTTGAGGTGTCAAACTGCTGCTGCTTTGGAAACCGTATTAGTACACTGGGAAAAAAGGAAGATATTTTCTAACTCTTCCCTCAGACTCTTTGTTGTGTCTTTTCATTGCCTTTGGGCAGCCTAATCAACTAAATAACTTTGATTTGCAAATGTTTACTCCTCCACGGGAGCAGAGAGCCATAACACCAGGGATGTCGAGTGAGAGTCCCATTGTTTCTGATTAGGAATTTATTATTTTCTACCCGTCTGCCTCTCTGCCCAGTGCATGAGCTGATTAGCAAACCGGGGAAGGATGGGCAATGACGATAACACTAAACTCAATAGCTGTTTTATAGGCAGCGGTGCTTTATGATGCTTGCACTAATTGCTGGTGTGATTAGTGAGGTGTCTGTGCCCTCTTTGGTTGCTCAGGCTGTCCTGTGTACCGAGCTCTTGCAGACCGGAGCACAGGGGAAGTGTGGGTGTGCGAATCGTTGCGGGAGGAAGACACAGGAGCATAATCGACTTCCCTCTTTTTCTGCCCCTGTCAGCCCTTTCCCTTGCGCTGCAATAAAGACAAATTAACTTAGAGGCAATCAGAGGATTTTTTTTTCTTGATCTCTTGGCAATAAAGTAATCTATTTCTAACTGTCAGAGAGAAAACGAAGGCTCAAGTAATAAAAAAAAAAAGAGTGAAAACATTAGTTGATCTGATAATTTTAAATTTATGTGGGGGGAAAACCCTTCTCCTTCCTTTCTGCCTCTGAGTGGGCTTTCTCTGATACAAGTGTACTTTGTGCGCTTTATATAAAGGTTGATGTCCTCACACATAAAATACTTCACTCTGAATATGGTCCTTTCACCATTAAAGCCATGAATCTTCAACATGGTGAAGCTGATGCTTTTGAAAGCATTGTCTGTGTCTGCCATTCAGTCTGACCTCCACAGTTGTGTTCTTGATACGTGGTCACTGCTCCTGCAGCACTCTTCAAGTTTTGTTCAGATACATTTCCCCTACTAAAAGGCTCATACAATGTAGGTGAATTTGCATAGATTTCAGGTCGTGTTTGCATACTTATCTGCATGACCTTTAGTTCAGTTCTATTTTTTTTCCCCCAAAGGTATCTCTCTGCCTATGAGAGGAGTGTTATGTAAGATCATTTTCTACGTATTATATTGTTATTTATGGCTTACATTTTTAATCCTAATAGTTGACATTGCCAGACTGAACACTGGGTGCAACCATCAACACCTTCACTATAAAACATTTTATGTCTGCATTGAATGATTTTCGTCAAATGTGGAGTAGCTCAACAAGCTGTAAAACACTTGACATGATAATGCCTTAAAAGTGTTTGGTTTGAAAGCCACTGTTTGTTTTACACCATATTTACACATGCAGCTATGATATTACAGAATTTATCTGGATGCATCTCTCTGGGCCTCTGGTTAATACGTGCCCAACATCTGTTTTTCCCCCAACTTGTTGGATTTTTTTTTCTTTGTATTTCTTTGGTGCTGTGAATACAGCAAATGCTGCTTCCTGCAGCTCAAACTGAACTTAAATAAGTGCAGAAACTAAAACGTGTGAGCTCAAATAAGCTAAAGCTGAGAGGAACTGGAAGTTAAGTAATCAAAGCTTTAGTTAGAGGCAGAAGCTGTAGCACTGTGTGACAGCTCTTGCAGGACTTACAATATGTTGAGCTGCAACATATTTTATTTCCGTATCCCAAGAAATTAGTTGCCACACAGGACACAATAACACGGGTTCTTGCAGCGCTTTAATGGCACACAAAGATACAAAGAGCACGGTGGTTATCACTGTTGCCTCACAGCTAGAATGACATCTAGAAGGCCTGGGTTCGATTCCACCTTGGCCCGGGCCTCTCTCTCTGTGTGGAGTTTGCATGTTCTCCCCGTGTCTGTGTGGGTCCCCAGGACAGACCTGGGGATTCAAAGGAGGCAAACCAGGGAGTCAGGAAATATACCCAGTCACCACGAAGGTAACTAAACCCAAAGATTATTAACAACCTAGAAACCACCATAAAGAAACATTACAAAAACCCAGAGCCCTAGACCAAGGGACCATGACAATAAGACCTGCATTCAGTCCACAAAAGTACAGACATATGTCACTTAAGTTGAAGTACAGATACCTGTGTTACCAAATACCCTGGTAGAAGCTGAAGTACTGAATCAGCTTCAACTACTCAGGTAGAAGTGCAATTCTAATGAGCATACTCAGCTTAAGGAAATTAAAAAAAAAAAAATCCTATTTACCGTTGCCTATTGTAGAGTAGGGTAGCTTTGTCTCCACACATAAACAGACAAATGAATATAGTCAAGGGTTAAAGTGGGATGTGGCAGGTGTGGAAACCCAAAGGCTGGTAGTAGTGGTGGGTCATGGGGAAAAGAATCATTTAGAAATAATTCGGCTTCAGTAGATTTTTTTTTGTGTGTTTACAGGCTGTGATCAGCTGAGCTGTGCTGTGTTTTATTGCAGATTTAACCAAATTCAGCAAGATATAAGCAGATGCTACATGAGCTAGGCTAATTTTCCACCCCTAGATAGTATAAAGGTGGAATAAAGTGAGTGAGTCTAATCATCACCTTAAATTCAAATTCATGTCTGCTGTCCTTGATGTAACTGAACACTGATCATGAACATGACAGCTTCTCTGCACCAGTCCATAGCATAACATGGCGTATTACTGTAAACTTCACCACAGTATAGCAAACTTACCAGTGTAGCCTGCACTAAACTGCCCTGTATTATCATATACTTCAATTTGGTTTTCAGGATGCTTCACAATATGGAAAACACCCATAACTTCTGCAACACATCAAATAAAGATTTATTAGCATATAATAAAAAATTAAACTTCCTCCCCTTTTCTTTTTTCTTCCATCGTTCTCCATCTCTCTTTTTTTTTTCTTTTTTTAGTTCTCCATCTCTGAGCAAAGTTATCTCTCATTCTTTTCTCTCCCTGGGAAATACAGCAGCTGTACCTTTAGCTAGCAGGCACACTGTATGACAACTGCACACAAACAGTTTGTGTGTTTGCTGATATTTCTTGAGTTGCTTAAAAGATTTCATTTGAAATCATCTGTCACTTAAAAAAAGCTTTGCTGTGCTCTTCTTCTGTACAGTTAGCTAGATGCTGAAGTACTGCGACCACAATGTATTAACATTTGCACTTTGATTGCCGTTCCCGATCATTCTGGCCCACAACTTCTGAGTATAGTACAATAAATGATGCATAAATTAGATATTCTTGGCCTCTTTCATCTCTGCGTCTTTTATGCCAGTCATGTGCAGTAAGCCCTAGTAATGGATACACCGCTGGGATCGTCTTTAATGTGTTATTATTTCCCTCCATTTAGGTTCAAATCGGTTTGATATTTGTAGGCGCACAGTGATGGGAAATAATGACTTTCCCGAAATGTCTTAAACCTAAAGCATCAAGCCTGTTGTGAAAATAAAGGCACAAGGTTGTCAGAAAAATAAATAATCAATTTCAATTCAATTCAATTTTATTTATATGGCGCCAAATCACAACAAACAGTCACCTCAAGACACTTTATATTGTAAAGCAAAAACCCTAAAATAATTATAGACAAAACCCAACAGTCAAAACGACCCCCTATGAGCAAGCACTTGGCGACAGTGGGAAGGAAGACCTCCTGTTTAACAGGAAGAAGCCTCAGGCAGAACCAGGCTCAGGGAGGGGGAGTCATCTGCCACAACTGGTTGGATGTGAGACGAGGAAGACGGGACGAAATGCATGCTGTGGAAGAGAATCAGAGATTAATAATAACAACTAATTATTAAATGCTGAGTGGTGCATAAAAACATAGAGAGTGAAAAGAGGTGAGTGAGGAAGTGCATCATGGGAACCCACATCCATTAAAGTATAGAAACCTGAAAACTCTACTTAAGCACAGTAACCATGCATTATTACTTTTTTACTTCCCACCTCTGGTTCAAAACAAAGAGCGCATCGACTTAATGAGATAAAGTTAGTGGATATTCCTAAATTTGAGTAGTTTACTGTCAGTATGTTGTGGATGTGGTGAAACTATTGTGCCAGTTTGGGGTGATATTGAGCTTCCTCCATGTTTCTGTCCTTTGGATGGTGCTTTGCTGGCGGGGTAGGCGTGAACAGCTATCCAAGTTTTCCCTCTCTTCCCTTTGTCTCTCTCTGTCTCCCTCCCTTCTCTTTGATGTGTCAGTCGAGTCAGGCTGGAGTAGGGCAGGCAGCCATATCCATCAGCTCCATCCATCAAGCAGTGGGACGGGTGGCAGAGAAGGGGCAGATGTTTTGCAGGAACTGATATGCTCTCACATCCACGAGGGATGTCATTACGTGGCGGACAGAGAAACATGTAGCTGATTAGCGCCTTATTAAGTCAAGGACACTGGCTCGCCGTAACGTACACCGGTGCCATTTTGGCTTGTGGTGCTGATGGTTTGCCAGTCACTGACAACATGAGTGCCTCAGACAGATAACCTCTCTTTCTAATTAACTGTTTCTCTGTTCTTCAACTCTAAGCTCCTTTTTATCCATCAAAAAGCTCTGGAATAAAGCTCGCCATTTCAAGTATAGTTTCCCTTTTCTTGCTTAAATGGAAGAACTCAGAGGTACATAAGGTTTGCGGATTTATCTCTCAGAGAACCACACTGTGCTGTGGTAAGTAAATAAAGCAATCTCCCTGAGGGAATGTAAGGATTGTAGGAAGTGAGAAAAGTGGACAGTGCAGCGGACAGAGGGCTTTAGCTCTGATCCAGGACAATGGCTAAATTGGTAATGCTGAGAATCTCATCTGTGCCCTGTGTTTTCTCCTTTATTTGGATCTCTTGAGTTGTCCTCTGCTTCCTGCGAACAATAAACCCTGCCATGTGTTGTTAGAAATATGTATTTACTTCAAATCACTTTGGCTTTGTTCAGCGTTCTCCTTTGTTCTTCCTTTTTCTTCCTCCTGCCTGTACTTTTTATCAGCTGTATGTTTAATACACTATAGCTTTCCACATCATAAACTGCAGCGATGGGTGTCTGCATTTCATGTGTTTTGAGTGGTTAGAGCAATAAATGGGCTCAGGGTTATGAGAACAGTGAAAAATACAGGCAGTGGTGGACCAGTTAATGGGCCTCAGGATGGTTTTACTCAAATGTAATACTGTTTCACCAACAGCACACTTTTATTTGTGAAAGGGAGATAATATTTCTTTGGACATTGCTGATTAAATGTACTGTGCAAGAGAAAAATTGAGTGCTACAGAAGGAACTAGCCTCAGATATCCATCAGATTTTAGAAAACACGATAGGTTATTGAATGTGGGCTTGTTTTGCCCATTATTTCTACCATCCCCACGATGCTGCAACATCAAGACCGGCAAGACAGGAAACTAAAGATGCCAGAGAATAATAGATGATCCAACCCCACCAACGTGCAACTGGCATACATTTTTTTATGGCGTCACAATTACCGTTGGTGTAGCGCATTCCAAACAACAGCACGTTACTTTAATCACATTGCATTTTTCACAACAATCAGCTGATTTTGGTTTGTGGGCCGGTTGTGGTTGAGGGTTCTTTAACGTTTGAGATAAGGATATGGACGTTACTTTTGATTGCATGAAAGGAGAGGAGTGGGATCGTAAAACGCAAACTACGTCCAGCATAGAGACAAGTGCGTTACACTGCTAACGCACCTCAGCACAGACAGCATGCGAACACAAAGCCAGCCAAGACAGAGTGACGTTAAAGCTGAGTGTACGCCAACTATGGGGATCACTTTGGAGTCCCTTTGTGTTTGGCTTTGTGTTCCTACATAAACACTAAAAGAAAGCTTGTATGGGTGTTAGGATAGGGATAGGGATTTATGTTGGTGTGTCGGACTGTAGCCTAAGGTTTATATTGTTGACTGGTAATTATGTGACAATGTATTTCACGTGAAAGTAGAGTAACAAGCGGTGTAACAAACTACCCTCTCCAGGCTGTAATTAAGCAATGCACTGATTTAGTTTGTAGAAAAGTAACAAGTGATAATGCAATACTTTACTTCTTTCCATAATGACCCCAACATTGCTCATAACACATCTGGGCTTTTCAAAAGCTCTCATATCTACAGTGTCCTTCACAATGAAAATTCAATTAAAAAAACACTCCTTGTAAGCCCAGATCTTATCTTGCACATTTTTTGAAAATCAAGTATCAAGGGTTCAAGGAACAACTGGAGCGGTGACAATAGACGCATTTGGAGCTGTAACCCCCAAACGGAGACCAGGCAAAACATTAGAAGTCTCGTTCTACACAAGTGCAGTCCTAAGAACAGCTGAGATACTGCACAGAATCGTCAAAGTCCCAGGCCTCCTAGGAGGCAAGCCTGAGGAATACACACATACCAACTTAAACCTACATTCATGCATTCATTCTGATGAAGGGAGTCTGGTTGTGTAGACACCTATGACACAGCTCCCTTGTCTGTCACCTCAATAAACACTTTTCTGATGAGTTTATGGTCCCGTCATTAATTTCAAGTGTTGTTGAATACATTGCTAATTTTGTAAATTACCCAGTTAGAGTCAAAAAGGTATGCTTTACCGTGTGATTGACAAGCTTCCAGCCTATGAATGTGAAGTTCCCCATGGTGTCTTAGGTCTTAGTTACACAGGCTCAGCACCATGTAGCAACTACATGTCATGAGAGAAAAATGTGTATGTGAAAAAAGCCCCATTCATGCAGGCATAGAGACTTGTCAGTGATGCTAACGGCTGGCTGTTAGGGAAAAATATGTATTCTGTGAGTGGTTGGAGAGGGGTTCCTGGAAGTTGCTGGCAGTCACTGGCATGAAATTGGTTGCAAAGAAGGTCCTGCACTGGAAACTTTGTTGCAATTACTTTGGTCACTAGCAGGTTGCTGCAGTCACCGATAGCTTGCATGTAACACCTCACCTTCAAAGGAAATTTGTACTTTTTAAAGTGTTGTTTAGTAAGGCACAACTTTTATTTCCTCCATTTCTGTTTTCCATCACAGTGTAGTTTCACTACAGCTCACAGAGTAAATGGGAAGTATTCATAGACAAGTTGGCATCCATGGAAACTACACGTGACTGCGACTGAAGCTACCGGTTCTTGAAATTTGTTCTGTAGGTCGGTGCAAAGTGGAAACAGGTTATGCATTCACTTTTACTTCCAAATAAAATGAGTAAGGTGATCTGTTTAAACTGATTGTTTCTATTCTTGTTGGACTTTGCTGCAGCAATAGCACAGCATTCTCATTTACTTTGTACAATTTACCCGTACCCAATAGAGATAATGGCCAAACTGCAAGTTGAAAAAGTGCACCCAAACTTGTCATTTGCATTTTAAATAACAAGCCATTATATAGAGAGATGTGCCTTGAAGTGTTTTTCCTTCTCCTGGCTTCCTACTTGCTGCTCTCAGTTATCTCTGCCTTTGGCTGGCTCTGGGAGCTGACATGCTCTTGATTTTTCCACCATCTCTCAGCAACGTGTCAGGTCCAGTTTAGTACTTGAGGGCAGGATGTGTCAGAATCACAGCCCCCTCTCTCTCCAGGCTGTCTCGCTCCCAAGGTGAGTCAGGCCTCGTCACCACTCCTATAAAGACATAACCCATCACATGGTGCTGGTAGACAGCCAGTAGTTAATAGCCCTGTTGTGATATGCCAGGGAAAATACCCATCTGCTAAAGAGAGCAATCACTTAGAGCAAGGTTAGAGTTTTTATGGGTTTAGAAGGGAGGTGGATGCTCAAATGTAAATCTGCACAATCACAGCATGTCTGAGCCTTGGCACAAAGTAGGCAAATAAAACCCTAAATCGAAAGACAGCTTGCGGTGTAGATATGAGTTGAAATACAAGCACAGTCGAGGCTGCAAGTGCAAGACATGAACATTTTGTGTAATAGTGAAAACTCAAGCTGAGAATCCATGGATCTGCACTGGTGACTTAGAGACAAATTCCTGCATATTTCTGCACAAGTCACTGACTTTGTGTTTGCTTGTCCTCTCTCTAGAAAGAGTTCTTGGCAGCTACAACTGAAAAGGACATCTTTGCCCATCTGGGTCTCGAGTACATCGAGCCTTGGCAGAGAAATGCGTAGGCCTCAGCTCCTCCCTGGCTGGATGATACCCTGTGCATACATCAGTGTTTATCCCATCTGCTTGCCGTTATGTGGCTCTCCTGTGATTCACTTTCCAACAGCTTTTGATTTCCATACACTTTTGTGTTGTTGTTGCCAATATTGTTATTGTCTAGATTACATGCCGATGTGTGATTCATAATTCTGCTTATTCACTATTGTCTGTCAGCAAATAAACATTCTGCCATACCATTCACAGTCTCCTGTCTCCAAGTGTTGTAATCATAGGCAGGATAAAAAGACTAATCAGTCAGTATGAATCGCCTGGGGTGCCTGTGAGGTGCAGGAGAAAGGGAGTCTAAAAGGAACACAGCAGTAAGGGGGTGACCACTGAGAGAAAGGGAGGGTGAAGGAGATGACAGGAAACGATGAGAAAAGTGAGGGGGAAGGCAGCTCTTTGTCGAGCAAAATGTTGTAATCACCCTCCTCCTGGCAGGAAAGTGCGCAATGTGAAGCTGAGCCAGGTCTTTAGGGAATTGAGAGGCGGGTAATGAGCTTCAGATAGAGGAGCGTTCCGAGTCGCCATTTAGCCTCCATTTAAGCCTGTGTCCACTGGAGATCATTTAGCTGGCATTCCCCTATCCAAAGACCAGTAGTCTCTGCTCTTTGTTCCTAAATGAATCCACTTCCCCAGATGCTTGGCTGAAATTAGAGGCAATCAGCTATACCGGGAAATCAGGAAGAATTCAGATGGAAGGTAAACGAGTCCACTAAACACATGGATGGATCTTGGCTGCCGAGGCGACTGTCTCCACTGCATCCATTATCTTATTGCTTTGACTTTGCTTATGTTTTATGTATGGTGGTTGTTTATCAGGATTTGTGTCCTTTTTTCAGGACAGTGATCCACTAATGAAGAAACTTTATTGATCCCGGTGGGCTATCCGATTTGCTCTTCTAGCGATGGCACGACCTGCCCTGCGGTTCACACCCCAACCCACTTTCCTCTTGATGCTCAGCCCCTGGTTTAGATGAGACAGATGAGAGCAAAGCATTCTAGTGAATCACCCTATTTAAAGATTTTAAGTAGAACAGTCCGGTACTTTGAGGACTCGACCCGGGCTTCCCCCTCCCTTTCTACTGTCTCCCTCTTGGTCTGTCTTTCTCTCCCGCTGTGCTGCTCTTTCAACCTTGCTGACACTAAACAAACTTTAAAGCTTCTCAGTTGCAGTGTTAACCAGATAGAACAAACTCCAGTACCCGGATCTCCAGGGTTATCTAATGTTTTCACTTTTAAAATGGAGGAGGATTTTTTTTTCCCCCACCAAAATTGTCTCTAAATTTCTCTAGAGTAAAATAAAAATCAAGCTGACCCCAATAAATGTACATTTGCTCAGCTCTCTTTTTCCTAATTGTTTTCCAAGTGCAAATTGGATCTTCTTCTACTTTCACATTAAAAATTCAGAAGTGTAAAGGGATTAAAAGGCTCTGGTTCTCCATTTAAAAATTCACACATTATTGTTGTGGTCTTAGAAGACCTTAAAATATTTGCAAAGCTGAAAAGCAAAGATTTGAGTACAGCACAGTAATGCTGCGTGCTCTTAAGTCAAATTAATTTCCCATGGAGCATAATGAGTTTTGATCAAAAGTTTCTCGACTCCTCATAAACAATCAAGAGCCACACCTGATTTAAATTTGGCTGTTCCGCCTTTCATTTCTTTTTGTGCATATGGACCGCTACCAGTGCTTCTGCTACTTTTGAATTGCTCACTGGAGTCTAGCCACTTGCAACTTTGCAATTTCTCTGTAAAATACACTAACTTCATGTCCAAGATCATCCCTGATAATGAGAGCTCAGTGTCCAGCTGTCAGGCTTTTAACATGCTCTAAACTCTGGCAATACACCACCCCCACCCTTAATAATCTCCACTGGCTCCCAGTAAATTCATGCATTACCTACAAGATCCTTCTTTTCACTTATAAATTCCTCAATGGCCTGACCCCTCAGTATTTGTCTGACCTCCTTCACCCATACAAACAGTCTTGGACACTTCGGGCCTCAGCCATGGGTCTGCTCTCTGTCCCTCGCGCCAACCCTCATACCTTTGGGGAGAGAGCCTTCAGTATGGCAGCCCCCACCCTCTGGATCTCTCCCTTCTGAGCTTCACAACGCCCCATCACTGGACTCTTTTAAGAAACATTTGAAAACTCACCTGTTCAAAAAGGCCTTTAATCTTTATTTTATTTATTTATTTTTTTGTTTCTATTTATTTGAGTTTGTTTATTGACACTCTTTCTACAGCGTCCTTGGGTTTCTTGAAAGGCGTTATATAAATCTAAGTTATTATTATTATTGTTATTAACCTCAGAGAAGTCAGGTCATATAAGATTTAACTTTAAGTGTATGAAATAAATACACAAAACCATTCCAGCCATCCATCCATCCATCCATCCATCCATCCATCCATCCATCCATCCATCCATCCATCCATCCATCCATCCATCCATCCAGTTCGTGTGGGTACTGGAGCCTCCCAGCTGTCATATTGTGAGAGGCAGAGTACACACTGGACACTGCTGAATTGTGCATAATAATATTAGTAATCACAGCTTTGCTAAGAGAATTTTTTGTAATCAAATATTTATCATCTTTGTCATTACTATACAGTATTGTGTAGCAAAAGTCTTTTAAACCTCTCATGAGCATCATGGGTTGAGTTTTTGTTGTATGGGATTTTATTTTGTGGATGTTAATTTTTTTGTTTGAAAAATGTAAATCATCATTTTATCAGGAAAATCCTGACATTTGTAGCTGGACCACCACTGAACAAGGACAGCCAGGTAACTGACAGGTTTTTCATGAACTCTGATATCAGGGACATTTCTGACCATAAGTCCTTGAGTTGATTATGCAAGTGGAAATTTTAGGATTGCTAACAGCTACAAGGAATTACTAAGCTGCATTCCTCAAATTAGCAAACTGACAAATTCACCAAGTATCAGAGGAGTGTTCTGACATCTTGTATTAACTCATTACTGCCAAAATTTCAGTGTTACCCAGAAAGACTGATTTTGTAAAGGTCCAACCCTAAAACTTCAGATCTAAATAATTTGTTTATTCATCACTTTCAGCCAATCACATGTGGCCATTTTCTATGCAAATTGTCGCCTTTGGCTCCTCGCTGTCTGGCAAACACTGCCTTTTTCTTTTTTTTTTTTTTGCATGCTTGATGTCTGAGGTCTGACTGGGATGACAGATGTGTGAATAAATGAAAAATTGCTTGCTGGAATTTGCATAAAAGTGCTTGATTTGCTGACAAAAATGTATTTTGCCATCCAATCGGTTTTCATTTCCACCTATGCAATCATTTCCATTCCCCAGTTTTCTCTCGGTGACATTCCAGCTCCAAACACCTTCAATCATTTCCATCTGACACCCATTCTTTTAAGTCGAGCAGATCCATCAGGGCATAGGAGCTTTGTATTGGCGTTTTGATGGTATACTGTATGCCAGCCGGGTCTCACTCACTTGCTGCATTGCAGCCCAACTTCTAACTTTTTTAACTAGCATGTGCCCTGTGATACATTCATAGATAGATTACTGAATGGGTAGACTCGTTGAAAGAGACAAAGAATGAATTACAACAGTGCAAAAAACATCAGCAAAGAGACACAATGTTAGGAGGAAATGTAAGAAAGAAATACATAAGAACTACAAAGAGCTGCAGAATGACCACAAAAAGCTAAAACTGCAAGCTTGTTTTTATATGTAAGTAATCACGTTGGTAATTTTTTTCCCGTAGTAAGTTTTTTTGTTGTTGTTCTGGAATATTCCTGCTTTCAGCGTGTTTTAGGATCTTGCCTTTGTGCTTCCTCCTTGCCATTATTGTTTGCCTCAGCGGCTGCCTTCAGGTGCATGAATTAAATTTTGGATTTTAGATCTTACTCTGCCTCTGGTGTCCCGCGTTTGGGTCCTACTCACTGAAATAGTCACAATTATTTTACTGCCACCTGCAGAGGCAGCCAGCAGTGCTTCAGTGACAGTGATGATCACAGGGACGCAAGATGAGTCAGGACAAAATTACCTCAAAGACCAAAAACAATTATAAATATGAACTATTGCAACTTTCACTCTGGGTGTCTTCCTCCCTTTGGAGGAGGGGTAGTGGGTGTTCTGCTTATTCATGTCTCATAATTCATCTATGGATACATTACAATGTAAATTGACATAGGGTCATTCTACAGCTCTACCAATTTGTCACTGCATATATGATGAGATTGGCTGTGAGAGCTGATGATATTGGAGCACCTTGCATGGATGGGGAGTCCTCAAAGATTAATGGGTGACTCTTTGAAGAGGACAAGCGTACCCGGGGGAACATACATCAGCCATAAAGCTTCCCTGGAGATGGTCTTGAGATAGAATATGAAGTGCCACTCTTGTCTCAGTTACATTACAAAAGGTCACGATGCATAAGTGTGTACGTCTTGTGCGAATAATCGTGTGGACGCATTCCTTAGAGGTGAGAGCAAACATCTGTGGATGAAATGCCAAAAACAAAGACAAAGAGCTGTTTGATTATTGTCCAAAGCCTTAATGCGGCAAAGAACATCAGTTTTCATCACAGTTTGAGCGACTGGCACAGCTATCCTTTCATGTCAGGCATCCAGCAACTGGAAAGGAGAGGACCAAAATAGATCAGGACCAGACACTGATAATGTCTGAGCTGAGCTCCTTGAGCAAACTTTCTCTTGTATTGTATCAGTAGACAGTGATTTATTGGCTGTGCTGTAGGGGCTTGAATGCAAGTGTTGGGGCCAGTCAAAACCAATGGGGGGAAGGTGACAGAATAAGGACACTGTGCATCCTTGCCTTGCAAGGCCTGTCACAACGTCAAATTAGCCGATGCACTGCTGTGGCTGGCTCTGAAAAACCAACAAAACAAAACAAAACAAAACAAAACAAAACAAAACAAAACAAAACAAAAGAGCACCAAGACATTTGCATTTAATAGAAATTAGAAAGACTTAAAGGCTTTTTGTCATCTATATTACGCTAATACCTTGCATTTGAATTTCTACCAAGTTTCTGTAGAAAATGAATAATTTTAATTTGCCTTAGAAAAACAGAAATGAAATTGAAGACGTGGGTGATCAGCAGAGATGTTTACACTGGATTCTTTGGGATAATTTCCTTGCAAAGGCAAACCCTTCATTGGTGTCACAGTGACTTTCCGACTCCTCGAGGCTGAAAAATCAAGAGTGATGCACAGAGAGCATGAGAGAAATCAGGCACTCACTCACAAGAAACTTTAACTTGAGGTGACCCGCTCCCTTCATGATAAATGACCTAGATCCTTGATTTCTGGGAGGGCGGACGGATTCAGAGAGTGTGCGTCCTCCTCCACAGGTGGTAGAGGAATGGGAGGAGAAGAGGAGGATGAAGAGGAGGAGATTAGCCATCTGCTGCAACATGTCACCACACTCCACTCCTTCCTGCGCTTTCTGCTTTGTGGCAAACAGGCGTGGGAGAGAATCTCATCTGCTTGTCTTTCTATGCATATGCATAAGTGCGTGTGCATGCGCAGACGGCTCGCCTTACAGTGAATGAAAGTCTATCTTAATGTTTGTCTACATCTGCATGTGTTTGTGCATGCGAACATGAATCTGTCCACGTGCCAGCCTGTCTCTCTGTATGACACATGCTCTTTGCTTTTGTCTGTGTTGTAAAGATCGTTGACGTATAATCTCTGCAAGGTTGCACCTGTCACTGACTGAGAGAAACGTTTTGCTAAAATAAATTAAGAATTCTCATTGTAATTCCACAAAATGGCACTATAATTATCTATATCATATGTACAAATGGAGTAGAATTATCCAGTGTTAGAAACTGATGACATGAAATTTAATTATGGCCTTATTTAAAGATGCAAATGCATTATATACACATGAAAATCCAAATAAAGAAAAGTGATAAATACATGTTCAAAACAGAATCACGCTGGTTTTGCTTGGACCCAGAAGTCCACTAAATTGAGTGGACTGATTGGCTTGGCTTTGTGATGTGAATCTCAGTTAAAGAATGAGTTGTCAAGCTCTGGGAGGACTAATGATCAGCCGATGAGTGCCACTGACGGGACTAACGTTCTGTCAGCCTGTTTTTAAATTACTGCCAAAAGGAAACTTCCAGAGCTGAAAAATGAAGCCACTGCAGAAGTGCCAAAACCCGCAGTTCCTCTAATGGCCACGTGACGTTGGCTCCACAAGTGAGTCAGTCCCCACATCATGGGTGACTCATGACAAAATGTCCAACTTTACAGAATTCAAAAGCATCCATACAACCTGATACAGAAAATGGTTTTGGCCTTTGGATGCTGGAGCAAGGAGCATGACTGCTTTATGGCTTACAGTGTGGGACAGACATGTCCGTGAAGTTTGTGCTCCAGTTTTGGTGAGTGGAATTCTGTTATTCTTTTAGTGCGCCTGCGCATTGCACTCATATGGTTTGTGGAGAAGGCATGTTAGCCAAGCTTACCAGCATTGGCTGATAACTCATCATTTCACCCTCTGATCCAAATATGGTCATTTCAGGCTCTAACTCAATGACTAACATGGTGACGGCCATCGATTGACATTCCAAAACAGTTGGGTGACATTGCAACAGTTACGTCATGATGGTTATGTCCATGTTTTCCATACAGTCTATAAACATACGCAGTTACTGCCGCAGTGATATTTTAAATGGCCTGAGCTCGTTTATTTCCAGCTCCCCTGAACTATGGCTGCTGCACAACAAAAGGAAAAACATGCCAGACTGCTTTCACTTGACTCTGCTACACTTTTGCACCCAATATATTGGCATTTTTACGGCGTTAACGTAAGATGACATCAGATTCATGAAGATATATCAGCCTACGGTGATTGGTTAGGGAAAATCAAATCTCTTCCCTCATGCAAATCAGCCAGAGTATCAGACTGAAGATGGAAATGAAGTGTTAAAAACAAATACTCTTTCAATACACAGCATGTGGTGTGAAATCACAATGCACATACTGGAATTCTTTGCCTTGCAGCGTTTGCTCTACTGCTGTCAGCCCTATTAAAGGCTACCTGCCAATGTGATTGAAAGGTTTGGAAGAAAAAAAAAAAATCACCCACATTTTCGTGGGTGGCGGATGCCGAGCTTACAAACTTTCAGGAAGGTGAGTGTGTGTGTGTGTGTGTGTGTGTGTGTGTGTGTGTGTGTGTGTGTGTGTGTGTGTGTGTAGAGTTAATTTGGCCTACTGTACCTGTAATAGAAGCACACAAGGCTGCTTACAGTAAATTTTTAAGGTGCTATTGATGATGGCACTGTTCACCAGTAGTAGTGGATCGTCTCAGGTCCAAAAAAAAAGGTTTGGAAAACGACTTGATTTAAAGTTGCCGCTGCAGAGGCAGTTGTTGGTGATGATCCTCTCGCCTCATCTTCATCTTGTCATTCTTAGAAAGTTTAATTTAGAACAGTGCAAATTCTGGGACTGGGGGAACGTTCATTTGCAGCAAGTAGTATCTCAGTCCCTGCTTCTTCAGATTTGTATAGCACTTTGTATGGCACAGGCTGTGGCTGCAGACACACATCTCCCCTATGTTAGTCGTGTCTGTCCTACTCTTGGATGGTTGTTCTGAACGAATTTCATTGTATGTATAATGACAATAAAGTTCTATTCTATTCTGTTCTATTCTATTCTATTCTAAAGCCTTTCTCTTTTGAGACTGAAGTGCAACAATTAACTGCTGGTGCAACCCTATATAAGCACAACAACTCAGAGAGAGAAATGAATGTAAAGCATATATGTAGTATATTTATGATAACTGCATCATCCTGTGTGGATTTAAAACATTCATGAAACTTAAAAATGCCAATGTAAATAATCAACAGCACATATGTAGGTGCACTACACAATCTGCTAGACTTCATCTTTACAACAAACCGGGCATGGATTTTAAAAATGAGTCAAAATAATAAAACTCCAACACGTTCATTTAAAAGATGAAACAAGGTCTGCTCGCTAAAATCAAACCTGGCTAAACTGTACTGCACTTTCTGCAAGTCACACATTTTGCAAGTTGCTGCTGATTGAACAAAAGTAATCACATTTTTAATATTCTGGACTGGAAGAATGTGGAGGTGATATAGCAAATTTAATATTGTATATATATGTCTGTGTGTGCAAGTGTGCCGTATGTGCATGTGGAGGTAATATTTAGTGGGTGTGAGCTTCTTATCACTTTCTTTGTCTTTGTTCTTTGTGTGTGTGTGTGTGTGTGTGTGTGTGTGTGTGTGTGTGTGTGTGTGTGTGTGTGTGTGTGTGTGTGT
>JAVDPK010002605.1:99111-148270 GCA_034780415.1 Cichlasoma orientale
GGGGGTTCAGGGAGGGGGGGGGGGGGGGGGTGGGGTGGAGGACAATAAAATAAAAGTGAATTTTCTCCTCCTCAAGTTTTCCTAATCAAGAGCAATAGAAAATAACACAAGAATAGAGTTAATATTTGATGAGGTTATGTTTGCTGAATTAAAGGATGGAAACTATTAGCTGAGGCATACGAGACATTTGTTCAAAATGCAGATGGATGCCAGAGTTTGTCTTTTTTGTGGTTGTGGGGGTTGCTAGATCTTCACTCAAGAGATAAAAAACTTTTATGAAACACTTTTTTCCCCTGCTTTTAAATTGGCACAACTCAGCCTCAAAGCCTTAAATTCTGTATCAAAGTCAAGCATAAATGAAACCATAGAACTATATATATCCGTGTTTATTTTAATTTGTGTACATACATGATTTAAAATTGCACCTGTGATGAAATGAGGACATCCTTTTTTTTAATGTAAATTTCTTTTACTGTATGGTAGCACCCTACATATTTAAGGCATGGAATTATTTTCATTTGTGCTAAGTCTATGCTGGCAAGCACTAATGTACTTTATTACATCACTGTAGCCTAATTCCAGTGATCAGACTGGCCACCCCAGTATCATGAAATGTAATAGAATAACATGGCAAGTTATTCTGCATGTTATCACTACACATTTTTTTTGTACATTTCTTTTTGCAGCACTTCATGTCATGAATGAGATCCTAACCTTGACAGTGACCCAAAGTCAGTGTAATTTAATGACATCAAATGGCATGCAGAAAAGCCTAAAATGCCTCAATGTCATAAATATGCCTGAATTGGTGTGCTAATTATATTGCAGTGACCATTAGGGGAAAGTTGTGAAACTGTATGAGCAATATTGTTTAGCCAAAATAGGAACTGTCTATCCTATTAACTTCATATTGACAGCGTGCTTCCTCGGTTCCCCAGCAGTGCACTCGTTCGGTGTGAAGCAGATCGCATACGTAGTTGTCGAGACAGGCGAAGAACAGATACAGACTGGCATAGATGTCTCTGCCATGAGAGGTGATAGCCTGGCACATTGCACAGGCAGGTAACCAGATTAGAGCTATTCTTGGCCGTTGCTTTGTAGCACCTGTGATTTGAACACTCTCAGCACTACTGAATAAATCTACTTATTAGCTACTACCTGTGATTACAGGCATGAATTAGGAGGTTGCGGAACTCCCCGCTGCAGATTTATGACAGGTGCTAACTAGCCTTCTTAGCACAATGTGAGAAAAACATCACAGTGTTAAGGAGCTGCTAGAAACTCAGTGTGTTAACATAACATGAATGAAAGGAAATTTCTAGAGAGAATTACTGCTATTTTTATAGCAAGCTGAGCTAGCACTAGCAAGCTAGCCATTGAAGCGTGATGGTTTCCACTGAAATAAACACTCCTCGGCATAATGAATCTTCTAAAGTTCGTGTTGTAAAAGGAGTAAAAAACAATCTTGTATCTACAAAGAGCACCTAAGAGTTAATAAGGCTATCTCCTATCAGTCGTGACTCTCAATCATCAATTAGCCTGCCTCCCACCTACCCAGGGGCCTGAAGAGCTTTGTCTGCAATTAGGCCAAAAAAGTTGTTTCATTTTGAGAAAATACAACATAAAATAAATTAATTAAACTGAAGTATCACTTTGATTTTAATAAATATTAAAATTCGTTTGGCTTGCTGAAATGAGGCAGTGTGAAGGAGTGGCTGACTCTTGTTACCATAGTGAAAGAAATGGCTTAGTAGTGGCAAGATTTACAAGGCCCAGGCATCATTATTTCCCGTGCACCCAGTTAAATAGAAGTTGTCAGCTGTCATGTGTGTTGTGATTGACTTTGATCCCAGCTAATGATCACTGTGCTCATCTCAGAGCCGTAGGACGTTGCTCGTCACGCTCTCAGCCTGATATAATATGTGTATGATTTCAAAACTGAGCTGCTTGACCTAGTGGATTCTCAGTTCTGCTGGCTTCTTGATTTTGGATATTTATGCCGCTGTGATTAGGTCACCCAAGTACAATCACTCATCCAGCATTGTGATGGTAATGTCATACAGCGGCTGATTTATGTCTGTAGAGTTGGCTGGATCCCCTGTCTGGCTCCCCTGTGGACTGATTACTGATCAGACTAGCATTTCATATCAGCCTTGTGGGGGGAAATTAGAGGATTAGCAACAACTTCATGCTTATTCCCTACATATCTTCCAGGCTTCCAAATCCTGTGAAAGCCATTGTTATTTTAAGTAGCTTGGCAATTGAGCATAGAAGCAAGCTCTAATTCTCCCAAGTCTTTGGAGATGCTGAGCTGCAGAAAGCTAACATTTTGGAGCTACTTCCCCTGCTATTCATGTTCTTTCATGATGTGAAAATGAGTAACTGAGAGAGGGCCGTGAAGCTGGCTGCCAGGACCTCTTCACTCCAATCCTTGGTTCATACATAATAGATAAGTCACTGTAACTTACAGTACAGGGCCATAACTAGGCTAATGCTTAGATTTGCATATTTGTGCCGAATTCCATAATTCATAAGTGTGCAGCAGGCAGAGATCCATGCTGCGAACCTTGGTTCACATGATGAACACCATATATCAATCTACCATATCCACCATGTGTACCAACAACATTAAAAGGGAGCACAGAAGCTGTCTTTTCCAGGCATATGGGAGCTTTGTCTTCATCATCAAAAGGTTCAGAGTCTGAACTCTGCCTTTGGGGAAGCCTTATTAAAGGCACGCAGATGAGAGAATCAGACAACAGGCTTTTTCCCGCTTAATTTACTGCAATTCTGAAATAATAGGACAGGGTGAGAGTGGATGAAAGAAGAGACAGCACAGGGCAGCGACACCTTGTAGTGAACAGATTTCACGAGCCACTTTTTCATCAAGAGGTTCAAGAAAGCCCGACGTCACCATCATTGGCAAGTGTTATGAAGCAGATTTATCATTCCTCTTGATGATGGGCTAAGTTATTTATTCATTACATTTGTTTTCTGTTTCACACACATATCCCCCATATAAGTGTATATATACACATATGCGCACTATCTTCTATATCTTGTCATATTTGTCAGATTAATGCTGCTTTGGAGAGAGCACAACCCTGCATGTAGACCGAGATTTGCTTTGATTCAGATGCCTTTGCCATATGTATCAATTTATTTTGTGTGGACGTGTGGATGTGTGGGTGTGTGCAGCTGTGAATGTGTAGTGGTATGAGATTTTCTGTTTGTGAAATGGTTTCACTGTGTGTCTGGGGACCTGAGTGCAGATTATTTAACATTTTAATGAAGTGATTCCTCTGCACCACAGCATTTTGCCATTAATTTAGAGATTTTAAGGTAATCTAAGGAGCTAAAGAAGGACTTTATGCAAAGGTGGGCTTATGGCTTACATTTTAGAGAGGTCTGCTCAACTGTTAGTTGTTTGTCAGTGTGAAGTCATCATTGCTTCTGAGGTAGCTGAAATCATTTTCTGCATTTGTCCACTTTTCCGCTTCTTTTTCACATCGCTGGTGGTAATTTTAAAGGAACAGATGAATACTCATGAGAACAAAATGTCAAGTATTGGTCGGTCCTACTGACTTGCGCTCTTGCCACCACCAGAAGCAACACTTGACATTTGTTCCAAAGATGAAGATCTGGGTTAGTCTAAATATGAAATTTGATCTTTAGAGACACTGATTTAGGTTTGTTGGGGGAAGGTCAAACACCTAACAAAGGCAGCTCAGAGGGTGTTTTCAAAGTTAAGCAGAGAAGAGATGAAAATAATGACATACTGCTAAGTATTTAACAAAGACTTTCACGTGCATGGCTCGGTGCAGAGTAGTCCCACAGAAAGCTATCTGACCAGTATTAATGTCTCTCTTGTGCTTACTGACGAAGAGTTTAGCAGCAATCTCTCGAGGCAGTGTGGGGAGCTGTCCGTGGTGCTAAATGAGACTGTTCCTCTTGTGTTCTGGAAAGGAGAAAGCCCAGATGAGTACCTCTCTCTTTTCCACATCCAGAGGGAACACTGCTCATCTCAAACTTGAAATTGAACCTTGAAAGATTCTGTTTCTCTTTTTTTTTTTTTTGCTTAAAGGCAGAGAGGTGACACAAAGCATTGTTACTGAACTATATGTGTCTGAATCTAAAAATAGTCCAAATTATGACAGAACTCAAAAGCAAGGATTCAGTGCTTGTACATTTAGAAACAATTATTTAATGTAATTGGTAGTCTCATTTCTTGTTGGACACATTAATACTGTTACTTCCTATTACAAAGAGGACATTGCCATGCGTGATTCAGCAGACATGCACAGCTGCACAGAGGGTGAAACACAGTACAGTGTAATACAACTTACATTTGTACTTGTATTGAAAGCCTGTTTTCTAATTTTCAACATCATTTATATGTGAGGCTTTGGAGTACCTTTTTTAGCCAAACAAATATTGCTTCCACATCTGGTTCTTTTCTCTGTCCTTTATTGGATGGCTAATTGAATATAATGGAGCTGGGGACTGTGAACCTTCCAAAACAAGGAACTCGCAGTATATTGTGCAACACAAAACTGAAGGGCTAATATTAAAAACGATGTCAATGGAAAAATAATCAAATTTTTTTCTTAATTGATTATTTTGCAGGCAAAAAGGTGATTTCTTCTTTTTATTTTCCTAGCCTAGAAAATTCAGTATTTTGTTCCATTGTCAACATTTCTGCTGGACATTTTTTCACTATTTTGTTTAATTAACAATTAACAGATTATTAATACTATGCAATAATTAATTGATATTAATCAATTGAACTGTGCTGACCAACAAATATTTATAAATAATCAATAAATACATTGACTATTCAAAAGCGATTGTGATTGCAGCACATTTATTCTACAACAGTGCAACTTACTCATTGATAAATAACTCCAGTTTTATAAGACAACACAGTTAATACAACACCCTATACATTAACTAACAAAAAATACAAAAAAAATAAAGCTTCACCAGGCCAGAGGGAAATATAATAGTTAATAAATTGGAAATTTTTAGATAATTACACCTTAGTAAATACTTTATTTTTAAGTAGTAACATTAAGGTTTAAATTTATGTGTCTCTACATCATTAGTTTTAATACAAAAATAGAAAAATTTATGAATTGTGTATATTTTCATTTATGGTACTATACTGATAAGAGCCGATAACACTTACATTCTGATGACAATGGCACAAAAATACTGGTGCTAATTTGAAGCGGGGGGGGGGGGGCCGTTAGAGCCTTTTCAGTGTTGGTTCTGTGACACACAGTTTGTGGTTATGGTGAGACTAAGGATATCACTAGAGCTGAAACTTATGATACCATTTAATATCAAAAAAGTGAAAGTGAAACAGTAGTCTTTTTTTTTTTTTGTACCATAGGCAGCATATGTACCTAGGCTTCTTCCAGAACTGATGGGGGAAGCATAGCGCTGCATTCTTCTTGCTGAAAAAGAAGATTAAGGATGCCTGCAAGCAGAGGAAACACTACACACAGAAGATGGCAACTATTGTAGCTGTTGCGATAGCTGATTCATTGATAAGAAAGTGAGTAAGAGTCGGTATGGAAGTGCTTTGCATTGTTATTCTGACATAAACATTACCATTTTGTTTGACACAGCTGTCATTACTGTGGGGAAACCAAATGTGTTCCATAGGCTAAAATGTTTGTAATGGCTAACATTGTGTAGCTGTTTAAGCTAATGTAATGTAACTAATGTTATACCCCATAGTAATGGTTGTTGGCAACTCAGCAACCATCCTAACATATCAGTCAAAATATAATGTTAATGTTTTAAACAAACAGTCTGCAAGCACCATGCCAGCGATTTAAAATGACTTTAATAAAGGAGATTCTGTTTAAGTACACAGGATAATCTTAATCTTATTGACTAAAATTTTATTAATTATAAACTTTCCAATTATTAGTGATGGTTTTTGCAAAGCATTACCCCAAATGTTCCTGCCTAATCAAAACTGTAAAATAGGGGGCTATAACCTGCCTTAACAATGAGTCAAAACAAATTTCCTACTGTAACTGAGCTAAAATAAAACACAACAGTGCTACATCCATTTTTAATCATAGAATTGCTGAGCAGCTTCATTATTGACTGTGCCATGCAACCTTAAAAAAATGGCAACTGGTTGCATTTTAAATAAATATGTGACCTGGTTTCGCTACAGGAAACTCCAGGGCGGAAACGGTTAAGTGTCCATAACAATACAGATAATACAGGACCACTGAACAGAGTTACATTACAGTGTACAGAAGTCTCTGTCTTTTTGGTCAGTCACTGGCTGGAAGAATCTCGTGGTTTTCTAGAAGCAAAAATTCAGCTAGAAACTTGTATTGTTTGATTATTGATTGCTGTGTATGTTTTGTGCTTGGTAACTGGCTCTGCATTAGTTTCTGAACCATAAGATCACGTCTCATTCCCTTTTCTGTGACACTGCCACTGTCACATATCAGTTTCCACAGAGACTAGTAAATGTGCCATATCATTATCTGGGGATATAAAGATGTAATTGGTATGGATAATTCTAATTTCACTCAGATATTGGAGAGATTCAGATGAGCTTCTTCTTAATTTCTCTATATTCTTTTTCAGATTTTCCATTTCACTTCACAACACATTTATACTCCTTCTAATCTTGTAATTATAGCATTTGCTTCATTCCCACAAATCTACAGTATGTGTGTAACAGATGTTCATTATGTTTTGATTGTTTGATCAGTCAGCGATAACTTAGGGCGTAAGAGGATGATGATGATTATTTTTATATTTGCTTTTAGTTTTTGTCATCTAGGCAAGCGAGCCAAAATATTACATAAAAATGGGATTAAAAATAATTACAGGGAGCCTGAAATGCTTGAAGAAGCTTTATTTGTCTTTTTGTTACCAGTGTGTTTGTGTGAAGAGGGTGATTTGCAATGCATGTCTTCAAAAATTGTATATTTTAATCAATATTCATGCATCACTGCAAATTAACCCACTGAAAAGGCTTCACTTTAGTGTCAGGTAAATATTTAATGGCATGTATGCTAAACATATATTCATTTTGTATGCATATTCCATTACTGGAAATAGTTTGGCTCCTGGCATATTGCTACACAGTCACTCTTTTTTTTTTTTTTTTTTAGTAGCTGCCAAACGGATTTGTCCAAATTTGTGGCGCATTTATCATACAGTGCACATGGAGGGTATTTTTTTTTTTTTTTTTTAATTTTGTAGAAGATCTTTTCTTTGGTTTATAGAGTAAATGTGCGATTAAAAAAAACGGTGCCATTTTAACAGGATTAAACTCGAGGCTATCTCGACTCAATAAAAACTGGACAGAGTTTGGCTCTCACCTTGAGAATGACTTTTCATCACATAGCTTCCTCTTTACATCATATCCCTTTCAGTTAACTGCAATAGAGCCCAGAGTTGTGGAGTACTACAAGGATTAGCTCGTACATTTGATGTCAGCATTCAAGGTTTCAAAGAATGTGCCAATTCTCATTCAACATTTGTCAGTGTACATAGATGGTGGATTCAGTAATTATCCGAGATGACGCTCATTGTGAGCCTTAATTCTTTTTTGATCAGCTTTGAGGGACATTTGAAAATCTAACATTAAATTAATTAGCAACTATTTCAAAACTTGAACAAGTGATTTTCAAGCAAAATTGATGGAAGTTACTGGGATCCATCTTTTGAGATTTGAGTAATCTCTTTTTTTTATGATCAAGCCAGTTTTCAGTTTTTGACATGTTATCGAATCAACAGCCCACAGTGTAGTCCGGTCACAAAATGATTGAGTCATAAAATTATGTTTATGGACAATTAAAACGTTTGCTGCCTAGCCCTAACATTATTGTTTGACTGTTAGCCACTATTCTAACAATAACAGATGGCTAATGTGGCTATCAGGTAACTGCTAGTAGTTATATGGCTAATGCTAATGTATGCACTGACCAGGCTTTTATTTCTTACTGTTAAATACTTCAATGTTCTTAAAATAGAAGCTGTCCTGACCTCCTGAAATTCCTCATGAAGTGTAGCTCAGTATTGTGAACACTGACTGCCGTTCAGGTGTTCAGCTGCTAGTGAGGGAAGGGGCTGTGTGCCTGCCTGTCTGCAGCCGTGCTGTGTGAAGTTGTGTGTCAAGTGGAGGAGGTGAACATGGCGGAGTTGGAACCGATACGCTTGCAAATGAGCATCTTATCTGATAGTAATTCTTAGCATCTGAGTATTTTTTGACAACCCTGGTGCACATACACAATTGGAGAACATTTATACCAGTTTAAAAAAAAGCATATTGTGTCTAGTACTCTCTCTCTCTCATGCAATATACACAAAGACGATTGCGACAAATCATGCCAGTGTGTCATGAAATTACCAACCTCGGTAAGTGTGCAACAAAACTGCATAGCTTGGCTTATTTGCCAGCTAGCTGGCAAGTGTAGAAAGAATATTTGAGTAAGTCCACATCACCAAGTGACGTTAAACCCAAAGTCACTAAATTTGTATTAGGATTATGTAAGGTTTATGTCCCCTGTAAGGGGTCCCTGACCTCAAGAATTTTTTTGAGAGCTCCTGCAGTAAACCACTGGCATGTGTTTGATTTTTGTATCTTTGGATGGGTGAAATCACTAGAGATTAAATTTGTTCTGTGGCTTAGAGAAGTCTGTAGGGCTGCATTTGTGCATTGATAACTGCATCTGAGCAACAGATGTGGTTGTATTGGAGTGTAATTTAATGCAAGAAGTACTCCACATAGGAAAACTCATCGCCCAGCAAATTAAACCATTACCTTCCCAGTTGGAGTTAAATATGGAGAAATTACTCATTTAATGTCTGATTACTCCCTAATAGAGCCATCTAAACAATAGTATCCACACATTCCCACAAGTAAATCCTGCTTCTCTGCAGTATAAGGGTGGCAATTGCGTGTCAGGGTCACAGTGAAGTTTTATTAAAAGATGCACGCTAAGAAGTCAAAAGAATTCATCTGTTCGGATTCATTATAAGATGGCTCTCTAGTCTGAAGATTTGTCTTCATTATCCAGCCAAACACCAGGCAGATAACACTCTGCCTCATTTGCTTTCCCAGCCTCAATTTTCCCTGAACGATAATGCAGCATCGCTTTTGCGTGGCTGTGGTAAAGACAAGCAAGCCATTTTCAATATGCACACAGGATTACAAAGGTTAATCATCAATTTAAAGCTAATCTTTGTTAAATACCAATAGAAGCTTGGTCTGTGCTCGAGACAGATATAATCAGGAAAACCCCAAAACAATCCTCCATCTAAATGAAGTGAAAGATGGTTAATCTAGGCTGTACGGCAGAAGTTGATGAGCGAGTACGGGGGGAGGATTGCACCACAACGCTCAACTAATGTTCCACTAAATTTAGTTGTCGATTCTGCAGGGCCAACCTCAGAAACACTCCCAGTTCTTGCATTCACTTTGAATAGAATCCAATAGAAAGAGGCCCCAACAGAACACGACTACTTTCTTACTGAGGCATTTCATTTCACCCCCATCCTGCTTAGATATGGTAATTCTCATGTATTTATCCTTGCTTCATTGTTGCTATGGAGTTGAGATAATTATGGAGTTTTAAAATTATGCAATCAAGGACAAGATCCCTCTCCCCTAGTCTGGGAAAATGAGTAATTAAATTTCTCCTTTTTTCCTCAGTTAATACGCAGACGACTGGGATCATAGGGTCCTAGTCATTATCTGGTCTGGTCTGCTCTGGTGAAACATGTCTGCCAAGTTGGCTAATTAAAATTTGAGTTTCCTTCCATTCCAGCCTGTTCATATTTGTCAAAAGTGGCACTTCATGATATTAGAATAAAATGATAAAAGATTTTTTTAAAGCTCATCCTCACATGCAGGTGTGTGGAAGTTAAACAGGGGAAAAAGTAGCACACCCACACACAGATTAAAGGCAGCCTTGCAGCTTAGTGGGTCCTCATTAAGCTAAAGGCCAAGGGATATGCGGAGACCATATCGATTACATCATGCTGGTGATATTACATGTACTGTTCATAACAATGTAGTTAATCACTGCGTGAAAGAATCACTGAGCTCTTAACACACCCACAAAATTTCTATATAATAAAACATATTTTATAAATGTGTATATGTTGTATGTGTGTAATACAATATCTGAAAAGACCAAATGATGTCAGAATCTACAGAATTCAAGGAGATAAATTTTAACAGGAATTATTGTAAAGCAAAATAAAATTCACGACATCCCTCTGAGTCAGATTTTTAAACACAGGAAGTAAAGTTCTGTATGTTATTTCTTTCAAAAATCTTGAATAGCAAGATAAGCTTAGGACAAAACATTGCATTTCCCATTAACCTAAGCCATTTCGAGTCTGGGCAGGAATTTACAATGATGGGAAATAGAATCAGCTCACCTTAATGGCAGAGGTATAATTCCATTGACAAGGCAGACTCCTTTAATAAAGATAAGCCCTGAAGAAAATCAATAACCTGAACTAATTTCAAATGGACTCAGACAAACATAGCATTCGCACCTAAGCAAACATTCTTAAAAGGCCTTTTTCCCTGCTATTGCTTAGAGAACAAACTGAGGCTGTTTTCCAGTCTTTGCTACAAGACACAGTAACAAAGCAAGCCAACAAGTAATCTTGCAGATGCCCTTTCTCCGATTCTTTTTATTCCCCCATTAGGCCTCTGATGCTGGGTCCACAAACTTCTCTAATTAAGAATTCGTCTTCAGCAGATTCACCCATAAAACGGTCCTTGCTGCAGAACGTGGGGTGATAAAAGGAGTTATTGGGCCTGCGACCTCCTTTGCCTCTTATCTCCCATAAACACTTCAGTTGGTTTTACAGGACCATGGAGGCGGTGGAACGAGCAATAAGCCAAAGGGGAATGGTGAGGGGGGACTGATGACTTATTCATGAAGAATGGTGCAACAAGAGGGCGCAGATGAAATTGACAGTGAGAAGTCATCATGCGATAGTGTGTAATGTAGTTCTGATAAGACTCGTCTCGCAGTCGAAGTTGATTAATCTTTGCGCTGGGCTTCATTTCAGCATGCACCGTGGTGATTTTTAAAGGGGTAAAATACAGAGTGCTTAAGCTCTTTTGGGAGGGAAATAAAAAATAATATTGCATACTCATTAGCTTTACCGGGGTTTAACATTAGCTTGTGGGTTTAGCGACACACCAGCAGAGACAAAGCTCTGCTCTGCTATGAAAGTCACCCTGCTGAAGTGACATGTTTTATTCCCTCTATCTTCTTAACCTGATTCTGTCACACACACCCAGAATTACACATGCACAGATATTTTCATTAAGTTGCAGACAGGTTCTTACGGCTATTAAAATGAACCTGAAGTCTTCACATGTACATCATCTGCTCTGTTTTTCTTTCCACATGCATTAAATCCAGTTAAAGCAAAGAGTGTGTTCTGTTTTGTTTTGTTTTTTAACCCACACCTCATCTCAATTTGTGCATGCTCCAGTGATTCAAACTGATGGCAGATCCCACCCTGCTATGCAGGCTGAACACAAGAAGTGTGTGGTGGGGTTGCATTCAAACCGCTGCAAATGTTGTGTTCCCAAGAAAGAAGAAGAGCAGAAAGTATAAAGTAACAGAGGCTGCCAATACTTGTGGTTAGCCTTCCTTAAAATGTCTGTAAACAGAGCTTTGCCGGTGGTGGAATCTCAGCTTAAAAGCACATGCGGAGCCCGACTGGCGCTCGAGTTTTCATCTGCTCTCATGCAGAGTGGAAATTTTGCACCGAGGTACGGCTAAAAAGCAGCTCAGTGCTTCATGGGCAATGGTGTGGAGTAGGGCGAAGGCAAATGCAGTAAACAATGTAATGACAGAGCGAACGACAGCCGCGTGCAGCTATAGTGGTTTACATCCTCCCTCATCTCTGCCCAGTCAGGCCTCTGAAGCACACCCTGCCAGAGAAGCAGGGGCTCTGCACGAGGAAATGGAGCTGGAGATTGTTATTATAGATAAACACTTCTCAAACGATCTAGTTTGCCCTGCAACCAGGAAATTACAAGGATGTTGCTCAAAGTTGAGCACAGAGGCGACTGATTTTATTTGCCTCCAAGGTGCCAGAATGCATAGTCACAAACTGCACTCAATAAATGATGCTGAGTCGCATGTGGGAAATTGATGGCCATTTTTAGAGTACATTTATAAATTTGTATACATGGATGATGTTTATTGATAGAAATGTAACTGGAGCGTGTTTGTATAACTGATGCTTTGCTGTTGTTTAGTTAATGAAAAATTGCAGTATAATTTGCTGGTGTTAAATATGAAGATTCGCTTTTTAAATGGCATATCCTGGGGTTGACATCAACATGAGATCATTGATGATGGTTTCTCAGTACTCAAACCTTTGACATAAAATATTTCACCAATTAATTGATAATAAAAATGCAATTATATGTAATAATTTGTCATGAATAAAATCTTTCCTGAATTATATATTTTTTAATTCCTCATTTTAAATAATGCAGTAAGAAGATTAAAATAAAAATTTTCCTGCCATAATCATTGGTCCTGTTTATACTGGAAGTTGCGATGCCTCCCTAATGCACTTCAAAGCTCAAAGTTATGAATGGTAAAACCAAAAAAGAAAAAAATGTATGTTAAAGTCCTTAACTTTGAAAAAAGACAAACAAAAATAAGCATTTCTGACGTCTACCATTATTTGACAAACACATATATAGAATATACTTGTACACAGAAAAAAGACTGTGGATTTTTTCCCTCTTAGACTGAAAAAACACCAGTGGGCTTCTTAATGTCCAGTATGAACAGAAGGAATGACCACAACAAGCCAGCCTGCTTCCATATTAAAATGAGCTCATAATGCCTCTGTTCATTAAATGTTTTCTGTCTGATAGACAGTTAAAAGGCTGACTTAGCAAGTTTTAAACTTAGCTCGGATAAATGACTAAACCACCTCAGCCCACACCGATCCATCCGATTATGTTACGATTGAGCTGCATGGGAAGCGACAACTTGAATTACTTATGCAAATGAGGTATCTTGATACCGTGAAAGTTCAAGTTCAAGGTCCTTTGCTTTGGCTAAGCGACATCTCAGAAATGTGCGGCTGTCACCGCCAATCTGATGCTCTTTGCATTTCCCGTCTCCATCTCTCTCAGTTGTGCTTGACTGATTTGTCATTCACAGGTGCTGCACAAACAAATCACGCTAATACGATAGGCAGGTCGTGCACGCTGGTGGTCATCTGACTGCTGCTCCCTGACTTTGTTGAACTCCATCATACTTTGCTAATTGTCAGCTGTCTATTTTTGTTGCAGCTAACAGGACACAATGAATTTCTACCTGAAAATGCTTTAATTGTGTTCACTGTGTCCCCGGGGTGGCTACGTAGTGCGTTTCTGCTTGTTTACTTACCGCATGTATGCCAGTGATATCCCGCTGTAACCACTACTGACACCTCTAACTGCATAATGCTTGGATGCAAGTGAATGCAGGACACCTCTGTGCTAAATGGTTTTAAGCTGAATGTGTTATTATTAGCTTGCTAACTGCTGCCTGGTGTTGAATCACTCCAGCGCTTGGCAGCCAACAGCAAATCACAGAAGGTCCAAATACTAAACCTCGAGTTCTGCGGTACTGAATACATATTTGTGATGGCGGGAAAACACTGGCAGATCTGTGGCGTGTGCCTTCCAATAGGACGCTACTGTGCCAGCGCGTGAAAGGTTTTCCAACTGCACACACCAGCTGTAGTGTGGGAAAATAAACACAAGATATAAGTTGACCTCTTCGAGGAAAATAACATGCCCCTAGTGTGTGTGTGTGTGTATACCTTAGTTAATATGTATTGCGCGCTTTGCCCTCGAGTACAGTTTACTCTGCGCATAACTCAACACTTGGCAAGGTGGGATTACGCTCAGTGTGTTCTGTAATGCTGTTTATGAGCTGTGAGATTGATGCCATTTAATAAACAACAGTACAAAATCATAAAATTCTCTAAACGTTGTGCGTTTTTCTCACTTTACTCATCAGAGCTTTGATATCTTTGTCAGCACCCAGCAGGCCTTCCCATAGTTTTTCTCATTAAACTATTCATCACGTCGGCCTCATCAAAGATTAAGAGTATCCTCACAGTTCATTACAAGATGGCCTGCTTTTTATTTGATTAAGTAATTCATCCATAATGTATGTGTATATTGCTGTTTGCAGGATGCCTGCGAGACTGGAGCAAAACACTGGCGTTCCACAGACTTAGACTCAAGAAGGGAGAACGAAGCCGGTGCGTTTGTTTTGATTAAGTCGGCATTTCACAGCGTTCCCTCTGCGATGAACCACAGAACAATTACTTTACACGGAGAAGATCAGACTCATTGTGAGAAGTAGGAAAGGTGTGATGGGAAAAGAATTACAGCAGCATTAAATTGGGCACAGCAAAATTAGCTTTATCTTCGTGAGATGAGGAGGCTATTGCAGTGCGGGGAGCTTGATTCAGTGGAAAGCATAGGTGCTTTATCAGAAGTGGCAGGCTGAATGAGGATCATCAGGCCACACTCTGATTGAATTCCTTCTCATAGTCTGTTGTTGTTTCTGACGGACCGCGGAACACTTTCTTGAATGAGTCAGTGTCCCTGGGATTGGTTGCCTCCACCCATCCAAGGGTGATGAGCAAGTCAGCCTATTTTATCTGTGAAAATGCCTTCTGGGAATCCAGACAATGTCAGTTGATGCTTGAAATAAATCTCAGCGCATTGTCAAATGTCAGAGCTAAACTGGAGGAGGCCTGGGCCAAAGACTGCAGCGGGGGTAACAGAGGCTGCGAGAGCTGTCCCGTGGCAGTCGAACAATGCTGCATTTAGGCCGGGTAACTGGAGGGGTGTTGCCATGGCGAAATGACAGTTCACTGTGGGAGAAATTGCAGGGGTCAAACAATGCTGCAATCAGGAAAAATAAGAGCATTTTGCATCTTCTCTATCACATGAAATTTTATGATGTGTTGTTTGTTGACGAAGCTCTTTATTTAAATGTTGCCAATCTAGCGTCAACATACATTTGCTTATGTGGCGCAGGCCTTCGTCAAGTTGGGTGGCTCATGTTCGTGTGTACAGATGGCAGTGGGCAGAAGGATTGGTAATTGGAAGAGCCTATGTTGCACACTGAACCACTCTGCAGGGGGAACGAGAGCCGAAAAGACTGCTTTACCAAGAAAGTGTAACTCAACTTATAGACTATTACGGTTAAAACACTGTAATTAGGGCCTGAGGCCTCATGCATTTGAGTGTAAAAGCAAATGACAGATTACATGCTCTGTTAATGAATGCCTTTGCTGACATGTGGGTGTGGATTAGGTCATTGTCTTACTCATACGCTCCAAAAATAGCCCAATACTGCTTCCCGTCAGAGCTGCAGTCCGTTCTCCCCTCAAAACAAGGAAATATTGTTTCTCCAGCATCAGTATTACTTTGCGAAATGCTGCTGAGTTGTCTATACCAATATTTTGGTCTGTCGCAATTGCGCCATCCTCTCACACTTCCAGGGCTTGACTTAAAGATTGAAAGTCTAGTCATGGATTCCATTAACATGTTGTTCTAAGGCTCTCATTGATGTGGCTAAAAAGAAGTGTGATATTTCCTAAGTGAATACATCACACTTATGAAGTTTGAAACATTTTTGAATTGGGCATTCGAGCTGTCCTCATCAACACTAAACCAGATAGAAACCCTGTGAGCTAACTCAGAAAACGAATTGGGGTTGTTATAGAAATCAGAGAGAAAAGGGTTTAAACACACCTACATAGGCTGGCACAGGAAAATTAATGAGAGCACAGTGTGCTCTTTGTTCCTGAACCTGAAGAGAGACTGAAGGCAAAAATGAACCAAAGAGTGCTCTTACAATCTGATTTACGGAGCTTAATTTTCCCTCTGAGAATACAGAGCTGATATGTTTTATAAAAAAAAAAAAAAAGCTTTAATTTAGCTTCATCTGTCCAAAGTACATCCATTCACAAGCACTGCAACTTGTAAACATGTATTTTACCAAACCCCCAGTCAGGTGTTTGGTTTTTATGCTTGCCGTTCAAAAAGTGCAACGTTCCAGGGTCTTATTTCATCAAATGCACTTTCATTATGAATGGGATGCGTGCAGCAGGCAGGGAGTGTCATGAAGGTTAGCGTGTGTCTGGTCTGAAGTCTTGTTTCAAACTATCCTTCTGTTCAGTGTGAGGCTAGTTTTCCAGGGAAGCTTGGCCAGAGCCCAAACAGACATTCGATTTTCTAATTATTTCAGCGGCTGTGGCCACAGGAGTATCAAAACGGCTTCGAGATGATCTGGAAGCCTTTCCTTGACGGTGATTGGCAAACTTTCCTTCCTTCCTTCCTTCCTTCCTTCCTTCCTTCCTTCCTTCCTTCCTTCCTTCCTTCCTATGTTGATCCTTTCGTAAACGCAGGAAGTCCTCAGTTTTTATAGGTTAGAGAGACTTAACCAGCAGGTGGCCCCAAAGGAGAGAATTACCGTGACGCGTGTGCCACTTCCAGATGCCACTTTTTTAGGTACATCTAGCCTAATATGTTACCAAGCAGCGCTGCAAGAAACCCTCCTTTTTGAAACCGGTGCAGGGAATGTTAATGATGACGGTGATTTTGTGGTGCTGTTAAATTTTAGTCTGACAGGTGTTTTTATTATTTTTGTCTCATTTAAGTATAGAGAGCATCCTTCATCACCACCACAAACTGTGTTTTTCAAAAAGAATTGATTAAAGTTGATTCATCACCTCTCTGTGTGTTGATGATTCTAGTTATCAAATGAGTTTTGGAAAAGAGCACGTCGCACATCACAGCAATTGCCTAATACTAACAATTCCTGAGCAAGCCTCCACATTAACCTTGGTTAATGCCAACATTACAATCTCTGAGCCTATTGTTCATGTTCAGGTGAAGCTCAAACTTTCTCTCCTAGTCGGGGGTTAAATGCCTAACCCCCGACTAGAAATGGGCAAGTCATCCAAGGTCACATCTGCTGCGTTTTTCTAATGAGAAGAAAACATTGTTCTTTCTCTGATTACATTTTCTTTACACTTTCACTGGAGAGTGAAAGCGTAGTTCTCAAGCTGCCCCACAGCCTCCCTTATACTCACCATTAACAGCGGTAATACACCATCATTGTAAATAGATGCTCATTATTTGTTCACATCATGATCAAGCCAGCTTTGAGCAGGGATTGGAATGCTTCACAGTGTTCAAGGTGCCCCTTCAAAAACCCCCCTTTGTATGCTGATGCAGCACAAGGTTGGAAGTTAAGGATTTTACTTTTTAGGATTATACCTCATGCCCCAGAAATTAAACATGTGAGTAGCTTCTTAGAGCTCTGCTGGCTTTCATGCTGTCTGTTTGTATGAACCATATCACTGCATCTATGTAGTTAAGGAAGAAAGAAAAGCTCGTCTTTGTCCTCAGTATGTGGCTGAAGACTGAAGTTGTTGTAATAGAAATTAATCGAGTGAGCCAGGAATCCCACTGTGAACCAATCAGTCCTGCATGTGGGAGTGAAGTTTCAGAGTTACAGTTTGGATGTGGGTGGGTGGGAAAAATATATTGTACTGGTTTCTGAAGGCCTGTTGGAGAGGATGGGCGAGGAAAAGAAATGGGCACAAAGGGGAAAGTGCAAAAGACAACAGAGTGAAAGTGCATGTTACTGTGTCCCAAGTGACTGGGTGGAGGGGTCAGAGCATCTTAACAGGAGATCGTCTAACAATGCTGCGCGGCGGTGAAACAGAGATACAAGAGGGTGGGCTGGAACAAAGTCAAAAAAAGAAGCAGTAGATGAGAGCAGCGCCAGATTCCTATGCTTAATTCAAACAAGCAAAGCAATCTTCTGTCACAGCTTGAAGTGTGTATTTATGTTTATTTATGGTGGAAAATCATTTAAAATGTGTGACCACACAAGAAAAATGAATTTTAGTATCGATTAATTTTTTTTTTTTTAACTTCCTCACTTGAATCCATTTAATAGCAAAAGCCGCCCTTTGTAATCAAGCTTTATTACGGTAATAATTATTTTGTACTAACGTCTCTAATGAGCACCCATTAAAAAAACAAAGCACCCCGTGCAATACCTGCTGCCCGCCACAGTTAATAGCAGGGGGGCCTGTTGAATATGAATGAAGGTTTTTTTCAGTAGATGTATAGAGGCGGCTGTTTGGGTTAATTAGCGAGAACCTGGCTTCCTGTGGTGCCGGGAACCTGCGGAGCCCTCCTCTTAGCCTGGTGGGATATAATGAATAGTGCAGAACTGTTGGCGTAGCTGTCTGCTCAGGTGGTAGGCTGCACTTTTGCTCTGGTGCCAGAATAGTTTTAAAGTCTGGATAATGGTCAGCAAAGGGCAGCTCTCGTGTGTGTGTGTGTGTGTGTGTGTGTGTATGGGTCTGTGTGTGTCTGTGTGTGTCTGTGTGTGTGTGGAGGCTAAGAATGATGGGTTCAAGTGGGAACGTGGTATAGACTTGATTTTGTTATCTCAGCAACTCTGACTTTACTGAGTTCAATTTCCATCCCCACTTATACATAATCAGGGTCAAAGAGAGGATGGAGAATATTCCAGCGTGCGAGGCTGGGAGACATCTTCAGCATGAGTGGACACTCACAGAGCTAATACATGTAAAATTAATTCAGGCAAAGTATGGTCTTTGCTTCCTGTCCAAAGCTGCCCCCCCCCCAGTCTAATTAAAAACATCTCACCATTTTGAAGAGGGAGGGATTGACTGTAATTCAAGAGGTAATAATGGTTCATATTAGTAAAGCACTGATAGTGTGATATCTCAATTCTGTGTATCTGGGAATACTAGGTATCAAATATGAATGTTCTCCTTTCTTACAATACTTTGTTGCCACTGGGATCATTTTTATGTATGGTCACGTCATGGCCTTAGGTCACACTGGTGCCAGTGTCTATTTAGCATACCAAATCACGCTATCTTTGCAGCAATGCAGGGAGTGTTTGAAAAAATGTGTATCTCTTGTCCACAGTATTTCCACCAGCTTGACACTTCTGGCCCGACTGCATCGTCGCACTCGTGCTCGTGTACAAGACGGTTCACCTTTAGAGTGCCTGAAGAAAATTAGCCAGAGGAAAACATGAAAACTCCGCAAGCAAATATCTGCCTAGCACTAAGATCTGAATCTAGCTTCTGTTGCTGTGAAGCTGCAGTGAGACACCACACAGATGTTATAACTTACTCACAAACTCATTGAGGCCACAGTTAGCCCCTGCCAGCCTGTGCTGTGCAACCTTCCACTGGCCCCACAGTCTTCAGTGGACATATTCTTGGTTAAGTCTTCTGCCAGATATTGTGGCTGCCATGTGCCGATTGAAAGGCTGGAAAGATACACATCAAGTTCAGAATAAAGCAATAAGGCCCGGTGGAATGTGAAACAATGGCTCCTTCCAGGTGGTGCTGTACTGTGAGAGGAGTGGGGGGAATTGGATGAGACAGAAAGCTCGTCTGGCTGCCTGGCTGTTAGCATTGGACTTGGCAGCTCTCTGCCAGGGAAACGCTGACAGGCAGGCGAGGCTGTCACAGCACATAAGTGCCTCCTCGCACCACCCCGGCTCCTGTAGGGCAGGTCGGCTCTCCCGCGTTCAGCACGCAGGCCCAGTCCCACACTCAGACCACAGATCACAGTGTGGAGCGGGGGGGCATGTGTCGCAGCCTTTATATGGTTGAAAGACTCTGTAAGGTGAGAGAGAACCACTGGTGACACCGCAGAAATGTGCTCTGCACGTTGGTAGTTGGACTCGTCACTTAATTAAGAGACAGCTTCTGTGATTAAATTGTACTGAAGACAGAGTATTTCTGCAAGCAGAGGATTAATGATAACAGTTGGCTCGCTAAAAACAACTCAAGTGCGCCGATTTAGATCATTTATGCATGCCGCACAAATCTATGATCCCCCCTCACAATATGTTGACAGTTTCTATACAAAGATTACACTTCATCAGTTTTTAATGACCGTGTCCCACAAACTTATCTTAAATTATTGTAAGAGCTGAACATTTTGGAGTCAAAGAGATTTTTATTTTACACCGCTGCCTTGGTGAATAAATTAGTTAGGAAAAAAGACATTTCCTCCGCTTTTCTTTATGAATAAAATACAGAACTGAGTGTGTGATTTTCTCCAAAAAAAATATGTTTTTGTGGGAAAATTGGAGAGAAAAGATTGCTGAGAAAGAGAACTTCTGAAATGGGCAACTTCCCTGCTGTTATCAAAGAAATGAAAGATCAAATTTATTTAAAAATATATCCTTTCTTCCTCTAAACCCCGATAGATGTAATTACAGTAAATGCCATCTACAGACTGTGAGACAGGAATTCAGCGTCTTATTATTATTATCCCGAGTGTGCTAAAACCTTCAAAAAAGTGATGAAGTTACTTCCACAGAAACATCCAAGTTTTTTCAATTGTGTTTGAAGAAACCCATTTGTAGTCTACATCATGTGGGACAAGGTAGTGAACAATTTGTGTGTCTACAGTATGAATCTGTAATAATACCTGTGTGTGTGTGTGTGTGTGTGTGTGTGTGTGTGTGTGTGTGTGTGTGTGTGTGTGTGTGTGTGTGTGTGTGTGTAGGAATGTGTTCCCAGGCTGGGAATATCTGCGCTTGTTTAGATGACCTTACCGTGACCTTTGCCGTTGAATCTGGATGTTTGCATAGCCCGGCCCTGTTGTTTTGACTAGCGCAGCGTAACCATCAGCTCTCTCAGCTGGTTTTCCTCCTGAAAATATTTAAAAACATGTTGCTTGCTGCAGAGCAAGGGAACATTATTTTTTTCAGATGTTTGTTCTTTTTCTTCACACCATTTGACAAGTGCCTGTTGAAGGCAGGAAAACAAGGCAAGTATTAAAATATTTAAAAGGCCTTCTAGAAATGTATCAAGAGTCAAAAAGACGAGGCAGCCAAATTGAATTTTCCCATGGTTTTGAAGGGCTCCTCAGCAATATTATAAGTCAAACCTAACACCCTAAATCCTTCTCCTTGTTGTTTGCTGAATTTCACAGCTCTGGTATTGATCCTTCTTGGCTCGTATAGAAAATCAAAGCCACCTAGAGTGGGAACTCATTTGATTTCCAGCAATAAATTTGTCTTTATCATCTCCAGATGCTCTTGGTTTCAGTGCTGTGGGTAAGTGTGGATTGATAAAGGTGCGGATTTTGACCTGCTGAAGGAAGACAAAGAACTGTGGCCTCATCTTTGGCCTTCAGACTCAATTGCATATTTCAGACACATTTTCTGATGAGCTGTCTGGCTAAATGTTTTTCACACCGAGAAATTACAGTATCAATTGAAAGTGACTTTATAGAGTGAGAAGAGAAAGCAGATGGGAAGAGGGAGGATGAAAAGAGACTCAAAGAAAGATGAATTGAGATTATCCTTTTGAGGTGATACACTTATAACAGACATGGATTGTATTTATGGCTGGATTGCTTTTTCAGGGGAATGAGGAAGGTGCCATTTCAGTATAATACAGACATTCATTCTTCATTATATGCCTGAAATCTAAAAGCCTTTTCTTCTTTTTTTTGTCTTTGTTCTTCCTTGCAGATGTGCCGCAGACTGATTCGCCCTCCTTCTCCAGTTCATATTCAATGGCAGACAAAGACTGCATTTCTTACTGCTCCTGGTACCACTCAGTTCAGAAAGTCAGCTCTGGTCCGTAGCTAAGCCACAGTCTTCTCTCTCACTACTGACTCTTTGCAAGTCTCCGCTTCAATTCGTCACCATGGCCTGTTTTCTGGCATCAGCCTTTCTCCTGGTTCTTCAGACATATGCTGCCCCACCTGAGCTTGTCCAGGCACGATTTGATATCACACTGGACCCCATGGACCTTGACACCAGCCCACTAGCCAACTTCTCTGGAGATGTAACCACATCTCCACCCCCGGGAACGAGCAAACGAGCCCCACATAGTATCATTATTGGGGTACGCAAAGGTGGCACAAGAGCGCTATTGGAGATGCTGGACATACACCCTGAGGTTGCTGCTGCTGCCACCGAGGTGCACTTCTTTGACTGGGATGAGAACTATGCCAAGGGCTTTGAGTGGTACCGCGACTTAATGCCCTACTCTTACCCACACCAGATCACAATAGAGAAAACTCCAGGCTACTTTACTTCAGCCCTTGCACCAGAACGCATCTGTGCCATGAACTCGTCCATTAAGCTGCTGCTGATCTTGCGAGACCCAGCTGAGCGGGTCATCTCCGACTACACCCAGGTGTATTTTAACCGGCTTGAGAATCACAAGCCAGTTCAAGCCATCGAAAACCTGCTAGTCCGCAACGGAGCCCTGAATATGAGGTACAAGGCCATTCAGAGAAGCCTGTATGACGTCCACATGCGCAACTGGCTGCGCCACTTTCCCTTGGAACAGATACACATAGTAGATGGGGATGCTCTGATCCGTGACCCCCTTCCAGAGCTTCAGAAGGTGGAGCGCTTCCTCAACTTGCCGCCTAGGATAGTATCCTCCAACTTCTACTTCAATCAGACCAAGGGGTTTTACTGTATCCGCAGTGATGGTCGGGAGCGCTGTCTGCATGAGTCTAAGGGACGGCCTCATCCTGCTGTTAACAGCACTGTGCTCCAGCAGCTCCGCTCCTACCTACAAGAACACAACCGCACCTTCTTCAGGCTGGTGAAGCGCACCTTCGACTGGCAATAAGAAACACAGCTCGCGTTCTTAACAGAGCCACTATCTTGTCTGTGACGAGGACAAAAAAAAAAGAAGGGGGGCTATGAAGCACTTTACGGACATTTAAAAACTTTCGAATAGCCTCTAAATAACTACAGTTGTAATCTCTGGTTTCAGCAGAGGAGTTCTATATTTACACAACATGGCAAAAAATGTGAAAAACTGTAACTAGAGGTGTAAGATTAAAAAGAAGAACCTTCAAGCTTAATAAGTCATTCTCTCTGTGCTGGAAGTGTTAAGTGGTGAAATTGAAAACAAGTTTATGAAACTGATGAACTGTTTTTTTTCCCTCTCCTTTGATATTCTTGTTCTTGATAATAAATTGTTCTGCTTTGAAATGTACAAAAGAAAAAAAAACTGGCAAGTTTCTATCTTTCTCCATTTCATTCTGACCATCAAAAGCCCCGCAGCCTTCTAACCTGTTATTTAGGGAGTGTACTAAGATAGGCAAAAGCATTAGATAAGCCTTTGATTTGCTGTGGTGGAAGGTAGACATTAATGCAAGGAAATGGGCACCCTGGAGCAGCGCTTTAGTAGTACAGGAATCACTAATAGCTCTGGACATTGAATGTAGCCTGTGCCTGCAGCTAAATAAGTCAAATCTTCATAGTCAGCAAGCTAAAATCCACAGAGCTTCTGTTGCATTTTGCCGCTGTTCAACAATTTGCTCAGGTGTAAAGTGTAGTCATTAAATTATATGCCTAACAGTGCTGTAGATCTTTTACGAATGATACTGTATCCACGCAGATCCTTTTCCTATATTATCCCTTTCCTGAATCATGCATATCATGCAGGCTTCCAAGAAAGAGCTTGTGGTCCTATACACAACAGATAGACATGGGTCATGTTTCTTTCATTGATTAGGCTTTAAACAGCAGCCAAAGTTACGGCTCCACCGGGACCTGATATTCATGTGATCTCCTTGCTCTGTCTGCTGGAATAAGCACTACAGCTCTCCCGAGGCAAACAAGTCATTGATGCTACGCTGGATCTATAACCAGAACAGAGCATGGGAGAGGGGTATAAAGCTGTGGGCTATATAGAAATATGCTGAATATTTATATTAGTAGTGTAGTTCATGGGCCATCTGGGGTTTTAAATTATAGTTAGGCTGGAAAATTGTGCATACAGCCAAGTTTTGTTTGATGATAAAGTAAGTGCTAAATAAAATCAGCCTTAGTTCATCTTGCTCAGGTACTTTTCTCCCTTCTGTTCACCAGGGGGCACTTGGACCCCAGAGTAACTCACGGGAGACTGGTGGAAGGAAATGTGTCTGGACATGATCTCTTTAGGATCCCCTTTCTCGGCACACACACAGGTGAGAGTCACCCTGTGACCCTGGCCAAAGCCCGTCTGCTTGGGTATGCATCACCCAGCCGCTCATCTGAGAGATAACGAACTGTCCTACGCCACAGGCAGCCTTGCACACACAAACACAAGCACACACAGAGCCAACCATTCCCAAGGTGTTACACCGGTGCAGCACAGTGTTTCCATTAGACAGGTGGGTAAGGGACAAAAGGGCACGCTTTGCTCGCAACGTGAGTACATACTGAACAAAGTCCTTTTATACCCTTTATTTGTTTGAGGCAAAGTTTACTTAATGTGCTTGCTGGGAGCTGCATAGTGCATCTGTAGCTGTCAGATCTTGGACTCTGAAGTAGAGGAGTTGAGCAAAGGTTGTTTAAGGATAAGTAAATCCCCTGAAGTTCATGTTTTTGTAACAAATGCAAAAATGTGACTCTTTTATAGAGTCCTGTACGAATTATTTCAAGCTGTGACTACACATTTGTTTTGCAGGATAATCCAGCATTCATGTTGGTTTTGTCATGGGGTATGTAGCCAAATTTATCACGTTTATTATTCTTACTGTAGAAATGATAAAACCGCCCTGGAACTGCTAGTATTTATAGTGTTATCCTTGAGCAGTGTACCACTGGACAGAGTATAATAGTTACCTTGTACCCACCTTTGTTTAGCATATTAACCACATAAAAAATAATCACAACCACCATTACGCCCCACACTGGTGTATGGAGCACTGTTTTGACGCTTCAATCTTGAACTCGGGAAAATGCTTACTGGGGTATTAAATCATGTGGGTAGGCATGGCTAGCTGATCATCAAAGTTGCAGCAACTCACTCGGAGGGAAAAAATTAATTGTCTTGGTTTTTATTGTCAGCTAAGCAAAAACCAGCATTATGCTTGCATCTCTAACCCACGCAGACAGGGGAGTCAATGCAGCGACCATCTGGATACAAAGCCTACCACTTAAACCTGAAGCCAAAAACAATCGAGGCAGAGCTCTGTTATTAAAAACGGCACTGTGCTGTGGAGCAAGTAATCGCCCTGATGAACCATTTTGAGTTTTACCTTTTCTGTTATACAGAAACACTTTTTGGGTCCCGACACAGTGCAAGTCATTTAAAACTCTGACACTAACAAGTTTCTTTAAGTAATGGCTACTATTGAGTGAGTCACTTATCACTGCATGTCTTTGATATCTGCCAACCTCAGCCGTAATTAAAGGTTTGAGGGGTGGTCTGGAGCAATCTGCTGTAGATGTTTTGGCTGGTCTTGTCATCCTAGAAGCCTCTAATGATCTGTCTGGGATTGTGATTGATGAAGCACTTAGCATCAAATCAAAGCGCAAGGAACGCTTGCAGCTTGCTAAGCTGTTTACAGAGTAACAGCCGCTGTATTTGCGTGATAAAAGTCTATTACAGAGGTGTCCTTGATGTGAATTAATGACCTCCATGTTTACATTAGAAACTGAACCTAATGCACATTAGGAGTTGATTGACGTGGCTCAGCAGATATGAATAAGCTACAAACAGCATGGGTCAGTGGATCGGGCTGCGGCTCAATAACAAGCAGGAGTCAGTTTCTTCTTTTTTTCACTTGTGAACACTGCGGAATCTGCAGTATCTCTAGACATAATTAAATACACACTGAATGCTTTTCAGTCTTAATGATATTACAGCGCTTTTATGGCATTTCAAAAATAACCTCATTGCCAGCTGAATGAGCACTGTTGCACTTATTTCTCTATTAAATTTACAGCTCTTTCACACAGCTGTGCACATAGGTGTGACCATCTGGTTGATCCCTCTCAAATCTTATCGCTGTGAAGCTATTTCTAAAACATCAAGGTGTGCAGCTCCTTTGCAGGATGAAAGAAAACCACCACTATATTCAATTCTTCATGCGAAGACGTCACCCAGCAGCAAAAAGGTGTTTTCACGTCTATGTCGCTGGCTCAAATGCAAAAAGCCTGCGGGGAATGGCGCACACTATAGAGCCAACAATGCCGTACATAAAATCAACCCACTAAAGCCTTTTTACATCTTCCTAGATCAGAAAAAGAACAATGAACATAAATCTAATGAGATCAGGGAGCCAGCATGTTTCCCAAAATACACACTGGATTATCACAAACACAAAAGGCTCAGAAACATAAGAACTGTGCAGATAAATGCGTTTCTCGCACATATTTTAAAGCCCCCCCCCTTTTTTGTGATTACTTATTCATTTGTTTGTTGATTTATTTTTCATTGCCTCGGGTGCAGAGGGCACGTGTTTGATGTGCTCCCACGGCAGTCTTTACTAAAGGGGAAGGAAGGCTTCTGCTGCATTCAGGTCAAAGGGAGGAGAAGGAGACATGTCTGCTTATTTGCAGCTGCATTTTAAAAGCCTCTGATTAATCCTTTGAGGCAATGAAATGAAAAGGATATTTAAAAACAAGCAAACAAACAAAAACACTTAGGTGTGTTCAGGTCTACGTATGCAGAGCTCATTGTAAAAACTGACAGAGTGCAAGATCCACACACCAGTGTCGTGATAGCTGACTTCTTCTTGGAGGAGACTGAGGGGGGTCACTGGTGCAATGTTTCACTGTTACTCTTAGCTAACATCTCTTTCCACCAGCTTTTCTCCAGCTTTCACATTAATCGCAAACACTCAACATAGTTAAACTTATTCAGGTAGCTTAGTAGCTTAGTAGCTAGTTAGTTAAACCAATAATTTTTATGTCATCAGTGTACAATGCCAAATAGCTGTTGGGTCACAAAGTCAGGGCTGAAGCCCATACAGGTGCCGCACTGGAACCCCGACAGATATCTCCCTTCTTTCTGTGTTGTTGCCTGGAGATGGGATAAACCATCAGCTGGTAAAACCAGCCCACTCTGCCAGTATTTGCATCTAGGAAATGAAATTTCAGTTCTGTGTGTGGGTTGTATTATATTTATTACTGGCATATAACCACCAGAACACTGCGTCACTATATCCCTGCAAGAAAATAAAGAGTTCTCGTGCAAGCACTGCTAATCTGCCAGAACAGAGTGTCTCCTTAATGTTGGAGGTAAAAACTTCATTTAACATTAAATTTCTAAGAAGAATTTCTAAGAATTGCTGCAGGACCAGTTAACACTTGATGCTGCAGCTGATAGCGAAACATTTGTGGCCTGGAGGAAGAATCAATTTGAAGTGTTGTGCTTTATAGTATTGCGTTTGTGTCCATTTGCATGGGCATTTGCCTACACAAAGCCAACACAAAGGGGTATGCAACAATGCAAACATGCTTGCCTGTAGTCCTCCAAGGACCCAGCTGCACATAACTTGATGTGCATGATTATGCATAGTTTGAATGCTGACTGGTTGAAAAGTGGCCTGGAACAGGGAATAGAGCACCAGCAGAGATCACCACTAACAGGAGAAGTCCAAATAACACCTTTTATTGTTTTTAACACTCCCTTCTGTTTATTGTGTGCTAACCTCACTCTTCTGCACTGGCTGGAGCACAAGCAAGAGTAGCACAGACTAGCTGTTTGTGACACTGCCCCCTAGTGACAGTTAACAGCTACAACATTTAGACTACGGTCCTCAAAGCTGTCCGTAGGACTGTCATGGAACCACGTTTGAGCCATTAAACTCTTTCTTACAACTTTCTTAAGCTTCACAGCCTCATCCGTGTTGGATGGCTCATGTTTATCAACAGGATTAACCCCCAAACGCTTCCAAACAGGCAGATGGCAGAAGCATTTTTCTTTCTTTTTTTTTTTCTAGTTAGTCTTTTATTTATTTTACTCACTGAGCTCTGCTCCATCAGTTCAGACGGCTGTCTGGTGGTCACGCTCTGCAGTTCACTGCGATGCATCACCTCACTGTAACTTCATATCAGTTTAAAACAGAGCACCTGTATCTTTGACACAACTGAAGAATCACACCATTGGGATTTTTAAATACCACGGTTTGTTATAATTCCCAAGTCTAATTTAAGCTGAGTTAGGATATATTGTGGGAATGTTGTATCAGCTATATTTTTGTCTAGGTATACCTGATAAACCACTTGCATGTTTTACTTCCATTTTATTTTTTTACTTTTTGCTATGACTTTTAATCTTAGTGGAAAGGTAATGGCAGGTTAGGTAGCGAGCACTGCTAAGGTAAATTTTCAAATGCTTTTATTCTCAAAATATAGTTTATTTGAATTTGCTATTGCCAGTAATGGCAACTGAGATGCAAAATAGGAAAGGGAGCAAACAAAAAGGGTTGGTCTGCTGTGTGATGAACAAGTAGGAGCCGATGTGGTGATGATGGCTGAGATTCAAGTTCCAGTCGTTTTCTCCACATACAGGGTAGGTGACCCCCATTAGGAGCACTTTTTTTGGATTAATGTGAACCTTTCCCAGCTGCATCTATGACAACAAGATTGCATAAACTGTGCCACATATCTAGGTGTTAACAACTAATTTATTCAAAATTTACAATTTATACCACTAAGTGGCTTCTTTAGTCAAGTCAAAGCTGGTGGCCATAATAATATAAACTTACAGTGTTGTTTCATTATCCAGGAAAAGTATTATATGCAGAGTAGGAAAAATTACATAAAGCTGTAAACAAACTCCACTAACACTGTATTTTCAGTTTTCCAGCTAACTTAACAAAACATGGATTCTCTTTTAGTGCCACTTCACGCTCACTGCTCCATTTCTCCATATGTCTGACTGCTGATGCAGCGTATAGACTGTCTGTTCTTGAGGCTCCGGTTACTTTCCTCCCTCGGCCTCTTTTATCCCTCAATCCTCCCCAGTAGCTCTTGTCTATTCAAATCAAGGGCTGGCGGAACAGTGCCAGAAGGCATTTCACTCTGGAATATGAAATCTACTCTCCTTTGGGTGTACAGTAGAACCCCGAGTCCCTGCTCTGATTCCTCCACAGCCAAACAACAACAACAGTTGGAGTGCAAAGCCACGGCAGCAAGCATCACATTTCACTGCTGGCTCACAGCACCCAGAGCCCGCAGGAGCCAAGTGTCACACAACTGCTATTTCTAGCCAGAGCAGAAACGGGCCAGAGGGACCCACCAAAACAGGAAGGTCTCCCGAGTTCCCTTGAAGTCTGTCAGTCTTTTTTTTTTTTTCTTTGACTCGCTTTTTTGGTCAGCTGGGATTCCAGCTAACGTTAGATGCTCGGCGCCTCACTCTCGTTCATTCATCTTCTTTTTCTGCTCCTTTGGTTCCTGGGCTGTGGCACTTCAGAGGGGAAGGTGACATTTTGACTCTGTTAATTTTTCAGTGTCGCACCTCATCACTGTCTGACGCTTATTGTTTCAAGCTCTCCTTGAGCCCACTGAAAGCGTGCATGAGAGTATTATTTTTAGAACATTAATTTGTGTTGTACAAATTAAGTATGCTTCACAAGTGACTCGGGCACCTTCCTATTGCTAATTCGTTTCAAAGAAGCCCCTGTGTGGTGCTCCATTTGCAGGCGAGCACAGAGATGTGAAGATAAAGTGTGTTCAAAGGCAGAGCACAGACTTGAGAGGAAACGATATAAAGTGAACAGCCTACCCCTTGGGGTGGTTGCTAATCCAGCAGCCTTGTGGCAGCTCAAACAGGTAAATAAGCCAAAGGGAAGGAGAAGAACACTAAAAGGATATAAACAACCTCTTATTTTCACTTCTTGAAAAGGTTTCCTCAAATTACTTTTATTTATAAAGCTGGCTTCAAACCTATCAGCACTTGCTAAACATTTGAGGGAAACAGAGGTGCAAAGCTTTCAGCAAATTTAGCATTGCTGTGTTTCACATGGGCTACTTTTGTTCTATTGGTTAATCAGGATGCATTAAGAAAAAAAAATCCAAAATGACATCCAAATTTTGCATAATCAAAGCTATAAGCAGTTATTCAAATGTAGTTTGAAGTTTCTACTTAGTGGAACCTGCAGTAGACATAATACTCAACCTCCTCTTATCAGACAACACCACAAAGCGGAGCTTCAGCAGGGAAGAAACTTCCATCACTCCTCTGTGGCGAGGGCACATTTATGATATCCAAAACTGCCGTTAATTTTGGTGACTTGTGTGAAATCTTCTCGAGCCTGCTGTGCAATATAAAACTGTCTCCTTGAAAGCAGCGAGTGAGTGATCTACAGACAGCTAGACGTTTGCCTCTCGGGTGCCTTTGGCGTCATTTGGTATCAGAGCAGCTGTGTGCTGTGCCCGGTCGGCTCGTGCTGGTTGGATTTTGGCACATTAGAATTTAAACTTTTTTTTTTGTTTATTTATTATTTATTTTTTTTGGTGATACTAAACTAATGTACTTTTTCTTTATTATAAGCCTTTTAAAAACTGGCTTAAATTAAATTAAAGTTCATCAGTAGGGGCTGTACAGTAGAACCCTGAGTCCAATGTTCTGTAATGCATGAAGAGGTATTTTGCTTCAGTCTAGCATTGTTTGGTATGACCAAGAGATTACGGTGGCAAATGATGGTCATTAGGGCTGCTCAGTTTGTTCTCTTTGTGCCTTATTTTCTTGTGCGGCTTGACATTTTGGCATGTACCATTATGAGATCGGCAGCAGGCAGGTTATTTACGCAGAGCATAACTGGTCAGATTAAGAGAAAAACCTCAGGTTGAGGAAGAAGTTAAACTTTTGTAATCAAATCCACTGTTTAGCTATGTTTCTAACATGTAATTTTTATTCTAAAACTTTATTAGAAAAAATGTACCTCTGTGGTAAGTTTCAATATTGACCTTTTGCCATTAGGAATTGTTGGTTTGTTGAAATTGCTGTTCCGAGGTCAGCAATTGATTTGCCTTACAGATAGATCTGCTTTATGAGAAAAAATAAAAGCCACATGTAGCCACAAAATGACCTGACCTGTTTGCAGTGGGTTTTTTATGTATCTGACACAATAATTTATTTAAGACAAACATATATAAATATTTAGATACATTTCCAACCAGTAATCTGTGCCATATACAGTCTTGTGAAAAATAAAGTTTTCACAAGACTTTATGCAGATTATGTGAAAAACTAAGTACACTTCCATTCAGGAGTGTGTAACACAATGCCGTAATCTTCCCAGGAGTGGATTTCCCAGCTAACCCCCCCCCCCCCACCCCCCAAGGCCAGACTGTGCAATGCTCAGAAAAACTGCAAGAAAACCACATCTCAGACTCTGCAGGCCTCAGTTAGTATGTTAAATGTTAAAGTTCCTGACAGCACAATTAGAAAAAGACTGAACGAGTACGGCTTGTTTGTAAGGGTTACCAACAGAAAGTCTCTTCTCTGAACGAACCACAAGACCTCTGGGACAAGACCAAAGTGGAGATGTTTTGACATCATGCACAGCATCACGTTATCAACACAAACACCTCATACCAACTGTCAAACACAGTGGTGGAGGAGAGATGATTTGAGCTTGTTTTGCAGGGAACCTGGGCACCTTGCAGATGTACACCTCTGCATGCCATCAAGCTAAAGCTTGCTGAAATTGGTTAACTCAACAGGACAATGATCCCAAGCACCTCAACAAATCTACAACACGTGGCTCAAGGTGGTGCAACGGCCCTGTCAAAGTCCAGACCTCAACCTAATTGAAATGCTGTGGTGGGATCTTAAGAGAGCTGTACATAAACAAATGCCCGCAAATGTCAATGAACTGAAGCAATGTTGTAAAGAAGAGTGGGCCAAAAATCCCCCCTAACAGTGTGAGACACTCAGTTACTTGAAGTTATTGCAAGGATGGCACAGAGTCCTGTGAAAACTTCCTTTTTCACATGATTTTTACATCTGTTTACTTTGTGTTTTTGTTGTTGTTGTTGTCCTTGTGGTGTAATAGTAATTTAGCCTGGACCCAGTAAGTGAAAGCCTTCACATGTAGGTGTTCAAAACCATTCAGTGATTGGTTGATTACCGTTCCAAATGATGCTCCTCGCACAGGTTCTGTCTGGGACTTAATGACAATAGCGTGAAATAATTTACTCCACATATACTCAAAAGGGTATTTTCATTTCAGTCAGATGCATTATTCAGTTTGACCTCCCCTGACAGAAACCGAGGGGTTGGCATTATCATGCATATAACCATGTTGTTCATTTATGCTCCTCTGCACATAGCTCATTGATTCAGAAATTGGGAGCATTTTGCACACACATACACAAAGGATTTTAATGAGTTTCCCACCACAGCCAATAAGAGAAGTGTATTTGTGTGTGTGGTAGTTTGGAATGGAGGCGTGTAGCTGGTCAACTTGAACACAGCCTTGTTAAAAAGTCAATTAAAAAGAAACAAAGAGGAAGCGAAGAGAAAGAATTGTTTCTCCTCGCAGCTGTTTTCGCTTGCAAGGCAGTGAGCAGTCTTAGCGAATGAGTGCAAGGATTATTTATAGGCAAAGCTTGGCTCTCTGAAGGGAAAGAAGTCTGAATCCAAGATTATGGCCTTCTTTTCTGTGGAATTCAACATAAAACCCAATTGTTGCAACATACAATTTCACACTTACTCCCCAATCTTCTCCAGTCCTTATAAGAAGAAAAAAAAAAGAAAGGTTTCCAAGCGTCTTGAGATTGGTAACCTGTGACAGGTTTTTACAATGTATGGCTGTGGAGATAATCTAAAACAAACATACACTTTAGATGATAAAGCTGTGTATGCTGCACTTTAAATTCAATCGACCAGAAGCACCCACAGACACTTTCAGGGACGGAGCTGCTAGTAAAAAGGGCAACTTGGACAGAGCGCTCATGAATCTGTCAAGTGTTCATCTCAGTTGGAAGATACAACTGATCTGTGAGGAAAAAAGGATTTTATTTATTTATTTATTTTGCATTCTTTTAAACGTATAGATAACTATGTAGGAATAATTTATAATTATTTGTCAATATGTTGGATAGGAAAGCCATATCTGTCTCTGTGAACATCCAGTGTGATCAACGATAAATAGTGCAAAATATCCACAGCTCGTCCCTTGTGACTGCACCAAAAGTGAATTCATCCCAACTCTGCTACTATTTCCTGCTGCTGTCTCCACTGCCTCTTCTTTCATCCTCAGTCCTCCCAGAGCTCAGCGCTGACATGTCAATAGAGCAGAAAAAGAGAAGCAGCTATCAGCTGTAATTGCTGGCCTGTGGATGTGCACAGGGAGACTGCTTTCTTTAAGGGCACACAGGGCACCAGCAAGACACTTTTCTTTATCACACCGCTGCTCAGTGCCCAGTCCTCAGTGGCCACTGCTAAACCATTCTGCGTTGAAGTTGTGATTAGATGAGACAGACTCAGGCTTCTAATCCAGTGTTAACCCAATTTTAATTGAATAGGTCACAAACAAATGTCATTAAAAACAAAGTCCAACCTTAAAAGCCAAGGTCACGTCTGGATTAGAACTTTTTATGAGGAAGATGAAGGTAATCTCAGGACCCACTTTGCAAGAATTGAAAATAGCTAAAGCTTACTTGAAACTCAGTAAATATTGCAAGATGATGTCATGTTCTAATTAGCATATTCATACAATTTGTTTGTTACTGTAGTAGTAGTAGTAGTAGCAGCAGTAGTAGTAGTAGTAGCAGTGAATGAATTGTTGCCCATTAAGACTAAATGTTAGCCAGAAGTCACTTATGAATCGCTACTACTCTGGATTCACAATACTTCATTTGTCTCATGCTCATTCTTAATAATAACAACAATAACAACAACAACAACAATAATAATAATTAACAGTGCTCTTCATAACTAAAATCCATATTTCATAACCAGGACCTAATCTGGCAACATTTTTGGAAGCTCTTTCACGTCTATGTCAGCTGCCACGCATTCAGCTAAACGTGCTATTCGCTTCTAGAGGAGCAGACAATGCAAGATGATTTTCAGTTGTATCAGTTCTAAGTTCTTACATAACACTTTTCTACTTGAGCACTCAAAGCACTTTATACAACATGCCTCACTCACCCATTCATACAAACACTTTTTTTCTGCACCTAAGTGCTTCTTCCTAACATTCACACTCTGATGAATGCATCAGCGAGCAACTTGGGGGTCACTATTGCCGCGTTTGCACTAGTAGCTACTCAGTGAAGCTCTACTTGAATTGGCACGGTTTGTAGGCCCATTAGGTCCTGGTACCAGGTACTTTTTTAGTATCCATTCAGCCAGGATTCCAAGCGATCCGAGGCGATCCAAAAATGTGACCTCAAAGAACAGCATGCCACTGATTGGCCAGGGAGTGTCGTCACTAGCTGAGTCATGAGAGCGACTCCTTCACCAGAATCAACCGAGCCATTTTTAAAACCCGACAGCAAGAAAATAAAAGCACACAAACCAACAGTCAAATGAGGAGGTGCAGACATTTCTGTGCTTGGTGGGAGATGAGAGAATCCAGAGGGAGCTAAACGGAGCGACGAGAAATGAGAAAGTTTATCTAATGACTGCTCACGGGTACCATCGCACAAAACAGAAGGTTGTGTTGTGTTTGAGTCGCATACAAATTACATCAAGAGACTACTGCCCGCGTTGCTATATCGACTCCACCCACATTGAGGTGGTACTCAATTGTAATGGAAACAAAACAAGACCTCGCGGAGTCGAGTTGAGCCGCGCTGAGGAGGTACTAGTGGAAAAGAGGCATTTCTTGCCCAAGGATGCTTTGGCATGCAGACTGGAGCAGCCAGGGATCAAAGTACCAACCTTCTGATTAGTGGGTGACCTGCTCTACCTCCTGAGCTACAGACACCCAGTTATATGGATAACTATGCTCAGGAAAACAAGCTGTAAAAACTGTTATGCCTTTTCCTTATCAAAGTTAATCAGCTGATTTGGTCCAGCTTATTGAAACAGAGCACAGGTGGTCAGACTTTGTAAGAGTCACTTGTGTAGCCTATGGCATCTGTCTGCCCACTCAGGTGTTTTGCAAGTGCTTGACATTAAAAAAGGTTTGTTACTTGCACAAGGTGGTTCATTTTGCTTGTTTGTGTCTGCCACGCAGTGTGCCCAAACTGCTTCTCACATTTGCATGACTTTAAAAAAAATCAATCACACAAAAAAAGGAAAAATAAAAAGAACACATTTTTTAAAGTGAATTTCTCATTTTGCCTAACTGAATGTTCCCTCCAAAGATCACCTTGGCTCACAATAATTCAGATCTTTTGCCTTTTCCAATTAGAGGAGCGGATTTCTCCGAAATTTTATAATTAGAAAGGCTTTTTGGCATTGGGGAGCTGTGCAATTCAATCTATTAATGAATATGAGATAATTAATGAACTATAATTACAATCTCAGATTTTGGCCCACAGTTTGAATTAATTGAATAGGATAAGAATGAACCCTAACCTTGGTGGAAAATAACTTGGAAAAAAAAAAGGTTAATGGAAAAGGGTCGAGAATCAGTCTTGAAAATGAGATGTGCCCATTTTAAGTGAAACGCTGAAAAAAGTCATAGAGAGCCACTTTAATGAAATTAGTAGCTTATAGAACTTCTAAGTGTAAGCTGCATACTTTTCCACCGGAGATGTTTTAACTCAGTCCATGGACGGGTTTGGCTAAATGCTGGGATAGCACACAAACCTGTGTTTTTCTGTTACTGTGATCCTGTGGTGTTACACTGTTTATAAATCATGCAAGTTCACCCACAAAGTTTCCACACCGAAGAGCATCTCAGAGGGTCGTGGTTATGCAACACACTGCGCATGTTTTCCCGAGTTTTACTGAATTATCTTCTAACTGCACAAACTACATCAATCTAATTGGTCCATGTCAAAGAGAACAGCAAAAACCTACAAGAGCTCAGTCCAGTGATTTCTGTTGAAAGCTGGCCTGCAAGGTACATAAATGAAACACTACTTGGAAAATACATAAACTCAATTGTGTAAAAGCTGCAGTCAATATTACTAATGCAGCTAATGAGTACCAGAGGAAAGAGTGAACAAGAATTAAAGATAACAGCAGTTATTAGATTGCAGCACTTAGTTTGTAACTAAGTGAAAAAGGGTTGAGGTTTGGCTGTAATGTAAGAGTAGACCATTATGAACTCCTACATCTTCAAAATGAGCAATATTAAATCTCTGTTCTTTTATTGACCAATATTAAAATTACAGAAAACTATAACTACTCAAAAAATAAATAAATAAGCCCTGACTCTGATTCTTTCACCCTGGTTTTTCTTTGTTGTATACAGTAAACAGCCAGTGTAAACTCCAGTTTTGCTGAGCAGCACACTTTGATTATTCCACTAATAAAATCTCTTTGTCATTTTTATTATTTTCTGTTTCGCAAGTCGGTAATGATGAATTCAGAGGAGTCAGAGTCGTGCTTCCACAGGGTAGAGTAACAGAAGTGGTACAGTATCAAATATTTATGAATACAGATAACAATGGTATCCACTTAACAACAACAGGGCCTTGAATATGTTATGCAACAAGAAGCTCTCTTTTATATTGACGCTGTGGGCAGGTGACAGATTATTACTTCTCATCAGATTTTTTTTTATTTACAGAAATAAAATGTACAGTCTCATATCCTTCTTTTGAAAGCTGAAATAAGTTGAATGTAATTGAATCTGAGTTTTCGCTTAAACCTTTTTTTCAGTGGAAAAGAATCCTTTTTTTTGTTAAAGGCAGGAGTATTAGATGACACTGCAGAGGGATTTTCTCCATGTTCAGCACTCCTTTTTGTGCTGGTCCAGGAGACGGGAACAGCCACTTTGCACCTGTCGTCATCATCTTGATATTTCACACAGACTGGACGGCTATTAGCTGAAAAGTGGATCCTGAAGTTTGAGTCCCTCTTCTCCAGACCACAATCTAAAACCTCCTCTGTGAAGCAGTGAGGAGCTGATAAATATATTACATCTGTCTGCTCCTAAAACTGCATGCGTGTGTGTGCGTGTGTGTGCACTGTGAGAACATGTGCACGAGGCACCTTGACTGGAGGTTTACGTATGACAGCCCCAGCAACACCTGGCCTCCCCAGCAGGAAGCGGTGTATCTAATAATGAGAGAAAGTGTCAGGGACACATAAGGTGCATCCAGCTGAGCGTAGCGTATAAAGACTCCTTGCGTGAGCCGCCACCTAACCACACACGCACAGCTCGTCTCCCTTCGCCTACAGTAAACCACACGAGAGGCAGAGATAATCACGTTTTCTGTCAAACTGAATAGGTGATGGCAGCTCAGAAGAAAAAAAAAATACAATGATGCAAATGTGCCTGTTTGTTTCCTTTTTCTGCAAGCATCAGCTGTCAGCGCAGCTCAGGTTTCACTGGAGAAATAACTCTGTCCTCCGTGGATGCTACTCATGAATCAAACTGTGGTCATGTGATTGACAGCTCATTACCCTCCCCTTAACACGGACAACAACCTTGGAAAATAGAGGTAAAGCTGGCGGAATCACGTTCAATTTGGGATTCAAGCAGGAATGTGAGCACAGAGGTGGAAAATATGTGCGTTCTCTCACTTCTTGCGTTCTCGTCCCAACTCTTATGTTCTGTAACTTTAATTTTCTCAAGATAAGAGATCAGATAAATAACTGGCCTCGCATGACACGGTCTATATTTTTGTTAATAAGACTATAAAAGGAATCATTGCCAACTTTTCAGCCCCCAAAGCCACACAGCTATTCAAGGGCAAATCTTTAAGGCAGAATATTTCTTAAAGTGATTTATCATTCACTCTGACTTCAGTAATTACTTTGACTGTTCTTACGACTTGAGAAAAATGCGTCTGAGCTAACTGTTTTTCATCACAGTACATTTCGGCCTTCTTCCTAGAATGACTGAGAGCGACAGCAAGTCAAGGTCGAGGCAGGAAGGGCCATCCTGACCTGTGTTTTGGTTAACCTTCATCAGATACATGGTGTTGATATGCCACTGCAAGATACTCAAGGATGCAGCACAGAGTTTGAGGTTAATGTATTTTGGGAGCTAGCATTTGTTTCAGTAAAACTTGAAGGAACGTTTTTTTTTTTTTTCTGACAAGCTGTGACAATGTTGCGTGAGAAAAATGCCGCATTCTTTCAGGGTTTCAAACCAGCACGCACACACAAATGCTCAGTGAACACACGCAAACGCGGCAACCTTCATTCCCTCTGTACAACAGTATCAGAGGAGTCTGAGAACTCCCTGTTCCCTGGAGAAGGCCCAGCAGCTGCCACATCGCCCACCTTATCATCAGAGTTCCCACCACCGGAGGAAAGGAAGGTCTTTCATATGACTCTTATCAGTCGACTTGAGGGTAGAGAAGGAGGTGGAAGGAAGAGGAGGGGTGAGCTGGGAGGTGAGAGCCCCCATCGCGCAAGGCCACAACCCCGCTTTTCCATGCCCACGTCTGATCATCAGTTCCGCCAGGGTGCACTGTACAAACCGAGAGAGAAAGACAGGGAGGGAGATCACACCTCACTTGGAGTGAGACATTCACATAGAGGGGGAAAGAGAGGGGAAACAGAAGACATGTCTAAAACTAGAAACAACCCAGCGACCCTCACATCTCCCCTTTGGAACCTCTGCACAGCACGGGCACCGCATATAGTTGGATATAGAAAGGCAAAGCACTGAGCAGAGCTGCGCATTTCCATTTCTATCACAGCTCTGGGCTGGTTTCTACTTTTATACATACCTAAAGTAAGCACGCTTAGATGTTGTTGATTTTACAACACTAGCTGGAGTACTGTCACTGCGGGGACTTACATTGACGTCTTTGTGAGTCTAGACTGCTTTTTGAAAATTGGGCCAGGGTGAAGGTTAGGGTTAGGGTTTAAGCTGTGATGGTACTGGTAAAGAAATGCATCATGTCAATGCATGACCCCGTAGGGATATAAAAACAGGTTTGCATGTGTATACAGCGCATGTTGGCTTGTGAAAGGAGCTGAACAGAGATTTGACTGGAGAGGAGTTTAGGGAGTTACCCACCAAAGATATAATGTTGAACTTTTGGCGTTCAGTGGTGCACAGGTAAAGAAAATTAGAATGCTCTGACTCACGTTAAGTATCAACTTTAACTTTCTGTCCCACAGAATGTTTCTACTTCCTGATTTACTTGCTTTTAGTTTCCATAACGCACATGCACAAGAATATACAAGCTGGATGTTTACAGCGAACATCAAACAAACAGTGGGGCAGGGACTCCAGACGCTTTAATAACAATCATCTTTGTCTTTGTCAAGTTGAAATAACAACTAGCACATCATCTGATGTACAGCTACGCAATTCATTAATCATATTTTGATCTTAGTGTGCTTCAACATACCACGTCTGATATAGGATGAAAACTGTCAATATGCCAGATACATGACAAATAAGACTATCAGTCCCATTCATTACATTATATTTGAAGAAAAGGTAGAATTATTTGTGGGGAAAAAACAAAATTTTCTGGAAGCATTGCTGGGCTACCACCTGGGCAGAGCTCACAGCTGCCCACAGGCCACACATTTATGGGAGCAGCAAATGCTCCACCTTCCAGAAATTACTTGTGAGAATTGCATTATTTGCACATTTGTCGCAAAGGCCATATTCTTACTGAAAATGGTCACACAGCATAGTTTTACCTGGAGGCCTTCTATAGCAGGATATAAATGTGCTTTCAACAATTCGGTTGAAATCCCATTTATTTTTTGAGCATGTTTTCTTTTTATTAAAAACAAGCTAAATAACAACTAATGTAAATTTTCAGACTTTCTGAACTGTGTTATGCTGTATTTCATTTCACTTGCGTACACCTGGAGGAAAAAGACCTCAGACTCAATGATTTAAAAAACCTGTGAACCCCCCGCAGCAGCCAAGTCAAAACCCCAAGGGGCATGGTTAAAGGATGTGTGAACACTAACTATTTCATTCAACAGCGTCTGATCTTTCATTGCCATATTAACGCACCATTAGCCCCGATCAAACCCTACAGAACCATTCGACAGCAGCACGCAACATTAAAGTGGTGGTGATGCATGGCAACTCCGAGAGTGTCAGTCAGCTCAGACAATAGTGTCGTTTCACTCACTGTCAGCTCCCTGCCAAGCTCTGTAATGTCTGATTTACTCACTGCGAGGCTTTATTACACTCACTGCGACGTTACAAGAGAAGCTGCACATGCTCATTTGAACAGCAAAACAAAAACTTACAGGGTGGAACAATGGAAGCATTACTCAAATCGATGTTAACACAAATCAATCTTCTCACTGTGTTAAGGGAGCTCCTTCTTCACTCAATGTCTTTGTGCTACAGTTAAAACCTCCAGACATTTTTATCTTATATCACATTTTAGGGTCTTAGCTGATGTCTTCAGTTGCAGTACGGCGAGTGTTATGGCCTGCAGGCTCACCTTTGAGGGACCCAACTCAAGTGAAGCCTCAAGCACACAGGTGTCCCGCTATGACTTCTAATGACTCCGATTAACACTGACAGTATGTTGGGAAAGGCAAAAAAGGAAAATGGTGAAATAGATTTCTGATATCTCCAAAACAACAAGACCATTACATAAGAGAGACTGTTAGCAGTGTGTCAGATGTGTCTGTGCCGCTAAATGGGCCTCACTAAATAAACAACTCATCAAAAAAGAATCTCACTTCGCCGTGTAAATGGAGACCCGCATATGATAACTAACAAACATGAACTTGATCTATTACGGAAGCTATTAGACTGAATGCCAGTTAATGGCTGTTGAACAGACTTTGTGTGTGAGTTCATTAAGAAGCACGAGACAAAGAGAAAAATCACTGTATGGTTAAAAGAAAATGCAAAATGATAACAACAGATGATACAACCTGTGCTGACAAAGACACAAAGATCTGTGTCTCAAATTTTAATTAAAAAAAAGGTGACAGATGGATAGAGACATCAAAGGTGCAAAAAAAAAAAAAAGCCTTGCAATTAATGTGCAAGATTATTCAGATGACTGTAGCTGTTTTTTTTAATTACCCCAACACCTCAGTTTTCCAGTATACTTTGTTTTGTGAAAACCTTCACTTTTTCAAACAATAATAAAGCATTCATAGAAAGGAATCATTTCACCTTTTAGGAAATGTTTCCACACAAATCTTTGGCGACAGTGGGAAAGAAAAACTGCTTTTTAACAGGAAGAAACCTCCAGCAGAACCAGGCTCAGCGAGGGGCAGCCATCTGCCACGACCGGTTGGGGGACAGGGGAAAGAGACAGGACAAAAGACACACTGTGGAGGAGAGCCAGAGATTAATAATAACTAATGATTTTATGCAGAGTGGGGTGTGAACAGAGAGACAGAAAAAGAGGTGAGTGAAGAAGAAACCCTCAGTGCATCGTGGGAAAACCACAAAATTCTTTTGTGTGTGTCTCACCATAATCATGACAAAATAAAAGTAGCTTGAATCTTTAAATGCATTTTAAAAACAAAAATCGAATCAGTTACGTTTAGGATGCATGCACAGGATGTGGAAATGTATAACTTTTGTGATTCCTGTAGGGCAGTAATAGAAAACCCCTGTAGTATAACAAAATAATATCCACAATAGTTTTAAATTGTTTGATTTTCTTTTTTGTTTTTTGCAAGCTGAAGGAATGATTGGATTTTCCCCACGTGGTTTTATTCAGTTTATTTGCCAGTCGTCTGTAGGTTGAAGGTTGGATGTCTTGTTCTGTTTTTATTTGTGGACACCAGGAAGAACAGTTCTTGCTGCAGTAACAACAAATCCCTGTATTAGAATAATAAGTTGTTGTGGTTATTGTGGGTCATGTTAACTTTGCACTTCTAACCTCTGTGTAGAGGTTCAGGGAAACAAGCAGCCACACAATATGGTGGGCACGTATGTCATCAGGGCACAGAGCGCAACGCTTAATGTCGTTTTCAATAAATAAATAAATAAATGGCTTTTCAGTGGTTTCAATTTGAACTTTTGTTTTTGACTCTGACAAAAATGAAACACAAAACAAAGCTGCCGTCTTGCTGGCTGTATCAGGGATCTCCTCCCAGGGATGGCTGTCAGTGACTGCGGCTGAAACAGAGAAACAAAACCATCCCGAAAGACAGGCTGATCTCCTGTGATCACTTCTCTGCTGACCTGGAGGAGCTGGTTTCACAGGCTGACCACCTCATTAGGAATAACCACAAAATGAGAGCCTGATTTAAATTTGCAAAATCACAAATAATTTATTTGTTCATTTTTAGACAGAATCAAAAAGAAGCTGTTAGCGTAAAACTCATTTTGCCTGCACTGCTCACCAGGTTTACCTTTGTTTGTGAGTCCTCCTTCCCCTCCCTCCTTTCATCTATAACTTAGCCTCAAGAAGTTCAAAGAATGTATGACACATAGATACACAATAAAGGGAAATATCCTTTAATGTGAATTATATGTGGTTGTGAATTAAAACAGTTTTTAAAGCCTTATTTTGTCCATTTCTTTAACTGGCATAAGTAAGCTAATGAATGAAAATCAAGTTCAGCCTAAGAGTTAATGCGTCCTCTGCTGAAATATCTAATGAGACATTTCCAGCAGTTAAAGCTGAATAAAGAGATTGTGCTATTCTGAGCACTCATAACGCATCCTGCGTCTTCTCCTGCAGAAAGTTTTGTTTAGATTGGAGAGAACAGCATGCTCAATGGGGCGTGGGCCCTCATCAGCATTGCTGAACAGCAGGTTGGAGTGGGGTGGGGTGGTGGTGGTTGGGGTGCGTACTAGGCCAGCCTCACTGGGAGCGACCTGGGGACTCGCAGCCTTTTGAAGTGGTAATTTGCCCGGACTCGTGGGAGGGCCGCCAAATTGAAATGTCTTTTGACGACGACAGACAGCCACTGTTGTCATCTGATTGAGCCACCTTCAGGGAGAGAGAAAGAGAGTGAGACAGGCAGGAAGAGACGGGGTTGCTGTCAGATAAAGTGTGAGTCACAAGGACACAAAGAGGACGTCATTTCAATTGATAGTTTAATTTAATTTCATTGGAATCACTGTTTTTGGTGGCAGAGAGCCCGGAGGTATCACAGCGGTGACATGAAGCATTATCACTTTCCCATTTTAGCCCTTATCAAACCTTTTAAATGTATCATTTCAACTTTACAAATGTCCAGTTTTTTTGTAGTGATGTTTCCAGGATAAACGAATAGCTCAGCTATTGTCATTCAAAAAAAAATTTTAAAAAAGAGAGAGAAAGCAAAAGGAAGGAGAAGCCTTCACCAGGCAAAGCTCATAGAGAGCGGCTCTCTCTGTCAGCAGCTGTGTGAGAAGCAGTGAACACTCAGAGTAAGAGAGAAAATGAGATGTTTTGAAGCAGGCAGAGTTGTCTGCAGCCTTGAACAACATTAGCTTATGAGTTAGGAGCCATGAAAAAAAGCTTGTGGTCAAACAGTGTCTGGTTTCCATTAACCTACTGCAAGCAGACTGCTGCAGAGAGCATTTGCAAAACATAGAAGCAGTAAAATTAAACTGGAGACACTTATTTAAATGTCAAATTAGGTTTTGCACTAAAAATGTCCACAGCTACAGTTCAGAAGTACATCTTAGCTCGTGCTCTTTCTTATCCTTGACCGTTCCTTCCCTCCCCTCTTCATCATTGTACTCCTCCTCTCAGACACAGAAACACCTATGCAGAACAGATGAAAAGAGCTGGCATGGAGAACTTTTAGCCCATGGATGCTTGAACTCACCAGCCCCCCTATTGGGAACCAGGTGGCTTCGTGGTGGCCCGACTCCCTGGAGGATCTGGCTGCGGTGCTTGTATTTCCACCCCGTGGCCTTATTCTGTCAGCCCCTGCTCCTGATACAGATTGGGCCCCTGTGAGAGGGGGCCCACTAAGCCCCCCCCCCCCTTTCCCCGTTCCCATCTGTTTTACTGTCTCCGGCATCCTGCACTGAAGCACAGCACAATATGGGGAAATGGTGGGAGGGGAAGTTAAAATTCACTAAGTGTTGAGAGATGCAAAGGAAGAGGGAGGCATGCAGTGATTCAGACTCACAAAAATCACACATTTTCAGACTGAAACAGATTTTTATAGTAGCAACAGCGTTAGCATGGGCTTTGCTGCTGAAATCATTGAATAACTGTGCTTCACATAAACATCACTGTGAATTAATGCAACATGGTGCTGCTCAATTATAACAAAGCTTCTGAGCTTTAACCAAAAACAAGGCCAAGTGTATGTCAGGAGAGCGTATGAGGGTATTAAACTCCTTGTAAAGTTGATAGTTAACAGCTGAGGCCCAGTAACTATCTGTACCCCTGCTGAAAAACAACCCCCCCACCCACCACAAAAAAAAAGTCTCAATATTGAATTTTTTAATGATGGAAATGTTCTGCTGCTAGCAGAAGTAGCCCTCCTGTATAAATTTGTTACAATCAGAGTTATAATAGGATTGAATTGACTCTACAGTAATTGTGTTACTTTCAGTGAGTTTCCACAGTGACTTTCTTTGTTTCAGTTTAGTTTTATTTTTTTTAACATTATCAGTTATTATATCAGGTGGTGTTTGCGAAATTTAGTCTGAAAAACAAAAAACACCAAAAAGATTTTCACTGCTGCTTCTTCATCCTTGCTGCACCATTAAAGGTAGCCAAACTGTCACTGACAAAGACTAAAGACATTTCATTTTCATCTCTTTTTCATTCAATTCTTTTGCAGGAAACTCACACACTTACAGCTGTTAGAGAGGAGCACAGTTTTCTGAATGGCTGCTGTTTATAATCATATTCAGTAGAAATGTTTAGGTTTAGTAAAATGGGTTTGAAGTAGGACTTAACGAAAGGCAGAGGATGTTTTGAATGTTGCTGTTTACAGATATTCACTCAGTAAACAGAAATGTATTAGACTGGTCTGTTAGTGACTCAGTGGTGCAGTGGTTAACACATTCATCGCTGGTTTGATTCTGGGAGGAGACACGTACCCAGCTAAAGGGGTTATTAAGGAAATAAAAGAGCAGCTGAAATATTGGTCCATTGTCTGTTTGAAGACAACTTTTCTTTATTATATTTAGACATGAATGGATCCTCTAGTTAAACTCTGTTCTGACCTTTTCCATTTCAAAAACATTTCAAAATCTTTAAATACTCCACAACCTTTCAGCTTTATTCATCTTCATTTTTATGTTTTTTTTTCTTTTTCCATTGGCATATAATATTTGATGCATTGTACATTATTTTTTATCTGTTTTGTGTGAACATCATTGGCTACAGAGCCAAATCACAGACAACATTTTCCAAAAACTAAAAACGATGTATTAAATAAAAGCAAACAAACAAACAAAAAAAGTAGCGTAGCCCAAGGCTAACTCTGAACTAATTTTGACAAATGACATAACAACACAAAAATGAGGAAAGCATGGCTCTAAAATTGCAGCTTTAGAACAATGTTGCGAAGTGAGTCATGAGATGGTAATGAGTTTTCAGAAAGTCCAGTAACCTGAAAATAAACTGAAACGAGCACTCTGTGGATTTTATTTGTCCAAAGAAAATATCCTGAGTGTGACTGACGAGCTCGCACAATTACTGCACTGCTCAGAGAAGCATCTCAACTTTGATACTGATGTGTACTGCACTGAGATTTTACACTAATGGAATTTTTTATATATATACTGCAACACTCTGTTGCATTCTCCCACTAAAATGTCCTTGGAACTTTTGAATTCTTCCAGCAGGCAAACATTTGCTGGAGTTTCCAGTCAACCATGCTTTTTTTGATTGGAAAAGGAGCCCTGATGTACCCAGAGTTGATAGGATATCATATCTACTTAAGATAGTTGAAATATACGCAATTGTTTTTCTTTCAGTAAAGCTATAGTCAAAGTCTAACTTTGTCAAATGAACCACTCGCCTTGATGCTAGTTTTGAACCTACTGGTGATGCAAAATTAAAAATCAGGGATTGCCCACTCCCCAGTCGGCTGGGTTCAGCTCTTTGGGGATCAGGGCAGGTTTAATGCCAGCTCTGTAAATAGCTGAGCTATTTTCCTAAAAGCCAGAAGGTGACACTGTGCAGTGAGATCACTGAGGGCCATAGTCTGCATCTTCCAGGGAATATTAATGCTTGTACAATATATGTTTGTAATCTCTTGAATCTTGGTTAAAGATAACTATATCCTCTGACTGGAGACATCTGTCTAAAGCATGGGTAACAATGATTATGATGCACATGCTTGCACTAGCGTACATCAAGAAGTAATTTGATTTTTTCCTACAAATACACAGACCTGCAGAGCAGGTAGTATTTGTGAGTCAAACACAGTGTTTACAGAGTGCACCTAGCCTCTGTTTTCTCCTAATGAACACGAGGGATCCCCCAAATTACCAATTTAAGCTTGAAGACAACTACAGGTGTTTGCTGTGTTGTGATTTTGGAAATATCATACTCCCACCCTGTCAAAGTGTCAAATCCTAAAACCACGTTTTGCCTTCTGAGAGAACTCGTTCCTGCTCCGTGGCAGATGTGTTTAGATGAACAAGCAGCTTTTGTTGCCTTTTTTTCTGCAGAGTGAGACATTTCTGCTTAACTCTGCAAATTCTCTCCGTTCAAATGGAACAGTCTGCAAGAAGGAAAAAAAAAAACAGGAGTGGATTTTAAAAGCTGCATGTTAAAGTACACCCAATTAAAAGCATGCAGGCCCTCGTGAGACATGGTGGAAATGAGTTTGACATGTTGACGTAGGGGAAACTGCTGAAATACAGCGTGCACGTGGTTGTCCTTTTTGAAATTTAGTTCACAGATATGTGTCTGAAGGAGTAAAGAGGGGAGGATCCTGTACCTCACATTCACTGTAAATGAAACACAGATTTATAAGAAAAGCTGATAACTGCATATTTGACAATCAGTGCACAAATATGTTACAGCCCATCCGACCTTGATCAAATACTTTCATGGTTATCTCACAAAACCCCTGAAAAATCAGCATCACTCAGGTCACCTCAGTGCAGTATCACTACTTGCATTGTATGTACTGTAAACCTTACCTATAAGTTATTTAATTCCAAACAAATAAACACTATTACATTATATACAATGACCTCAGACTGCTGCCTGTCAGGGTTTGAGACTGCTGCCACCAAGTGGTGGTTTGGAGGATTAATATGCCTGACCAGTTTGAAAATGTAAATAAAATTAAACTTTCTTTCTTTCTTTCTTTCTTTCTTTCTTTCTTTCTTTCTTTCTTTCTTTCTTTCTTTCTTTCTTTCTTTCTTTCTTCCATGAACATGTGTTTTCAGACACCATATATCATGGATCTGTTTTCTGCAGTGCTTTTCCTACTAGGGCCTGTCTGTGGATGGGCAGGGTACAGCCTGAACAGGTTATCAGTCCATCATGAAGTCAACACAGAGAAACAGACAATCATTCAAACTCACATCCAAACTTATGGTGAGTTTAGAATCAACCTCCATATCTGTGGACTGTGGAAGAAGTCCAAAAATTAAAGGAAGCACAAGAAGAACAATAAAAGCTTCTGTCATGGATCGCTGTGTGGTATGCTTCACATTACGAGGTATGATGCAACAATGTTAACCAGTGCTGCACCATGCAACCCCATTCATCAATAAATGCCAAATCTAGATTGCTGAATATAGAAAACAAAAAGAAAAGTATGGAGGAGAGTGTGGATCAATCTCCTTTTAAAAGCCTTGGGGATAAATTTCTACAACTTAAATACATAAAATCTAAAGAAAAATAATCCTCCCCACATAAGAAAAAAACTGATCATTTGAAAATGTGATTCAGAGCCACAAAAATCCTGCATCATATATTATTCCTGTAGCTGTTCAGCATATCAGCTTTCTCAAAGACTGAGTTGGGTCAGCACACATTCATGCTCTATTAAAAATGTCATACACACCTAACAAGGCTGAGACTCGGCACCAAGATGTATGATGCTTCTAAGTAACTTACAGTGTTCATTAGCAGCATTTTGCCAGAGATTTTTTACAGCTACATTGGGGTGTGAGGTGACCTCAACTGGGCCAGGGTGCTCATTTAAGATAGATCTTCCTTTACCAAACCATGTGATGTACGACTGCTGCTCACAAATGGCGCAAACACAGTGGCTCAGAGAAAAGAGAGCAGTTTCATCTTCAGCCGGGTGCACTGGCCTTGACATGCCATAACACTCCCTCAGCTACACACAACACAACCTGTTCATATATATGTGTGTGTGCCTCAGTGTCTCACTTCAGCACACCCTGAGAGTCCTTGTCTGGAGACCTTGAGTTCTAAAAAGCACAGGGGCCTCTCTTCAGGGAGAGGGAAAGGGAGGGGAAAAAAAGAAAAAAAAAACCCTGAACAGATAAGAAACTTTTCCACCATCAGGAACAGAGCGTCCTGAATATTTCCTTTCTTCCGTGAGCTGCTTCTGACGTCCACACCTTGTTTCAGATAACAGATAATAACTGTAACAAGTTCACTACTAGCTGGAGGATTTGGAGCAAAGGAAAAAAATGTATTTTGCAGAAGATTCCAACCTTTGTACATCACTGTACTGTAGAAAACTTTCTTTTTTTTTTTCAATCTTTGCAGGCATCTTCACAGGTGTGTCGCCATGGCTTGAAACCAAGGAGGGGAGTAGGCGTGCTGAGTGAGCACAGACAACAGCTACTCTGTCTTTGTTATACATTTTCAAGGTCCCTGTGGAGGGATAAATGGTCACCAGGAGGTGCTCTCCCGGGAGACACTCAGTGGGAACTTGACGGGGTAAGTCCTCTTCACTGCTTCTACGCGCTTTATAAACTTAAACCTTTAATTAAAACTATATTTTGGTAACTATAAAGCTTTGAAATGAACACTGTTTATGCATTTATTTCACTTTTATATGTTTAATACCTAGAAGTCAAGCAATTGCACCCAGTCAGACAGGAAAAGATATGGGAGTTATTTCTTCTGTTGTACATATAGTCATGCATCTCCATGCCTTTTGTCATCCCTGCGCTCCAGGTTCCAGTGTCCAGAATCAGGGCAGCAAGGCTTGTTGCACTCGCTGTTCCTTTTTCCTATGCATATACTTCTTTGAGATTTAACTTTAAAGAGGCATAAGGCATGGGAAAATGGGGCTGCAGAGGTATTCCACCAGGCAGACAACCATTTCATCATCTTCTCCGCATGACAGCTGACCTCAAAGTCTGCATTCACACACACACACACACACACACACACACACACACACACACACACACACACACACACACACACACACACAC
>JAVDPK010002605.1:153108-193486 GCA_034780415.1 Cichlasoma orientale
GTGGTGTTTAGTTTAGTTAGTGATTGTATTCTGTTTAGTTACCCCCTATTGTGTCTAATGGTCTGATCAGCCAGTGTAGACACCCCTTGTGTGTCATTTCTCGTTAGGTCAGTTATGTTTTTGTGCAGCAAGTTTGTTCACATTTTTGCCTGAGTTCAGTTTTGTTTCTTTGACCTCTTTTATGAGCTCAGCATTTTGTAATTTTTATTTTTTGGGTTAAAATAAAAACCCCATTTTCTAATCCTGTGACTCATGTTTTCAACTCGGTCCCCCACAGGGACACACCAAACATGTGGAAGAAGGTGCTCTGGTCAGATGAATCCAAAATGGAACCTTTTGGCCACAATGCCAAATGACAAAGCAACACAGCTCATCACCCTGAACACACCATCCCCACTGTCAACCACGGTGGTGGCAGCATCATGGTTTGGGCCTGCTTTTCGTCAGCAGGGACAGGGAAGATGGTCAAAATTGATGGAAAGATGGACGGCGCCAAATACAGGAAGAAAACCTGATGGAGTCTGCAAGAGACCAGAGACTGGGACGGAGATTTATCTTCCAACAAGACAATGACCCAAAACATAAAGCCAAATCTACAATGGAATGGTTCAAACGAACGTATCCAGGTGTTGGAATGGCCAAGTCAAAGTACACACCTGTTTGAAGCCTGAAATGTGGCAAAAGGATGAAAAGTTCAAGGGGGCCGAATACTTTCACAAGGCACTGTAAATATAGGAACACTGTACAATGTGTGATCAAGTTTATGGTGCACAACGTCATGAATGTCAAAAAAACAAACAAAACAAGCATGCTTCTGTTCGCACTCCTGACTCGATGAAGCAGCCTTTTGAACTGGAGTGCTGTGTTGCCCACTTCCAAGAGTGCAAGTGGTCAGAAGGGTTCGTCCACAGGGTGTAGAAATAGCAGGAAGGCACAGAGATGACTTTGAAGGGGAGATTTGCCATATTTAAATCAGTTTAGATTTTTTTTATGGGTGGACTACCAGAAAATGCATTATACATTGTTAAATTAAACTGGATGTTTAACTGTTAATTTTGTAAAAGTGCTGTATATATTTTATTTATTGATATAATTCACCTGCCAGTGTTCTGATAGTGACTGCATTCATCCTACAAACGATTTATTTTTCCTTTTATTATTTCAGTCAACTATTCAAACTGCTCTTCCATAACTTATTTTTCAAAATAGCCACTTGAGTCTTTCTCCCTGCTGTATATTGCATAGTTTTACAGTCTATTTGGGATTGACTGTATAATCTACAGATACAAACACAGAACTATGTATTTCTCTGTAAAACAAATATCATGCTACCTATAAATACATACCCATGGCAATGTCCCCATGTCCATTGTCCAAATATCCATCAAGGGAAAACTCCCCCTTCAACAGATCAATCACCTCCTGTAAGGCAGGGTGGACCTTTAGGGAGCTGGACTTTAGAGAAGACTGGTTATCACCTTGTGTTCTTGGATTTCTTTGGCCATTGTGCGCTCCAAGCACAGTGTGCTCCAGGCAACGGTCGGAAATGACTGAGCTCTCACTAAAATAAGATGATGGTGGTTCATACTCCTGGTGTCCAGGCCTGACAGGCACATTCAGACAGTCAATAAGGGAACCATCGGTGCTCTCTGGACCTGTGATTAGCCCCCGCAAAGGCCGAGGGACCAAAGAGAGATTTATATCCAACCCGAGGACAGACTCAGGAGCCCTGACCTGCACAGGCACTAGAGAAAGATGCCCCGTTGAGGGGTCCTGCCGAAAGAGGTAATTATTGAAAACACCACAGCCGCTGAGGTTAGTGGATAATGGCAGAGAAACAGAGACTTCAAGATAAGAAACATCAGGGAGGGCAGAAGGGGAGTTGACCAGCTCCTTGTTGCTGGGAGTTGTAGAAGGTGTAGTTGTGACTGTCTCTTGGGTACGGAGACTGGGTTCAGTGTGTGGAGGAAATGGGTACTCAGAGGGTGGAGTGAAATCAAGGCTGCTTTTCACAATTTGATCACTGCCTCTCGTGAAGCCATCCAAAGCCCTGTAAAATAAAAAGTCACTCAAATCTGTGAAGCATTTTTTTTTTAATAGATATTAGTTTTTTGTTTGTTTTTTTACATGTATTTGTTACATTTTTGAAAATTCTGGTGGATTATAGCCATTATATCTTTAACAGACCTTTAAAGCATTTATAGAAATGTTTTCATTCACTTTCTTATCAAGATTTAGAGAAGTGGATTGCCACTATTTTTTACACATGTGCCTGAAAGATGCTAATACGCTTTAGCGTAAAGATTGAAAGGAGGTAAAACAGGTAGCCTAGCTCTGTCTAAAAGCTCTCTATTTAACACATCATAATATTTAAATAAACTAAACATTCTTAACAACCGCGCGTGGTTTAATGGGGGTTATGCGTTAGATTATTTCCTGGCACTGACTGATAGCAGACTGACTCCACTTTAAAGACGGCGGCTGCCTGCAAGCGGTCGCAGCCCTGGTCCCTGTCTTTGAAACAGACAACGAGATTGCAAATTTATTCCACATGGTTGCAATAATTTTGGGCGTGCCACGGTCTCCAGGGCCTGTTATCCCTACTGTGACTGTGGCATAAGTAATCGTGGGCAATCAGAGAAGACTTTGAGAAGAAAGACACACAGGCCAGGTTTGCAGCACAAGAGCTGGTGTGTCAGGGGAGCATCAAGCAACCACACCTGGTACTGTAAGCTCATTTACATACATTTTTTTTGAACATCACAGTGACAATAACTACATATAATACGGATTTTAAACATGCAAAGGTCAATGTGAAACTACAGACTCTGGTTTTGACATTTTGGTTTATAGACAAATATAACAAATGATCAAAATGATTGAACTTTAAAGGGCGTTGGTATATAAAGCCAACTTTTGGGCCTTTACCTTTAAACAGACCAGGCTAGCTGTTTTTGTCTGATTCTAGTCTTTGTGCTAAGATAAGCTAACCGTCTTCTCATCTCTCAGGAAAAAAATCTAATTAGTGTATTTCCCAAAATGGTTATGAAACAGTTTTTAAAAATAGATTGATCACTGTTGTTTAATAAATTTATACAGTAAAAATGCCACTTTTTTTTTTATTCCTACCCTTCAGTGCCATCGCCAAAATGTTGGTCCCCCCCCTCTAAGTCTCCTTCGTTGGTCAGGATGATGGGGGTGAAGTGTGTGGCGGTGGAAGTGAATGCCTCTGGGAGCTGGAGTTCCTGATTGACTGGATAGCTGTGGGGAACAGGGCCAGGCACAGGAGCCAGTCGGCTCTCAGTGGCCATGGGGACAAAGCCTACATACAGTTACCACAGTGCCATGTACAATATCAGTGATATTGTCTCATGCAGTGTATACCACTAAATGACACCAAATCTGCACAAAAAGATGACATAATCCCGATTAAAATTAGTGAGACCAAATATATTTTTATTTATTTATTTCAGAGGGGGCTTCCTAATATTTTATACATTTAGAATGTAAAATATTGTACATTTCCAAGCAAAATATAGTGCATGAGGGTCATCCATACTTAGGTAAAGCTGCCCTACCACTGCTGTTTTTAGCAGACTCTTCGTACGAGTTTTGATGAGTTTCAGTTGCCTCCAAATCTTCTGAGTCAGTGGACTTTGAGGCTGGCTGAAAAGAAAATATAATATGGGCATTACAATAAGAACCTATTATTTGCTGAGGCAGAACAGAACCAACAATTAAAAACATGACAACACAGCAACAAGCTGACACTGAGACTTAAATAATACACGGGTGAAGTGGAATGAATGTATTTGAGGTGAAAAACAAAAAAGGTTTACCGGGTGAACTCTACTGATGAGGTTGTTCCACACAGTCTCAGCATTTGTCCCCTGGTATGATAGGTAGTCACGACAACTCTGGAACAGATCCACATGAAAGTAAGTGTGATAATCACACAAGGCATTTCATACGTAGATATAATGTCAGAATTAATTGAAATAAGTGTTAAAAAAAACTATGCAGCAAAACTAACAGCAACCCCTTTAAAATGATTGACAGGGTAACAGTAACAGTAAATTATAGTATTTTTCACAAAGTACTTTGTTGACAGAGAACTTTGTTATATAGTCTATATAAAAAGTGCTGCTTTTTTAAACAAAAAACATATTAATCATAGCACAATGCTTCCCTTTTGAAGTTGTGATATCTGCACATTGATATACATAATCAAAACTGGCTTTATTTATAGAAAACTTTACATACAACAAAAATGCAAAGCAAAATGCTTTTTATAATGAATGAGGGAACTGAGGGCAGATTTGCTTTTACTAAAAAGGTATTAATCACAGTTTGACAGCCTGAATGATTACTGGATCAAATACTGCTTTGATGCTAATGTTAGCAAATGTTTAGGTTTATGTTTATTTAAAAGGGATAATGCATATTAATTAACATGAGCACTTAAATTCATCATGTAAATATGTCAGATTTGGCCATGCAGGCTAATTTTCATCTGCAGTCCCTGGCAGGTTGTGTATAATTAATCAACAAAGTCAAACACACGGAGGCATGTAGAAACCCATATAACATTAAATCACTTATATATATTTACAAGGACATTATCAATTACTAAAAATAATTATTAGGACCAAGGACTGTCAGTGGCCTCAAATCACGACAAGATGTCCAATAATCTTAAATCTTAAAGTTCATGACAGTGCAAATCAGAAAGAAGACTAAACAAGTGTGGCTTGTTTAGAAGGGCTGCCGGGACAAAGCCTCTTCTCTTTAAAAAGAACATGGCAGCATAAATTAGATTTGCAAAGCTGCATCTGAACAAACCACAAGGCTTCTGGAACAATGTCCTTTGGACAGACAAGACCAAAGTGGAGATGTTTGGCTTTAATGCACAGCACCCTGTTTGGCAAAAACCAAACAGAGTATAACACCACAAACGTCTCATGCCTTGCATTCATTGAACTCCTCTGTATACCAAAGTATTCTAGAGTCAAATGTGAGGCCCTCTGTCCAGACCGCACCCTGATTGAAATGCTGCGGCGGAACCTTAAGAGAGCTGTGCATGAATGAACACCCGCAAACCTCAATGAACTGAAGCAACATTGTAAAGAAGAGTGAACCAAAAACTCCTCCACAGTGATGTGAGAGACTGATAAAGTCATATAAAAAACAGTGACTTCAAGTTATTGCTGTTAAAGGGGCTTCTACAAGCTACTGAATCATGGGGTGTACTCAGTGTTTCACACACTGCTTCTGCGCTTTGGTTTGGTTTTTGTTAAATAAACAATGACACGCTGTGATACGTCATGTGTCGTTGTTCATCTGTGGCTGTATTTTCCTAATTTTAAGACCTGGTACAGAACAGATCATTTTTTATTATGTCCTGATATGTAAAACCTTAGAATTTAAAGATGGTTTGCATTCCAGGCTTCATACTCAGCACACTTTTCTTTTTTAGCATGATAACATGTGCTAATTAGTACTAATTGCATATTTGCTTAGACAGATAATTTGTATTTGCTCATAAGTGGAAATACTGGCTGCACTAACCTTCATAAAAGATTCTTTTAGAGGGGCAAGAAATACTGTATCTAATAAAATTTGTGCTACAGCAAAAGTCACGAGGATACTACGATATCACTGGAACCATGTTTCTGTCTGCTATCAAAAGTCACTACAAAGTCTGTATTATTGTCCAGAAATGTTCAACAGTGGCCTTGAACTAGGAACAGTGGAGAATTGCAGTGCTTGGGGTCTGTGAAATGGCGCTGTAACAAGTGGAAAATCTGTACTGCATTTTAAACAGCTAAGAAATAAAGTCAATAACCCTCTGACTTCTGTCTATAAATATACACAATCCTCCCTACCCGGGAAAGATAACTGGAGGCTTCTGTTTGTTCTCAACTAAGTTTACAACCCAGCTTGTATTTGTGAAGAAAAAAAAAAAACACAATAAAGAAAGTGCACATGCTGAAATCAAATTGTCATATTATGTTTTCACAAGAACCCTCTGAAGACAGAAATGTCACTAGATGGAGAGATTTCAGTGGGAATACAGGAATCAAAAAAAGTGCTGAAACCCTGTGATGGCAAATTTAAGGCTAATGCAGTAGAAGACTGTGGTGCTTTTGTGTCTGTTCAAAGCAGAACACAGAGTAACAGGCAGCCGCAGATCTGGCAGCGTCAGGCACAGAGCGCACAGATAATCTGCTTTGACAACCACGTGAAGATTTTGAGAAGAGAAAAACTAGCAGCTGAAAGTGTTGGATTAAAGTAACAATTCATGGTTTTTTTCTCTCTCTCTGATGAGATCTTAAAATAAGAAAGGGTTATGATACCTTTTTAGCCATGTCGATGGTAGGTCTCTCGATAGGCGTCCTCTTAGCCATCTCCAGGAGCAGTCTCTTTAGTTTGCGAGGCATCGCCAGTTTTTGATTAGGCGATAAGGTGAATTTGGCTGTGGCCCAGAGTATGGCAGCAACCCCATACACACACACCTGAGCAAAGACAGAAGAAAACAGATTTTTTTAAAAAAGAAAAAAGTTTTTTAAAGTCTACTTTAAAAATGAGTAAAAGCAGTTCTGACAGACTAACCTTCTCAGTTACTATTCCATGCTCTTGATATTCAGGAGCAAGATAAAATTCATCTCTAGAGCCTGCAAAGAACACTTACAGTTAGTTACTAAAGTCAACATAACTCGTACACTTGGGTTAAGAGTAAATTTTCAATGAACAACTAAAGAAAACCTACCTATGTTTTTAGGTTTCAAAAAAAGCACTTCCCCCTCGCAGCCCACATGCATCGTGTCCAGGCACAAATAGGCTAACAGAGAAGAGAAAAATCAGCCACACAGAAGAATTATGAGCAAAAACATAATGTAATTTGCATAATATTTTTAGTTCCTTTTTTCTCTTTGCTTTAAAACTTTCTACCAGTCCACCACTATTGCAAGAGCCAGCTCTGAAATGAAGACGAAGCTGCTCTTGTGGGGAGAGTTACTTTCTGGTTTTTGTGACCACAGTGGGTAAAATCACCTGGAAAGTCAATGTAGGTCTGCAGTGAGGTTAGGCAGGTGTAACAGAGAGCCCACAGCTCATTAACTGTCAGCCTCCGTCCGCAACGAGTAAGTAGCTCTCTTAGAGAGATCCACTGGAAAGAAAATAACAAGAACAAACCAAGTTATAAAAAAGGGAATGTGTTGCAGATTAAAGAGTTTCAGCTGTTTCCTCAGAAGGCTTAATTAACTCTAACTGAAGCAATTCTAATCTATTTTTAATGCTCGTATCGCTGCTGAGTATCTGTGATTAGTCTGTCACTTGACTCTAATTTTATGGTTTTGCAGGTGTGAGAAATGAGCGGGTGAGCGTTTCATCTGACTGCGCTGTTTCAAAGAAGATTAATTATTTGCAAAAATCTGAAAAGCGATAATTTTACATTACTGTATCTCTCTTTTTAGAAGTATTTAGAACAAAATTGATTCCCTTATAATATCAGCAATCTTGGCTAGCTACTTTATGAACGCTCACCGTCATTAGATATGACTGCAAGTTCAATAAGGAGAGATCATTAGGAGGAACTGAACATGACTTATTATAGAGAATCAATTAATCTATCTGGCGATTAGACTCCGATGAGCCAATATGGCAGAATGGAATCACATAGGAGTGATAGGAATTAGGGCGGAGCCCCAGGAGTCTAGATGCTGGAGGTGGTGAAGATAAAGATGGAGCACTGAGTGACTTGGGTAAGGTGGAGATGGGGAGGAGCTGGGTTACATGAATGAGTCTGCGAGGGAGAACGAAAGGTAAGCGGTGAGATATAAAATACGCAGAGTGGAAGCTGATTGGGTTGAAGAAGGCGGGCAGAAAGATGATTGGCCTGGAGCAATGATGACAGTTTTGAGTTTGAGAGCATGTAAAAATGGAAGTGATGTGAAGAATAAACTTGCAGCTGAACACCCGGGAAAGCAGATGAGTGATTACAGATCTTCCTTATTGAACTTACACATAAGCTTCATAAAATATGTAAATACAGAGCCATAAATCTAAAGGCTGTCTGGCAATGGCTAACCTCATCCTGAGATTCTTCATTCAGGCACAGCATGCTTTTGGTCATGTAGTTATTAGGAATGTATAAACTGTGGTTCAATGAAGTCTGGTCCTCAGAAGAGTCCTGATCCATATTCAGGGAAGTACAGGATGATGCTAAGTCCTGGGTGCACTCCTTAGACGGACTTTCATGGCACTCTTGAATATCAGTCTGTCCAGTCTCTGCAGCATCCTCATTTTCTTGGGACATCTCCCCACAGTCCTCAGAGTTACAGTGTGGGTACGACTCACAGGACATTCCCCGGCTGAGTCTCTGAAGTTGTTTACTCCACGCAGACTTGCAGCTCAAGTGCTCGTCTGCTCCTATCTCCGTGAGGTCTGAAACTGGTATACTGATATCTCCATGACTTGGAGGGGAGAAGCAGGGGGGGTTGTTGGAGTCCGGGACAGAACAGGAGCGGTTAAGGGCCCCCCTCACTCTGTTCAGCCTCTGCTGCGCTCTCCTCCTCACTGGGGAGCTGTTGTGAGAACGGCAATCCATCTCATCTGACAGGATCAAGCTGTCTCTTTCACTGCCCTCCATGTCCTCAGCCCAGAGAGAGGAATCCCAGCCCCCACACAGCTGCAGATTGAGAACATTATCATTTGTTTCAGCTGTTCTGAAGGCAAAAATAAACTTAATTATGCAGACGGTAAAACAGAAAATAGAGTTTAGATAACTGAGCAAACTGAAGTAGAAAGGATAAAAATCTTAATCCTATTATGCTTATTTTCAGCTTCATAGTTTTATTCTTTATATTCTTATACTAATCTGTATTATTCCATTTTATATTTGATTCTGGAGTTTTGTGCCTGAAATATCGAAACATCATCTCTCTTTGACATCAAACAGATCCAAGGATAGAAAAAATGGCAAGAGTTTAGAGAAATCTGAAGCTTGAGCATTTGGCTCACAGGGATTACAGGTACATGTTATGTCCTTATCATTTGAAACTTTTCCCATGTTTAACATTAATCAATCACTACAACTGTGCAGTACTGCGTTCTCAAGCAACCCCTCATTTCTTTATATTTTGCTTGCAGGGAGCTGGAATTTCTTGCAGTTTTTTTCAAAGTGGTGTTGAGCAGTAGCTCTCCAGGCTTTCTGAAGGTCTTTCAAAGTTTTCCTGTGGACACTGGCTGCTTTTTCACTCATTTTCAGTTCAGTCCTAATAGCTGACCATTTTCAGAAGAACATTTTTTTTTGTTTGCTTGTTTTTTTTAAGCCAGTTAACACTGACCTATGAATCATTCAAGCTTAAAAAGCATCTAACTCAAGGGATGAACCAGTGTTGTGTCTACATATAACAGACAACTTAGAAAAGAACCAGTTGGTGATTCCAAAAGAGCTATTAGCCAAAAACCTGGCATATCTGAGCATGATGTGCAGTGTGTCCTGAAAGAATCTGAGGAAACCTGACAAGTGGAGGACAAAAGAAGAAGTGGAAGGCCAAAACAAGGGTCCCGCTGCGTGGGTGCCAATGCTCGGCTGTTTTGGATTCGTAACAAGGGGTAAGGGTGTGGGGTGTGTCAAAGTGCCGTTACAGTGAAGTCAGTGAAATTTGATGTTTGATGGGTCTAGCTTAAACAGTATGCATATATGGTGTACATTTGAACATCTTAGGTGAGATTGTTTTGCAGTTATGTTCGCAAGATTTTCAGTAAACTTGACCTCTGACCTTTACCCTTTGATCAAGGTCATCGAGATTTGAACTCATCTGAGATTTTTAGGTCTAGGTCACACTGTTTTGAAGTTATGGCCAATGTTAAAGACGTCAACACTGACACCAAGACTATGACAATAGCTTGACTTTTTCTTCAAAACAGCCACACTAGAAACTATCTAGAGCAGATGAACAGTATCTAAAAGTCAGGCATTTCATGAATTGGAACAAATCCAGCAAAGACCTGACACAGAACCTGACACAGAACCTGACAGATACATTTGGTCTTTCTACTGTTCAATGAAGGCTCATCAGAAATGGTCTCAGTGGAAGAGCGGCTGTCAATAAGCTGTAAGGAAGGGAAGCAGGGAGACAAGGCTGAGGTATGCCACGTTACACAAGAACTGGACTGAAAATCAGTGGCAACAGGTCTTATGGAGCGATGATTCCATAAGATGACTCCAAATCATTGTCAGTATGTATGGAGGAGGTCAGGAGAGAGGCACAACAGTGAGTGTCTACAACTATCTGTAAAACATGGTGGAGGCTCTGTTATGGCTTGGAGCTGCATTTCAGCCAGTGGTGTTGAAGAGATCGTCAAAACTGATGGAATTATGAACGCAATCCACCATGCAGAACCATCCAGAAAGCCTCTCATTGGTAACAGCTTCATTTTTCAGCATGACACACTGCCAATGCAGTAAAAGTATAACTGGATAGAAAAACACACAACTGAACACTGTCAGTCATGGATTGGCCTCCCCAGAGTGTGTGTGTGCGTGTGCGTGTGCGCGTGTGTGTGTGTGTGTGTGTGTGTGTGTGTGTGTGTGTGTGTGTGTGTGTGTGTGTGTAAATATATACGTATATACACAAATATATAACTACTACTCTTGAAGGCTGCTGAAATTGCAACAACACGACACTGTAAAAATTCACCAAATTGCACAGTAATGTTATTTTTTTATAAATACAGCTGAATACTGTAAATGTTGCTTGAGTGTGCCCACAAGTTTTCTGAAATCATGTTTCATCAAGTCTCCCTAGCTCATTCAGCACACAGTCAACAAATTCAATAAAAAGTATGTTTCACCTGTTGAAACAACTCTAAATCCGTGCCAATAACATTCTAGGTCAAACACAGAAAAACTGTTTGCTGGCAGTGCAGTTTAATTAAAATATTTCTTCTTCCAGCTGCTTCTTATATTTCCAAAAAACATGTCCCATACCTGCTGCCTGGACAGACCATTTGTCTTGACAGAACTGTCGCGCAGGTCTTTGGTGCCGTCATCTGAGCTCAGTCTTTTAAGAAGACATTTAGGTTTGGAATGCTGCCATCTCGCCTCCCAGGAGCCTTCCTGCACATCTGTGGATGCACAAAGAAAGAAAATAACAGCAGGAGAAATCACGGAAGAGGCTAAACGCTGATCTGTTTGAATACACATGATGAACATGATAACCTTGAAAGTTTGAAACGGATTCAATGGAGAGCACGCGGCGTCCAATTGAGGAGAGTTTCCGGCACACAGCTGCAGAGGAGGTGTGGGACAGCCGTGCTTCAGCCAGAGACAGGATGTCCTGTGGGAGTGTTACACTTGCAGGTTTGCAACACATACACAAACAGACAACCGAACATAGTACCGTGCATATGTGCTACTTCTTCGAAATTATTCCTCCTACATTAACATTGATTTGATTGTATTTCAAAACCCATCCGATCAGGTTTCATATACTGAGGATATTCACTGGATTTTTGACCTTTATGTTTGACCTCTACAGCATTACTTCACTTTCTTATATGTTTATGCAGTTTTGTCTTCATTCAGCCCACAGTACAAAGCATGTTTTACTGATTTTGAATGTTAATTATTAAGAGGGTTAATCTTATTTTGTTTTTTTAAGATTTGTTGTTTATCTCTACATGATTATTTTCCCCTGAGTAATGCATCCTAATGCAATAAAAAAGCTTTTGTCTTGCCAGCCTCTTTCAATTAGTTATTTTTTTGGAGGGATGACTTCTTGGTATTATTGACTAGTTTGTTGTTTTTTGTTACCTTTGATTTATCAGTTATTCTCCTTTGCCATCCATCATCTCAATCAGGAGGAAGAATTGCCTCATTCTGTATGGTCACATGTTTGAGTAACTGCTTCTCTATGCAAACAAATCTTTCCTTGAGATTTTTGAGAGGGTTCCCGTAAACTTGTAGCACATTTACAAGTGATCTAACTTGAAGTCATATCACAATCATATATTACCTATTTTCACTTTAGACAGTACCGTGTATAATATGTGCTTTTTAAAAAACATTCTTCAGGTTAATAATATAATTATTATTATAAGTAACATTTTTACCTGCATTTTTCTTTGTGTTTATTTTGTAATAGACTGATAGTGAGGGGGCTTCCAACTGTGTGACTCTGAAATTTGCAGTGACTCAGAATTTCCACTTGATGCTGCTCAAGAGCACAGACTGACTGGAGGAACACACACTGTCAATTAGTTTGTCCAATAGTTGATGAAAAGCAGGCATTATTTAATTCCACAGTAATTATTCATAAAGCATCTATACATTTATTCTGACTGTAAAGAAATGATGCAGTGCTGGGCTGGGAAGAACTGTTTGGTTTAATGCACAGTGATTATACATACTGACCAATCATTATCCATCTTATCAGACCACTATGACAGTAATATTACTTTTAGCTTCTTTTCCTATATATTCATCACAAGACATTTTATAATAGACATTCTTGTAAACAATGTATAATTTTATTCCAGTATTTTCTTCTGTCTCACTAAATGTCAAAAAAAAAGCACCACCCAGTTTTTACATTTGTAAAAATTAAGTTGTAATAACTTTAATATGGATCCCAAAACAAAACAACTGCTGAAGTGAGACTCCTAATTATTCCAAGGCTGTCTCACACTGTGTAAAGCACACGGCTTTCTATAAATCATTCTTGCAGTAATAAAGAGTCAGCAGGATTTTTTTGTACCTGCAGGAGAGGGCGGTCCTCAGGCTTCTCCTCCTGCATCTGCTCCAGCAGCCTCTGGATTTCTTCTCCCAGATCTGCCTCCAGCTCTGGCTCGATGACAAAGTTCAGTGCGGCAGAAAGTGTCGACCCCAGAGAATAAACATGGCCCTGTAGCCAGGGGCAGACAAGGAGAAAACACTATCATTATCGTGAAGCAGCTGCAGCTGTGAATTTACAGTACACACAGAGATCTGAATCTGTGAATGACTTTAGAAAAGCTTAAAATACAGTACCCCTTTCTGACTTTATAGGCCATAATTGCTACGCATCACTGCCATGCATGCATATTTATGACGGAGCTTTTGTTTTGCTTTGCTTCACTGACAGTGGATATTATGGTCAGCCCTGAGACAGCAGCGGATATGAACCAGGTGCTTTAGAGTTCACAATCCACGCATAACAATCGCCCCCAACAGCTGAAGCGGGCTGGACCCATACTTATGTGGTAAACAAAAGTGAACGAAGAAGAAGTTCTTTAGAAAGACCGCAAAGTTAGAAAGCGTTTTTCAAAGTTTGCTTTGAAATCCAGTTACATAAGTCTGCTGTAAATGTATTCATGTGGTGGTGAGAAAAGTTGCACCACTCAATGGCCGAGTGTGACTTTCACATTTTAATTCCCACAGAAGAAACTGAATGTTTTAGAATTCAGTCACATAAAAGGGCATTTTTCTGTTTCACGACAATAAAGTGTTTTTCAGTGCCGTCCCTATAATCCGGCAGACACAGACGTGCAGAGGAGTCTATAAAGATGAATAGAATGGTTACATAGCTGCACTCAGCCATACTGAAAAGCATAAATAATGGATATGAACATTTATTAAGTCCAGTGAGAATAATGCAGAATTGCAGCAGGAGTAAAGATAAATGTACAGAGGAGAATACTCAGACGTGTTTATACCCGGAGCTGCAAGTATCTTACAGTGTAAAGCATGTAAATTCAGAGATAAAGAGGTTCATGCTTAAACGCCGCAGTCAGAAGAACAACGAGATCAAGTCTTTCATTAGATTCAGGCTGGTGAATGTTAAATAGAAATTTGAATTTATTTAAACTGCAAGCTCATTTTCAGAGCTGTGGCCACAGCTTCTGTTGGTCATGATAAGACGGTGTGCTGGCCAAGTGAATCACTGAGGGCTGGAAATATGGTCAGTTGCTTAAAAGAGGTCAGACAGTGCAACAAACATGAGCTGTGAGGTTAAACTCCTGCACTTAAGATGAGAGCAAAAAAAAAAAAGCACCTGCTAATTCACCCATCCAGAATCAATATAATGCAATCCAATACAGCTGTTCTGCCATAATATAAATAATATGCTGCAGTGTTTTAGCGCTGAGGTCATGGTTAGTGGTGTTGTAGCACTGAAGCGCTTTATATTCTGGTGTTTTTAACATGTCATACTGCTCGTGAATATAAATGGGGAGGAAAGCAAATTAGAAACACCTCTCAAAATAATGCAGTCAAGTATAATGCAAAGTAGAATTCATAGAAGACCTCCTTGCCTGAAGTGAAATGGACTGTGCATGCATGAGTAATCAAAGTGGCAACGCAGTGTGTAGCCTGCTATTTGTTTCCAAATCGCTGATAGCACACATATTTAAAATATTTAAAAGCGGCTTTTCTCACAGTGTGCCTGCATAAAACATAACCGTGATGAAATATCAACATACACACTGATTAATAATAAATAATGTTCATCTGTAAAATTTGCCCAGTGGCACGTTGTTTATGAGCAAAGGTTCAACCAGATTATTTCATCTGCACAGCGGCTCAGCAGTGCAAGAAAAAAAGAACTCAACACAACACAACAACATGAAAACACAATCACAAGATGGGAAATAACACTGACCTGCTGTGAGGCCCTTGACAAAGCAAGATTAAAGAGTTACTGAGGTGCGCTGGGAAGTCAGAATTTAGTATCAGAAAAGTGGCTCTTTTCACCTGTCCAGATCACTGATAACTTACGCTGAGCAATAAGGTGTCCCGGAGCAGGTTACAGAAAAATTGCCTGTAAGTGACACTCTAATTCTTTTGATGGCAAAGTGCTCCAGAGCAATACAGATCCACAGCTGAGAGCAGGCCAGATATGCAAACATGTGTGCCTCAGAATGCATCCACGCAGTAAAGTTACAGCGGCTCAAAGTGCGAGCATCGCATTGTCACCGAAATAAACATGCAATCAGTAAAAATACTCATTTAGCTCTGATTTGCTGGTAAATTGTTTTTTACGCTGATGAAATTTCAAAACTCTAATGCAGATTAAAATACAGATTAGTGTGTATGAATATTTACAAATAATATACAATCAATACAATTAATGCCACCGATGTGGCCGAAGCCTGACGTCTCAGTCACTCTGTGACGGTGTTAAACCTGAATGTTTGAATGGGTCGATTTTAACGTTTCAGAGATTTAATGCGCAGCTGTCACTTCAGAAATAAATGATTTAATATATTAAATTGTTCGTTTGAAATTTGTGACACCTGAGCAGCATTTTGCCAGAATGCTGTGATACCTGTTACCTCTGGAGAGGTTTCACAGCCACCATCAATCTGCCTATATTTGTGGGGGAAAAAATGAAAAAAGGCCTCATCATTTGATTGTTTGGCACTCATTACAAAGAGAAATCAGTGTGAAAAGTATGAAAATATAAACTAGTTTGCAATGAGGAAGAGAGGTGACAGAGGTGAGCATATGATTGCTGAATGATTGCTGGCTTGCATGGAGAGTTTAAGGTGAGGAAGGAGAACAAACAACACTCTCCTCTCTTTCAGCAAACATCACCAAGGTGCCCCTGACTGCGCGCTGTACTGAGAAACTCCCAGGGGCGAATGACTGTGTGCACCTTTGACCAAATTCAGTAAGAAGACTCAACATTTCTCACCTCAAACGTGCTGCCCGTGTTGTCAAACTCAGGCGGCACGAAGGAGCCTTCTGGATCATCTGCAGGTTGAAAGCACACAGATTAACTGCACCATTAAGCATGTCTGTAAAGCATACAGCACATCATCGTTTCACCAAAGTGCGAACAAACAGGGTATTTGATGTAAACACTCAGATGTACGGTCATTTCAGGTCTGTACTGTAACCTACTTGTTAAGGATCTTCCATAATGAGATGCAAATCAGAGAAATATGTATCCGGCATGCTAAAACATAACGGTCCAGTGGGCTAGTGCAGACGCTTCCCTTCATTTGCCTAATGCATGTGTCAGAGATAATCCCAGGCAAACAAGACATGAGCAATCTTCTCATGCAATCAGAGCAGGAAGCAGTCACAGAGGAGTGTTCTTCACTTTCTCCCCCTGAAATAGGCCAGTGCTTAGACTGGACATCCAGATGTATGGAAGCATCACCACAGATGTAACATACACTCCCTCAAGTGGACTTAGGAAAAGATGGACAAGGTAGAAGGGAAGAAAGTGGGTCATGACAACTTTGGGTTTTTGTCTGCTAGAGTTAGGCCATCACTCCTGGTGAAGAGAGGTCACTGTCAATTTCTTTTTCTTTTAACGTCCTCTTTCTTTTGCTTTTTTCCATCACCTCTTTAAATTCATCATCTTCTTAGTTATATTTAATTTTACCTAATGTTGCCTATTGCCTTGACACACCGGTATGCTTTTTTCCCCCTCAGATTCCTTTCTTCATGCATTTCTCCTCCTCTCCTTTTGTCTTACCCTCTCTTTTCCTCATCTCTTTTCTTTTCTTTCCTTTCTCTTCTATTTCATGGTCTCCCCATTCATATTCTGTTTGTTTCTGATCTTCTCCTCTCCATACCTCTTAAACTTTTTGTCTCCTCTACTTTGTTGTTCCTTCACTTACCTAGCCTTTTCCTTTTCTTTCCTGCCATCTTCCATCCTTTTGCTTTGATCAAGATTCCACTCTTTGCCTTTTCTTCTCTCTACGCTCTCCTTGCTCTTCTTTCCCTCTTTTCATTTTACTCCTTGCATTTTGTTTAGATTGCTCTTTCCTTTCCTTTCCTTTCTTTTTGTCATATTTTTTCTCGTGCCTTGGTTTTCCATCTCCCCTTGTCTTTCATCTCTTCTTTCCTTCCTCCTCAGCTGTCCTCTTCTCTCCCCTCACATCTTTTATTTCATTTTTTTTTATCCCATTTCCTTGCTCTCCTAATTATTTTGGAATTTTCTGGTGTCAACAAAATCAGTCCTTTCCTTACTTTGTTAACCTTCGCTCTTCCTTAGCCCTCTTGATCTAATCTCTACTACCTTTCCTTTCCATTCCTGGTCTCGCCTTACTGTATTCTCCTCTTCTTTTAATTGTTTGACTTCCTTCTCTCTTTCTTTTCTCGTTTCCTTTCTTTTACTCACCCTTTTCTTTGTTTCATTATTTTTTTTTAATATTCACATCTCCTGTCAAAAAGCTCAGTGGTTAAAAAACAAAAACGAAAGATAAAAGGGCAGTCAGGAGAAAAAAAAAGGACAAGACATTTAAGCTCTTTGTAGTAGGGACATATTGTAACACGGTGAAATGGGCAGTGAAGGAGAGAAAAAAAGACAGCCGTTGTCAGTGACGCAGTTGCCTTCAGGGTGATAGTGGGAGCTCGGTGAGTCATGTATGCCTACAGCATTTTAGCACAACAGGTAGCACGAGCTGAGCAATATCAGAGATTCAACACGCTCTCCGAATGTGCTGATCGTATTTCCCGCAGCGCACAGCCGGCACTGTTTCATCAGAAACTGAACAGCTTGTGATGTGAAACCTTGTGGGAAAAAAAATTGAAGCTTTTCTTGGTCATCGCCGTATACAAACCATTAGAGCACATTTTGTTAGTGTGGCTCTGCTTTGGCGACGCACATGCTGCCAAAACACCCGCAACGACATCCAGTTTACCTTCCCGATATTACTGCAATAGTAAATCACCTAAAATGAACAGCACTAAAGTGTCATGGCAACTGCTGTTCCCACTGAGATCCATCATCAAAGCCCCTCAAGGTCACTGTGTGATACAGTGTTACAGCCTGTTTGTGTGTGGGCATGGGGCATGTGATTGACCACCATAGCATGTGTCTGCTTGAAATTGCATTGCAATCTGACAAACAGTTCAATTTAAAGGAATCAATAGGGAGCTGTGCAGCAAAGAAAGCTGGGAGTGTAGTGCTGTGATGAATGATATAGATGAACTGTATTCAGTAGAACTAACACAAGAAGGGTAATGTGGGCACTGCAGTTTCTTTCTCTGCTCACAGTATGAATCATAGCCAACGGACTGAATACAATCCAATAAAGCATGGCAACAAATGAGACTGTGAAGAATTTTAGCTGACAGAGTAATCAAGACATCACTTCAAAGTGTCTCTATTGCTGACTGAAGAGATGTGCGGAAATTAAAAATGGATGCAATACTTTAACGGATGCCACGGCGACTGTGAAGTGTTTGTGAGTATGTGTGTGAGCAGGGTGACTGCTGTAAGGCTATCCAAGCTGTTACCACAACAACAATCCCCCCGGCAACTCTGTTGATCTAATCGATGCTTATCAATTTCTGATGGAATAAGTGCATGCTGCGGTGTATATTATGGTGCACGCACAAGTGCTCGTATATGTGATTAGATGCAAAGGAAACAAGGCGAATAGAAGAGGTGAGGCATAATAGTTCCTCACAGACTGTTTTTCATTTAATGTCACCGGGCCCCGCAGCACTGTGAGTGGGTAAAAGATGTTGCATGCGCAAATCGAGGCAGACCTGCGGACCTCGGCAAAGCACGACACATCCGGGGAGACACTGACAGAGTATTTTCAGGCAGGAATTTGCAAATTGAAGCTGATACAGATCGGGGCAACAAAGCACTGAAGGGAAAAGGGCATCTTCTCTCAGTGTGTCAAACAAAAAGCTCAAGCTGCTGTTCAGGGACAACCTCACTTTTAAACTCTGCAATGCAGTTCTGATCGAATCTGCTATATTTAAAATATGAAACTGATTTCTCCTTTTTGCCTGTATAAGCTTTAGCACTCTTTAGCTTTAGCATGACTGACACTAACTGCATGATCAATGGAAGTCCAATCCAGTGTCAGAATATATGTAAAATGCCCTGCAAATAGTCAGAAACAATAACAAGTGTTTGTAATTAGGTACATAAAATAAAGGGGTATAAATGTCCAAAGAGTAATACAGGAAACAACAGTGTGCCTGAGCTATACACTCACCACTGAGCTGCTCCATGAAGCAAACATTCCCATGGGCGTTGAAGGCCAAAGTGTCTGGTGTTATGCACAGTGTGTGGAAGAGGTGGGAGGGTCTGATGCTTTGCAGGGACAGAACACACTCTGCACACACTGCCCACACCTCCTCCTCAGTCAGACAGCTGTCCCGCAAAGAAAGGATGTCTGCCAGAGACACATTTTCCTGTGGACAGAACACACATACACACAACTGTGTAAGCATGTTTGGGTAGGGACACTAAATAATTATGGCTACCTGATCCACAGTGGTAGCCTGATTTGTTTTTGTGTGGTTAAAGTTAGGATAAAGGGTATTAAAGGGAAAGTTTATTCAACCTTTGGTCACATTTTCGATTAGCACAAAGAGGCAAAATGCAGCACTTATCTTTAATAATGTGCGCTGAACTTGCATATACACAAAAAAACTGAACTTCCGAGTCAGTTCTGACAATCCACATTAACATACATTCATGCACTTATAATATAATGATCCAACTAGTTTAAGAAGGACTTTCACATTTTCCCTTTTCCCTCATGAGCACCCAAATGCACCATCAAACAGCCTCTTGCTCTTACCTGCATTTCAGTCATCCAACTCATGCAAAACAAGTTTATTAAAATGTAAATAGAGAGTAGAAGTTAAAAGCTCTGACCTTATTACTTCCTGCTGAGCAAAAGGAGATGGCAGAGAGTGAAGTTCTACCTAAACCCTGGAGGAACTTAATCCAACAGGTTGGTACTAGAGTGAAAGTGACTCATGTGCATCATAGCACAATAACCATGTGCAGGCAAACAGCAGCAGAGGCAGCATAACAGTTCAAATAGAAAATCTTATTGCAAAAGGTACAATGAGATCGACAACGTGGATACAATTTACAATCTCAGTACAGGCAAATTTGGTTGTTTTATTGTCTCTGTTAAATGCAAATCGAAGTAATTCAGGACACCGGTGCAAAATTTATACAAACACATCAATGTCTGGTAATAAATTTGAACCTTATACACTGAGCGATAGTGCCGTCCTAGAGAAGGGCACCTTTGTGTTTGCAGCTATGAATGATAGATGCTGCAGTCTGGTTTGAAACTGTCTTACATCTTAATATCAAATATTCTTTAAAAAAAAAAAAAAGGCACATTTTGTCAAAAAAAAAAAAAACAACTGAAAAATAAAACCACTGACTTAAAAACAGTAAACAATAAATTAATCCAAAACATTTAACAAAAAATTGATTCAATTTTATTTATATAGTGCCAATTCACTCAAGGGTAAAGATCATACCATATCAGTCAGACAGTTCCCTATGAGCATGTATTTGGTGACAGTGGGAAGGAAAAACACTCTTTTAACAGGAAGAAACCTCCGGCAGAACCAGGACCAGGGAGGGCAGCCATCTGCTGCAACCAGATGGGGGTGAGGCGAAAGAGAAGAGAGCAGAGGGAGACAGGACAAAAGACACACAACGCCTGACATTTTGATAATGTCTGGGATTTATTTATTTAAATGTAAGGCCATTTGGAAATCAGTGCATAAAAACAAGGTTCTGGATTAGTATTTAGTTTCTAAATGGGGGGGGGGGGGGCGCAACCCTTCACAAGGGTGTTTGGGTGTGCTAAAGACTATCCATCAATCCATCAATGTAAGTAATGCACTGGACATAGTCAGAACTCAAGATGAAATTTGGACCATGAGAGACAACACAAATTACTCTATTACAGTTTTCAAAAATAGGTGTAAAAACCATTTTATTTAAAGACGTGGAAAGAAGGAAGACAGATAAAGTAGCCATTTAACATTTTATCTTCACATCACAATGTTTGGCTTTGTGTAGCAGAGACATGGCAGGTTATGAAATTCTGCTCCCTGTCATTTTTTATGGTCTCTATTGTGCTTCCTGTGCATATTATTCTTTTCTTTTCTCTATACCTTGACTGCTGTGCTGTGTGAAAGTTGTGTAGGAACCCTACACTTAAAACCAACCGTAAAAAAAAAAAAGTAGACAAATTGGGACCCAAGTGCATTTGTTTCGCAGGTTGGATCGGGCTCCTTGGCTGATGATTTGTGCTCTTGAGCAGATATTTTAAAGAACACCCCAGCATCATTAGCTCATATAGAATATGCAACTCTTCATACTGGATCACGGCTGACTTGCAAACTACTTTTGATGTTACCAGTCCTGCTCTTGTGCTTCTTAAACTCAGACTCAAGGGGAGCTTTCCCACCTCAACAGGTTCTGCGTGTTCATGACAGCGAGCCATTAAACTTAATAACCAAAACACATCATTATATTAAGAAGTGGACTGAATTACCTAACACATTTTCTGTCATCAGCACACACTGTGCTCGTAAACTGTAGATGCCAATGTACCTCTAGAAGCAGCTCTCACAATTCAGCTGCCATGTTGCAAAGCAGTTATTTTGAAGCATTTACAGGATCGCTGGTAACTTTGCCCAAAAATAAGGTTTTTAAAAAGGTTTTCTGCTGCAGATATCTCCAATAGAGCCAGGATTCTTTGAGTGCCATATCTCTGCATCCCAATATATCTGTATGGGCTTGGTGCAGCTTGTTGGCCACAAAAACGCTTGCAGGCTTGACTTCACTATCACAGATGTTGACTACATCTGACTTTGAGTGTAATAAAAACGGACATTTTGACACTCTGACACTCATTGTAATAATTACACAGACTAATTTTCACGAAGAACTAAATCTTTGCCGAGTAAACAGGAAACACATTTAAAAGTCATGTTCGGTGTTACGTCCCCGCGGGTCTTCGGAAACTGTTAATCACAACTCACGTTGTAACACTGAAGAAGTTGATTCAAACTTACATGCGATTGTAACTTAGAGGCTGCATAATCTAAAGTATTTCTTTGAGGGCATCAGAAGATATGTTTGCCTTCATTAACGTCATTAGTAGTCATTAGGAGTGACGCTGACAGCAGAAAACATTTGGCACAATACAGCATCCTGTACACGGATGCACACTTAATTCCATGAAGTTAATCTACAACCCCACAGGAGCACACTGCACTGTCTGTGTTCCACTGGCCCCATTTACCCACACAGTGATCTCACAGATTCCATGCAGCATCAAGCATAATGCTGCGATCCGATTATTACAGGAACTTCTATCCAGTTTGCAAGTGGATACAAAAGCTGGCCTTAACTCAGGCAGAAGGGTGGAAGTGGAGAGTGCGTGTGTGTGCGTGTGCGTGTGTGTGTGTGTGTGTGGGGGGGGGGGGGGTCCCAAAGAAGTGACTGTCACACTATATCTAGCACTTTAACAACCATGGGCATTTTTTTCTTTCATGGCATTATTTATATCACAGCGGCTCTCAATAGGAGCTTCATTTTTCTGTGACTCTGAAAGTCTTAATGCTTCTGTTCTCTGATAATCAACAGCTCTGCTCTCACTGACGATCGCTGCTTTATCTTTGATTGCACGGGAAGGACCGATCTGTTTTGATTTACAACTATCTTGTAGGTGTAGGAGAGTCGCAACAGATTGTGAACAAAGCACACTGATGTGATCAAGTGGGCTAGAGCCAAATTACAGGGCAGAAAAGTGCCACTTCAAGCAGCAGCAGCAGCAGCAGCCCCATAAATAGACAGTTTCCCTTGAGAACAGTGCAGGGGAACGTTAGTCTCTCTCGCCCCCCTCAAGTTAAATGTGCTGTCCTATATAAGTTTGCCTCTGAGTTTCAAGGTTCTGGCGAGGCTTTCGGTGTGGTGCGTGGCTTTGCACTGCAGCAATAAGAGGAAAGGCAAAGAGAGGGCCTGTACTCCTGTATTAGGGGTTAAGATGCATATTGAGACAATGGGATTGTCACAGAACAGGGTATCCCTTTATCATGTATCATTCAAAAACTTTAGAGTATTTTAGAAAATTAAGTTTCTTCATTGTGCCGGCTCAACAAGGAAACACTGTCTGCTGCTGATGGTTCACTTTTCTTTTTTTTTTACACAGAGGGAGGGCATCCCCGATCATTCACACTGGGAGCGCTTTAGGAGGGCTCTCTTGATGACCCGTATATGCAGTATGGAGAGGACTGTTGCAGTAAACAAAACTGGTTTAATGTACAGTACTCAGGAATGCATGCTGTTTTAATAAAGTCTTAAAAATGATGAATCCAGAAATAGTTCTTTAGTAAATTTCTGTTCAAAAACATCCCCAATAACTCTGTCACCTAAATGATGAATATCTTTGTCAAAAGTTTATAAATACAATACATAAAAAGCTCATTCCTGACATTAGGCTAAAGATAATGATGTGCTGTACCTCATTATGGTATTTTTTTTTCTGCTACTTTATAGTGTCTGTTTGTTTTTATCTTTCACACCTTAGGAAAGAGACGACTGGTTGGTGGCTCCTGTCAGCAGTTCCACTAAAGAGCAAAGAACCCCTTAAACTTGTCAGATAGGCAACATAACTCTCAGTTTCCAAAAAAATAACAAGTACACTAAATTATGTCCAAAACCCCAAACCCTCCTCCACCCAACCTCTTCCAGATTTATCCCTGGAATGGAATGGGTTACTCTAAATATAGGCTGTTTTGCAGCTAGAACTTCTGGACCTTTACGCTGTCATTTTAAATGTAGGGCTTTAAATTCTTTTTGGAGCACATTGTGAGTTTTACTCACCTTTGAACAGTGAACAGGCAAATTCTGATTCCTTGTTTGTCTTAAATGCAAATAAATCATCTTAAATTTTAAGAATCTAAGCAAGCCTTTCTAACTGATGCCTAAACAGATTAAAAATAATAAACTCTCTGTCTCCGGATTTCCTCTGACATCTTTACAGGAAACACAAAAAGACTGTATCATACAATCTGGATGCCCTAAACAATCGAGATTCGTATTACTTTAAAACAAATGGCAGTGCTTGGTTATAACTTCTTCCTTTAAAACCCGCTGCCTCTCACCTCATCTTCCAGCAGTGGAGGCAGATGTTCGAGATCATAATCTCTTTCTTCGGGTTTCCTTAAGTATGCGTCCGCTGCATCACCCCCGGAAGTCTCCATTGCACCAACTTTGATCCTCTCAAGTAGTAAAGCGAATTTCGGACCAGACGACAACGTTTTCAGTCGAGACAGATGGCATGCCTGAGCTCTCGGGGTACACTTGGCACCACTGGGGGGGGGGGGGGGGGTTCGATTCCTTGCTGCAGTCCAGCAGTCAGTCGGTGGTCACTGCAGGACTATCCGGGTCTAGAAACGACGCCGAGTAAACAATACGTCCTAAGCGACCGTCCGCAGCGGCGTGCTACTGGTGCTGTTTAAGGCTATCATGACTACAGTAACTCCACAAAAAACAGGCTACACACACCGAAGGCGATCATGAGCTGCAGATCTGTGAATCCTCCCCTCTCCCGTGCAGGAGCCAGAGCTGGCAGAGTGGAGAGCACGGCTCCCTGCATGCTACAGTTGGCTTCACGCCTCCGTTCACAGTGCAGCTTGAGTGACTCATATTCATCACTTAGTCCTTATTATCTCTTCTCATTCCAATGATCTGGCTTTATATGAACAAAGACTTATTTATTCCACTATAGTGGCCATATACTGTCTGTCATTTCTTCATTAAATCTGTATCATGCCTTCAACAATTTTCCAAAATTCGTGTCAGGCTGTAAAAGTGTGACATTTATCATTATATTACTAGAATCTGTTTAGAAACTTAGAAAGGCTGAAATTACCTTTGTTTCACATGAGTGTGGCTAGATGATAAAAGTGTAATATTCTTCACATTGTTCTGGATTTTCCTTCATCTGCTTCTTTGTATTTTAAGGGCCTCTTCAGCCAGTTAGAACAAGACAAACAGGCTACAGTCAAGCTTGATGCAGTGAGGACTGTACAAAGTATTGCATTACAAAAGGTGATCTGACAAAGGGATACATAGAAAGGCAGGGAATCAATTCAGTCTATCCTCCAAGGACAACAAATGTCTGTAAATATGTGCCAGTGCAGAGACATCTTTGTATCTCTCAGTTTTGCTCATAAGGAGAAAACATTCTCACTAGAGATAGTCAAGAATAAAATGTTCTATTCTACAGTATTTACCAAAGTAGCACTCAAAATCTACTGTCCTCTTAGTAAACACCAAAGCAGCAAATAAATGCAGTAGTTATTAAAAGAACTGACAGTCCGGCCAAAGCAGGACCCAAGATTGCACTGGGATGAAAGCGGGCGCCTCAAAATGTGGACAAAAATGCCAATTCTACCATATTTGGATGACTGTATACCAACAGAGGTCATGCATGCTGCACAGTGACATTTATTTTATACCCGAGTAACTAGAGCCCTAAGTTTTCATCAAGCAGCAACCTCTGGGGCTGACAAATGAAATGAAAATGGAAGTGCCAAAAAACCTGCAGAGAGGCAGCTGGAGGCTATCTCCAAACATGACTCTCCATGGACTCTCAAATTTAGCAGCATTAAAAATCTGTTTACTGCCTGGCACAAAAAAAGGCTTGGCTCTCTCTCCCTGACACCGGAGGGGTGGATAATTAATATTATTATTTTAATATAACTCCCACATTTGGATTTTATTAAGGCGTAAAGAGGTGTGGCTGCTCTGATTGATGGGTGTGCCCACAGATGCAGCTGTAGCCAGGAGCTCTCTGCTTGGCCTCACCTTGGGTCATTTGAGTCACTGAACTGCGCCTCTCCATTGTGTTTGTGGTTGGTGTCTTGTGGAGAATCTTTTAACAGTTTATTTGACAAATAACGTGGCTTGCTGTGAGATTAAGTGGAATATTAGTGGACCGTGGAAGCATTTCATTCACTGGCCAACCGGAAAGTCATTTCTGTTTTAGTTATAATAAATTATTGTTGAAGAATGTTAAAAAGCTACAGTACTATTTAAATATCACATTCCATATTTTTTCTTTTATTTAATCATCTCCCTCTCAAAGCACATCAGCAATACAACCCCTCCTTCACTGATATTACAAATGCACCCTCTTACATATTTGTTTTAGCTCAATACTTTTTGCACACACCCTGATCCATCTTAATTGCCCACTCCATTTAAATATCATCTTGTGCTGTGTCCTAGTCATGATGGAAAGCCTGTTTGGGTTGCCAGCTGAGCTCAGGGTGGCGGTGAATGAGATTGCTATTATTGCTGGCGGTGCCCTGTGACTGCTGAGCAGTGATAGGCAGAGGGAACCACTATTAGAACCGTTGACTGCTCAGTACTCTGGCATGTTGTGATAATAGAGGGGAAATATTTTTACTTTAGCAGCCAGGCAATTAATGTGATCATACATATTCTGGCATATCCCCTCAATGACTTATTACTTGAGAACAAAGCAGTCTATTTGATCCTTGTTGGCACTGTGCTGTAGCCAAGTGAGAGATACATTCAGAAGGTATTTCATCTTCAAAAGGATTAGCTCCTAATGTGGAAATACTGCAGAGCTCCTTGCTGCTGGGAACAACTGAATCATTTAAAGCGAGGCAGCGCTTGGCAGAGATGAGCCCGACGTTGTAATCTGAAGTCATCTCAGAGAATTATGATTGCTCAGTTTTGTCTAGTTTCATATTTGAGGCTCAAATGTACTTCTGTTCCTCCTTCCTTATTTGGGTTTATCTGTCAGAATGGGCGACAGTGAGGAACTACTTTTAGCCTGTTTGCGCTTTTGAGACAGAACCAATCTGATGAAACATGCGATGGGAACATGTTGGGAGCCAGCAAATACTACAAATCAAACTAGGAACAGGTCAGTCAATTTAAATATAGATTAGTCTCTGGTGTTTACAATTTGATAATAAGAATTTTCATATTGCTTAGTCCAAAGTGAAGCCAGGAGACCTGACCCAAACCCTGGAGTGCAGATACTGGCAGTTCTTGGCAGTGCAGTAATAGTTTCTAACAGATAAACAATGAAAACTTTGGTAGATACATACAAAATAGGGAAGGTGAGCAGGAGATTGCACATTAATAAACCAGAAAGGCATAATGACAGAAGGACAACTTATAGAAAAGAGACTGAGGATTGATTAGCTTGAGGAATGACAGCTCTTAGCTAAACGCTAAAATGTTCAAGCTAACATGTTCTTAGTTGGAAAGTTAATATATTGATGTTAGAGGAGCTAACAGTGGTGGCAATCATTATATTTGTTCATATGATGGTCATAAGCAGCGTTTGGGTTGTTACATAAATTTATTAAATATTACTTGTTAAAAAAGTAACAAATGACTTAACCTTTAATTGTCCTCATGTCTAAAAAAGCAGTGTGAGTGAGGCATGACATACTTTAGCAGAAATTTACCGATAGTCAAAGTGGCCAAGCAGCCTGATTGAAAAAGCCGGGAATGTAGATTCAGTTTTGGCCTAAAGGCGTTGTGCAAGCTATAAACCAGAGCTGCTTCTCAGCTCGGATCTGTCCAAATCCTCAAAAAATGCATGAACTCAGGAAAGATTGCAAGAAAACTTTGTGTATATCTTGTGTTGCCAAGAATGCATGCTTTATTTTAATAACCTTAAATTCTTTTAATTGATTTGGGCACTTTGCAAAAATTTTTTTAATTCATTAAAGTCAGTCCAGATAGAATAGAATAGAATAGAATGCCTTTATTGTCATTATACAGGATGTATGATTTTGGAGACTTGTAAAATTACAGTTCCAATTTGAAAACCTCATGCATGAACACATTTACAACAAAAAATAATATCCTCACATAAGAATTAAACAGGAGAGCTGTGACCCAATAATTGGGATCCTGTGTTTATCCAAGGCTGGTAGCTGACCTATGGAGTCTGGGAAGCATTGTTAGAGAGCAAAACCATGATGGACCTAGAAGGTCAAGCATGTGGACACCTGCCAGCCCTTCTCGAAATAATGAATATTCACAGATGTGTCGCAGAGATGTCAAAGGTTCCTATAGTCTTCAGTTCAAGTATGATGCTTTACAGTGTGGCTCAGGCTTGTGTCTCAGTGGGGGAAGCTCCTCTGATGCAGGGAGTGTACTGCAGGGAGCAATATGTGGAACCAGGTGTAATATTGATTTTCAGCGACATGCAAATGTTGAATGTAGAATATGGAAGTCAAGATCTGTACTGGGTTAGCTGAAATGCAAAGAGTAGCTCAGCTTATTGGGATTCCCTATAACCAGGAACTTGAATGGTCGGTTCAACCAGATGGCACTTTATAAGATCTCTCAGAGGTCATCACTATTTAACCCTAACTGTAAACTAAAGAGCATAACAGGGTTGTTTTTTTGATGCAGTTTGCGCTAGCATCTTTTCTTATAAGAGTTGGACTTAGGAGCTCTTCAGTGCAAGAATAATTGTGTTTCATTATTCATCCTCATGGATCATCAGCTGAGGATTGTGACTAATTTCTTGAGGCATGCAGCTTTCGTCTCAGCATTTTAGCATGGTGTAATTATGTAGCCAACCATGCATATTAAGGACCCCATTTACCAGAACCTTATCTTAAAATGAGTCAGATGGAAATGTTGAAAAGTAGGCCAAAGACAGCATTTTCCTGAAGTTAAAGTTAGATTAATCACTTAATAAAATCTGATTTTTTTCCCCCTTCTTTCTTTCTTTTTTTTAATTTGACTAACAAGCAGAATCATGGAGTGGTTAAAATCACTGTCCCTAAAGTATACTACGCACAAATCAGAAACAGGTACGGTATCCATGGCTGGATATGATGAGGGATGTTATCCTAAACATTCGTTTGCAAAAGAATGCTATAAAGGTGGAATTCTTTGAGGACACAGCACTACATATGGTGTACAACTCTCTCTGCATACCAGCATAAAAACATCATCCAACTGGTGAGTGGAACCAACATTATAACTTTGGACCTGGAGAGCCAGACAGCCAGCCAGCCATTTTCTTTGGCTTATCCACTTCAGGGCCACAGTTGGGATTGGCCTATGACAGCTGTCATAAGGTAATGCACAGGATACATCGCAAAGCCAACATACAGAAACAGACAACCATTCACACTCACATTCACACCTACAACCAATGTATAATCACCTAACATGCATGTCTGTTGGCGGTTGAAAGAAGCTGGAGTACTCAAACGGACGTGTGGAGAACATTCAAACTCAGCACCTTCTTGCTCTGAAGCCTTGGTGTGATGGAAAGTTCACCAAGCTCAACATCACCATCATCAAGGGGGAAATTAATTCCCCAGGGTGCTTGGGAGAAGCCCACACCAACTGATTCATTACTTCTGGCCGACTTGCAACTGTACTACACTGAGAGTTTATAGGTGTACTGCTGAAGCAACTTGAATTCCTAGAGATTATTGCTGTAACATTGCTGAGGCAAAATGGGGTGCTGCCCTCAGAGGACTCCAAAAAAGGTTGTCCTCCTGAAACTCAGAGGAGGAAGGCAATGTATATGCTAAATTATTGGACCAGTGTTGTACAATGGAATCCAGATGGGTTATAGAGGATTTCCTGCTCAGTCCCTCTGCAGGTTTTAGAATATACTAGGCACCAAGAAGGCCAGCTAGTGAAGGGCTGTCAAGTTGGTCGCTGATACCACACTGGGTTTCAGCTTCGGGTAAATGTATCCGAGACACCTGATGACCCAAGCTATCATGATTGATAATGTGTCCAGATACATATCATGATGTATTTCAGAACGCTTACAGTGTCAAACTCACTAGAAGTTGTGTGATGCTGCAGAAAAACCCTAAGCTACCTTTTGATAGTGCTCAGTCGAAGACCTTTAGGTAACAGAGATAACCTCAAGATATTCCAAGTCATGAGAATATGGCAGAGCAAAAGCAGTTCTATGAAGAATAATGTTCCAAATTTATTCTAAACATTTGGTCGAAGCCATAGGCGTAACATCCGGTACTACCCTGAGGGTAAGAGAGGGCCCAGCCAAAATGACTATCAAATGGGTCCCTATGATATATTGGATGCTCATACTCTCAGTATTACACTAACATGGAAATATCACAAGGGTTCCACTATATATTTAAGTCATGGGTCCATGTTGTGAACCAAAGCCTAACTTTGGTTTTGTTGCATACATTTTCCTTATGGACTGAATTTTAGCTCTGCAAATATTTAGTCAGTAATTTTTACATTTTTTGCTGACTAAAATAGGCACCTTTTCTGAAAAGTCTGATGGTGGAGGAGCATGCTTTACTTTTACGTCCTGATCTTGCTCTTTGTTCTTTGTTCAAAATGCCCACTATCCTGTGCCCACTCCGGGAGTGCCATATGTAGTCAGCAGCACAGTGGCATTTTAAAGGTACATTGTGTAAAATCTCACCGCTAAGTGTCAGTAGATTGCAGATTGCAGCCAACTGATTTCTTTCTTATTCCTAACAATACAAGTGCATAATCCAGACAAAGTTGGCCGCTGTAGGACAAACATGTTGTAGTCAGCCAAGAGAGATCAAAAACATTAAATTTAGACAGTACCCTATAATCTCCATAATGGCTGCAGCAGCATGCAGCATGTTTCTGCCACTTTTTGTACACACCATATTTTAACATATTCGAATAAGTAATTGCAACAATATCTGGAATAAATAAATAATCATGTTCATGCATGTTTTGTGTGATAGAGCCCTAACTTCAGATCAGGAGGTGAGGCTTGAGGTGAGGAGGAAGAGGAGGATGTTGAAATGAGGGAGGAGAGAGCAGTGGTGGAGGAGGCAGAAGAAGAGGAGGAGGAGAAAGACGTAACAAGAAAGAGATGATGAAAATGGTCATATATAGTTTGATAGACCCATTTGCGATCTTTAAAACTAACTTATAAGGTGTATTACGTATGTGGCTGGTCTCTAGCCACATACTTAAAATGCAATTATCCAGAATGGTGATGTATATCTCGACCACTGTATTCAAGACGGCGGGGCAACATGAAGGCTTCTACAAAGCGGCTATGTATTTTTAATAGATTACTTCTAGGTTTATGCATCTATTTGTTGGAAGACATAATTACACACTAATCAACATATATTTGAGTATGTCCGTCTTTTTTCTATTAAACAACCTCCAAAAATTACTGACTGTACCTTTAAATCATGTTTAGCAAACAAAGCAAAAAAAAAAAAGTGGTGCTCAAGAGAGAAAGGAGAGAAGAGAGCAGGATGAGCATACAGCCAGGACTTTGGATTTGAGGAGGGCTGTCAATGGCTTTGCAATTACAGTGTGTGTGTGTGTGTGTGTGTGTGTGTGTGTGTGTGTGTCTGCCAGGGGCTTGTCACCTGTGGCTGCAGCTACCAGAAATACTTGTTGGATAATGCTGCCAAAAGAAGTTCAGTCACTGAATATTTAATGGGCGCATTCAGTAAAGAGATGAACAATTATAAATGCCTGTGTGCCATAAGCACACCTTGTCTGTATACTTGTGAGTTAGATAAAAATCCAATCACATTTTATGATGAGTAAATGTATGGTCAGTAAAAATAAAAATATAAAACATAAACAAAAATAACCAAGTGTCCAAAAATATGAAAGTCAGTAGAAGCAAGACAAAATACATGTGTGTGAATGAGAGCGAGACAGGTGGAAAGGTGAACATGAAAGGAGCACAGATAGGGACAGTAGATGAGTTTGAATACCTGGGGTCAACCATCCAAAGCAATGGACCGTACACAAGAGGTGAAGAAGAGACTGCAGGCAGGGTGGAGACAAGTATCAGGAGTATTTGTGACAAAAGGATAGCAGCAAGAGCAAAATGGAAGATTTAGTAGATGGTAGTGAGACCTGCTATGATGTATGGTTTGGAAATGGTGGCAGCAGAGCTGAAAATGTTTTCATTATGAGTGACCAGGATGGACAAGATTAGCAATGAGTACATCAGAGAGACAGCTCAAACCGAGCAGTTTAGAGACAAAGTTAGAAATTGAAGGTTGAGCTGTTTTGGACATGTGCAGAGGAGGAATAGTGGATATATTGGACGAAGGATGTTGAAGTTGAAGCTGCCAGGGAGGAGGAGGAGGAGAGAAAACCCTCAGAGAAGATTCATGGATGTAGTGAAGGAGGATACACACATGGTTGGTGTGAAAGAGGAGGATGCTAGGAATAAGCTGAGATGGAGGAAGATGATCCACTGTGGTGGCCCCTAAAGGGAGCATCTGAAAGAAGAAGTGTGAAAAAAAGGTTTTATATTTGACAGATAAAAAATAATAATATCTCTTAAATAAAAACAATATGCATTTCGTCCCAGTACAGATCTAGAACAACAACAACAAAAAAACACAATAGTTGCAGCTTGTTGTTATGTTATCGTTTCCTGGCAGTATTTATTGTAGTGAGCAGTGTCCTCAAGTTGATGCTTTACCGCTAGGTTTCTTCAGCACTCCCAAAGGTCTGTTCTGTTCTCACCTTTACTCTCATCCCCCTGAAAAAACAAACAAACGCTGACATCTGTTATTCCACTGCCTTGTTAAAAAATGAGAAGGAGCGTGTTTGGTCCTTTTGGCCAGTGTTTTGGAAACCACACAAACACTTTGAACACACACAGCACACAGTAAAACACTTGCTACTAGGCAACTGTGTTCTCCTGGTACCTCTTTCAGTTTTATTTAGCATGACAAGTGCTGTTTGGCAGCAATGATAGCATAGTTAGGCATAGTTACCTCGAAAAAGTAATCCGATTAGTAATTACGGATTACTCGCATAAAAGGTAACTTAGTTACTTTACTGATTACTTAATTTTAGAAGTAGCTAAGTTCGATTACAAGTTACTTTATTAGTTACATTCAACAGCCGGTGTTGTGCCAAAAAGTGATCATCTGCCATAAAGTGATTCTGATGTTTCTGTGTGCTTTCATGTGTAATGCCTTTGCTTATATTGGTACATAGAGTGCAGTCAGCATGTTGTTTTGTTCATTCTCAAACTGTAAATGTGAACTTAAAGTTATTGCAATATAAATGACTAAACCGGTTGTATATTACACCAGCTAGGCTGCACCGTTTTAATGCTAACACTCCTGATACCTGTTTTAAATGTAAGTCTGTTATCTGTTATCTGTTTTAAAGGAATAACTGTTCCACTGTGTATGGGAATGTACCTTAATATTAGCCTTCTGGAAGAAGGAGACACACAACATGGTGAGTCCACACAGATCACACACAGAGGGAGTGTCTCCTGCAAAGTTTGCTCAAAGCTTTCTGAAAAGAGCTGCACTTCCCATCACTAGTGCATTGGTAACTATACACTGGTAACAATTATCTATGCATTTGTAACAATTATCTATGCACCTGTAACAATTATTTATGCATTGGTAACATTTATCTGTGCACTGGTAACAGTTATCTGTGCATTGGTAACATTTATTGGTGCACTGGTAACAGTTATCTGTGCATTGGTAACATTTGTCTGTGCACTGGTAACAATTATCTATGCATTGGTAACATTTATCTGTGCACTGGTAACAATTATTTATGCATTAGTAATCTTTATCTGTGCACTGGTAACAATTATTTATGCATTAGTAATATTTATCTGTGCACTGGTAACAATTATTTATGCATTAGTAATATTTATCTGTGCACTGGTAACAGTTATCTATGCATTGGTAACCATGCACTGGTAACATTTATCTGTGCTCTTGCAATTATAAAACATATACATATGTAAATTATACAGGCAATAATATAGGTATACACAACACCATTTTCCCAAGAAACATTTGAAAGTAAAATGCTCAGAGTATTTATGGATCGGTCAGGTTTCTGATATGTGACCCCCCCCCCCCCCCCTTCCAATAGGAAACTCATTCCTACGCACCTGATCAGGAGAATTAAAAATCACAAGAAAATAAATGGAAACAGTCTTCGTTGCACAAGGATGAGAGTTACTGCCATGGATGGGACGCAGACCTGTGGAGGAGAATGCCTCACCTCTGAAACAGATGGTGGAGCTGAGGGCAGTGCAATTAGCCAGATGTATTCAACATTTGATCTCAAATAAAATAAGACTACAATCACTCAGTTAAAATTCTAACCGTTAAACGTGTGTGTGCATTGTCAGGGTCCTTTTACTCCACTAACACAGATTAAGCTCCAGATTAAAACAAAAACAGTTTTTCCAATCATAGAAAAAAACTAATATATTACCCCCCCCCCCCAAAAAAAAAAAGAAAGAAAGGAAGAAAGGGTAAAAAATAAAAGCCCGTTTTAATGTCAAGGGGTTGATGTCTGGAATCATGTGTTTTATTTTACGCATAGACTCAAAAGACAAGTTAAGTTAAGCAACATCAAATCACAGTCAAATTTGGCAATTCAGTTCTTCTTCTCAACTATCTGATCCATCACTTGTCTTGGATACAGTGGGGGGAAACAATTATTTGATCCCCTGCTGAATTTGTAAGTTTGCTCACTTGCAAATAAATGAACAGTCTCTAATTTTATTTTATTTTAGTTTTTATGGTTCTGTAGTTTTGTTTTAGTGAAAAGAGACAGAATAGTAACCAAAAATCCAGAAACATTATAAATCACATGAAAGTTAAATTGATTTGCATGTAATTTGAGTGAAATAAGTATTTGATCCCCTACAACCCAGCCACAACTGTGGCTCCCACAGACTGGCCGTGTTCTCATGTGACACACAGATTGTAATCAATCATTCAGTCAGTCAGTCAGTTACAGACATTCTTGACCTCAACTTGTTATGGGTATAAAGCACACCTGTCCACAGAATGAATTTGAATGACATTTTATTAAGATGCCAGTGGTGTTTGTCTCTTTCCTTTGCATTTTTGCTTCTTTGGTGAAGGGGACCCCTTCACAGGTAATACAACATAGATATGATTCTTCATATCTTGACCACAAAAAATTATTGGCTTTACCTGTAAGGCCATGGAGTGGCCTAGCCAGTCTCCACACCTCAGTCCTATAGGACATCTGTGGAGGGAGCTGAAGCTTCAGGTTCCCAAGCAGCAGCCAAGAAACCTAAAGGATTTAGAGAGTTTAGGAGTGGGGCAAAATCCCTCCTGAGATGTGTGCAAACCTGCTGATCAACTACAGGAAACTTCTTAAAGCTGTGCTTGCCAACAAGGGTTTCTCCATCAAGTGCCAAGTGATTTTCTTGGGGCTCAAATACTTGTTTCACTATTTTCTGCATTTTTTTGATATTCTCTCTCTCTCCATTAAAATGAAACTACCATTAAAATGAGAAACAGTTAATTTCATTGTAACTGAGCAAACCTATAAATTCAGCAGGGGATCAAATAATTTTTATCCCCACTGTGTGCAGTCTTCATCACCAGTTGTTTCAGTGACATCTCCTTTTTACTGTCAATGATCAACAACAAAAAATGTCCTTGTTGTTCAACATCAGGAAAACACAGCAAGACCCTGTGAACCTTTAAACAGCAGGAACTTAGTCATATTCTTTTCTACCTGGGCGTATTCAAATCTAAACACACAAGTGTGTTACACACCACTGACATTAGTTGTCACAAATAAACATCCATAAATTTGTATTAGAAATACTAGGAATAAAACTCCAGAGCTTGAATGTAACACTGGAATCAGGAGTTGCTCATAGCTAATCTGGAACATCTTTAGTGGTGCCAATTGGCCAATATGTAAATGCTTAAAAAAAGCCCATAGCTGACTGTGTCCTCCATTTCAACTTATAATTCCACCCAGTTAATTATATAATACCCACTTTCCTTTATATTCCTGTTTAAAAAGCATAATTCTGCAGTTAATAATGCATTTATGTGCTATGCTCGCTTGGCGATCTCCTTGGCATATCTGACCGTGTACTTTCCATACTCAAGCATGCAATACTAAAGCTGTAAGATACACTATACATACATGCATATAGTGCTCTAATTACAGTATTTTCATCAAGAAAATTCTTACATAATCTAACAAAAAATGTGTGAAGGAGCAAAAATAATTAGTAACACAGCCACATATATTAATGTAATACGTAACAATAGGTCATGAAAAATTTATCTCCGGGAAGGCGGATTACTGAATTCTTCACAATTCTGCAACTGAGCTATGGTAAGTGTTTAACAAAGTTATCTATATGTCTACAGCACTGATTTTTAATGTGCACATATGTGTTACTGTGCATGTGCGCGTATGTGAGACTGAGGAAGCGCTCAGGCATTAAAGACAGGGAGAGAAAAAATGCATATTCATCAGGCCTCGCAGACAAAACAGTGTGCCGGGACAATCTCTGCAACGAGCTCAGGTTAAATAATTGCAGCTAACTTGATACGTTACAGCGGGACAAAAAATGTATGAACTTTGCCCATAGACCTGCCTCGTGGTAAAGCATCACAGGAAGAGAGAAGGGAAGCACTGATTCCTGCATACATTTGCATTTGGTTTGGGGGGGCTGGTGTTCAAGGCCACCCTGCCACTGTTTTACCTCCATCTTGAACACTTAATTACTTCAGCTGGCTAATCTTTCACTTAATAAAAATCTGTTAAATAGGTCCTGTCCAAGCAGGGAACAATTTAGAGAGCCTGGACCAGCGCCTCATGGTTTTTGGTGTACTTTGCCAAGTTAATACTGTGTGACTGGCAGTGCAGTGTTGCATTTATGCTATGTTATGGTGCAGCTGTGCTGCAACAGATGCAGAAAACCTTAAAGGAATTGTTAACATCAGGTTTATGCACTATCCTGCCTTTTAACCTGTTGTACATAAGGGCTATTTATTAATACGCTTCTACACTTCAACTTACTGATTTTAGCCACTAGATGGCATTCCTGTATTGAGAGCAGAAAACAGCCTCAATCTGAAACCAGAGGCAGGACTGCATGAAATCAGATGTCTCGGTTTGTGCTGGTGACACTTGAAGCCACTACTGGCTATGTTACATCACGCATTAAGATCACTCTCTGTTTTCATATCATAGGTGAGCAGGAGTAGCCGTTTCTGTCGTACTTCCCAACTTCCAACATTTATTTTAGCCAGGTTTTCGATTTTTGTCGCACCGAAAGGAAACCCAGAGGAGCTCTCTGAATGCTTCTCCATTTTAGAAGTCACATTTGCAGATTTGGACCATATGCTTAGAGCCTTTCCAAGTCAAGTGCACATTTGCAGGCTGAGATTCCCAGAGCTCATCTGGTGAAAACAAATGAAACTGGTGACAGATTGATTTTCTGGAGTATACAGTCGGTGCTCTGAATTCCTGCTGAGGGAATGTAGAGTTTAAAATGAGAAATTGTACTCAGACACAGCCAGGATTTGAATCCCCTGCCACTCAAGGAAAATTAAGACCATAAACCATACTTCATAGATAAATATGCATACATTGCAGACTGCAGGAAAGATGAAATAGCATAGGGTTGGGTCACAAAATGAAAAGATTTTGTGTTTGCTAAAATACTTAAGCTCGAGTAGCGTGCAACACACGGGTGATGAAGAATCCCAGAGCAGTTTGGTGTAGAGTGGTTGGGGGCCGGTGGTTACAGAAAAGAGAAATTCTTGCTTAGGGAAAGCACGGGAAACAAAGTAATTAAAGAAAGAAAAAGTGTTGGATAAAAGTAGGTAGTAAAAGACACAAATGTACATTTATTTGGAAAAGTTTAGATTTGGATTAAACGTAAGGGCAAAAGTGAATCACCAGCTGATTTGACTTTAAAAAATACATCATAACAACTAACAGCTTTACTCATCTGAGCTCGGTGTCTCCTTCCCATTTTTGATTATATATATTTTTTGTTTTTGTTGATCTAAGTCTTGTTTGAACTTGTAGGTTTAAAAATATGGATCATCCAATTACAAGTTTTTTTTGTTTTGTTTTTTAACTACAACGTTCCATAAGATCTGCTAAAACCTCCAAATTTAACAATTAATAGTATTCATAAAAAAAAAATAAGCTAAAGAAAAAAACCTCAAACAGATAAAAAGGAAAAAGAACAGAAAATAAATCACTCTTGGTTTCTAAATGATTGTGTATTAATATATTATTATATTATTTATGGAACAAAAACAGAAATCCACAGTAATAACTTATTGCCCAACAGTATATTGAAATGCCAAATTTGTATTTATTTGTTATTTTTTGGCCTAAAAGTAGTCAAATTTAATCATGTAACAAGCACAGAAAAAACAATCTATTTGTATTTATTTATTTTATTTAAATGTGTGCTTACAATTAAACAAAAATAAACTAACTGTTGGGTAAATGACATTTTATTGTCTATTTTCTGTTACAGTTTCAGTTCCCTCAACTAAGTTTGTCAAGTGAATCTGCAGTTTACAGGATCAACCATCATTTCTGGGCTACAGCAGCAGTGAACACTGGTTATTGGTAGCTGTGTGGGATTTTCCAGACCCATTACAAACAGCGGTAATCTACTGGTTTCACTCCTCCCTCTCTATCCTCTCAGCTTGCTTCTCTGCTCCCCGGCCCTTGGCCCACCATGCCATCCCCAGCTGTCCCATGCTCTCTCCACTAAAGGAGGGAGGAAGAGGGGACAAGAGGGGAGTGCAGGGAGCTGGCTGGCTTTAGCCCTGCCTCCCTGCTTGCCTGCCTGGCTGGCTGGCTGTTATACGAGCCTTGATGTTACATACTGCAGCGGCAGCCTCTTAGGCCCTCATAATCCACTGGATTGTTGCATTAAAACCATCACATGATTCTTTGCTCCCTTGCAGTTGTACCGTGTTGCGTCATCATTAGAGGAAGCTATAAATAACAAAGCGGGACTGCGGGGGAGGGAGGGGAGATTCGGGGGAGGCCTGTCAAATACATAGAATAACACAGATTGGCAGCTTTTGGCTCCTTCCGAAGCCATCCGCAGCTTTGAGTTAGAGAGCACAGTAATATTCACACTTACCTGACTTAGGCATTGTGATGGCACACATCACAATTCCCACAAAGGATTTGATGCATAAAGAAATTCAGCAGCGCAGCAGGGGCCAATAGTTGTGTCAAGAAAACAAGTTAAAGGGAATATTCAGACGTGTCACTCACCGAGATGTCAAAGTCCTTTTTTCTTTCTTTTCTTTTTTTTTTTTTCAGAACAAGAAGCTGCCGCAGATTGTCACATCACAGACTGAATTTCAGGTGTGGATGTGTTGACAGTAAGCCACTGTGAAATAGCAGAATGGGGTTGAGCTCAGTAAAATAGGTTGGGGTTTTTGTTCATTACTTTTATGTGCTTAGAGGGGGGATGTAAGTCTTCAGAGGTCTTTTTGGGGAAACTGAGAGATAGCTATTGGCTGGAAGGCATCCTCTGTATAGGGAGACATATACTCAGGCAAAACACAGCTTTGACAAGCAAGTAAACCAATAGAGCTGTTTTTGTTTTCCCATGTTTGGAGGACTTGTGCACTGCATTATCATACATCATATCCTGTGCCCGCCAGGCAAACAACTCCAGTACAAGTCTGTGTAAGTGTAGCAGGCTGGTTCTTCCAAGGGAACAATGTAGGATGACACAGCACAGCATGCTTCACATGCGTATATGTCACTATATGCACACTATGCACACCAACACTAACCTTTATGTATTATATAAACTATGGATTAAGTAACAAATAGCCTAATAAGTACTCAGTTCAGCAATATTGCTTTTTAGCCTGTTTTATATTGTTTTGGTTTTCTGTTGAAGAGGAGAAGTGGAGACACAAACGGGGGTACAGGAAGAGTGAATGTAAGTGACCTGCATTTATGGACAGAAACAAAATAATTGTTGCATATGCAAATGGACATTTTTGCACTTTTCTAATTAAAAGGTCAAAAAAAAAAAGAAAGGTACACAATAGTGTGAGTGAGGCTGAGTGTCACAACTTCACAGGTCAGCTGAGGTTGCTCAAGTAAGAACAAAACTTACATCTGCTGTTTTGAGGCCAGACAAATGAGAGAGATTGGATCCATCAGGAATGAATCCTTAATAACACGCTTAATAAAAGACCGCAAAATGATAAGCAGTCAATTTGTGTTAAGCTTCTATGGCTTTCTTCTCATTTTTGCTTTTGAGCAAGTCCTAGGTGCTGGTGGGATAGGTCTCCAGTAGGTCTCCCCCTGCTGATAAAACATGTAAGAACTACTACATTCCAAGAAGTAGCAAATACACACATTAGTGATGGCTCATTTCTTTAAGTGTCCCAGTAAGAGTGTGTGACATTTAACAGCATCCACAATAAAAGGAGTAAATGTGATTGAGTGATCATTCATCTTATTAAGACCTGTGATTTCTGTGCTGTCTTATCGCCAGTGTGAAAAAGCCCAGTGTAAAAATTCTCTACAAAATGCATTAAAAATATTGTACAACGGGATGACTGCAATAAGTGGAATTATTATTGTATTGTTATTATTATTATATCACAGTCATAGAATAAGCAATTTAATGGAATTAAACTCTAAATTATATAAACACCTTGTTAGGTGCACCTGTTCAACTGCTTGTTCTTTCTTTCAAATGTCTTTTTATTAATTATCAGAAATATTTTGATATATATAGTACAAAATCATTTGTAATAGTCAAA
>JAVDPK010002605.1:203096-237375 GCA_034780415.1 Cichlasoma orientale
CCCCCCCCAATACCAAGCCATACCACCAGGGAACAGATATAAGAAGTGTCTTAAAAGAAATGAATAGATAAATAAATAAATATGGATCGGTGATGTGTAACTGGAGCCCGTCAGTGTGTCTGTGACCACACTCTACGGGAGCAATCACACCTACAATTTGTTTTCTGTGCCACAAATCAAAGTGTAAAATTTCTTATATAAACAAATCTGTTTTCCCGGCGATAAACTTGTCAGCACTCATTTACGACATCTGCTGTTCATCAAAGCGCTGAGTATGGAAAGAGAAGCGTGGATTTGATAAGAAAGGGATGGCAGGTTTAAAACTGGCTTATGAAACATACATAAAACAGACATTTACAATGTGCGATTGTTTGCTCAGCTTCATTTGAAATACTTCTTTATTATCATGAGTGCGGGTCACTCAATAGACAAATGAAGAAATACTACATAACAAGGGCAGGATTTTACAACTATGAAAAAATGATCATAGTGACAATTATTTTCGATTTTGTAGCAACAGCTGGCAGAAATACAGCCTTCAAATTATAATGTAATCCACCAAGAAATTTACCAGCAGTACCTCCACTTTTAACATGTGTTTTTAAGTAAATTTGCACTGCGGATTGTGTGCATTCTATGCCAGCCACACAATGCAATGAGCTGATGTCATGGCAGCGTATCAGTATGTGCAGTCAGGTCTTAAAAGAAATCCAATTTTATCCAATTAAATCAAGACTATATAAGGTTAGCTGGAGAAAAAACAGTATCAATGGGAGAAAGCTGTGAAGTGGAACTAATAAAGTATGATCTTAACAACACTACACAGCCCCTAGGTATTACCATGTTTAGGTCTGTTTACATTGTGTCAGATTAAATGTTCTCAAGGATGATATTCTAATGTTAACTGCAAATTGTTCTGTGCTTATTCTGCCCCGATCCTTTAAACATCCGCTACATTTAAGAGTATGCGCGCAGGTATGTGAACCATGAAACCTGCATTGCAACAGTATATTATGATCCGCCAAGAGTTCAGTGCAGAAACAAAGCTAATCGCCAGCAGCTTCCACTTGGCACTGCCCCTGTCTTTCTCTCCACTGGCATCCACTTTCCTATATAACACTATTCTATTTCCTCTTCCTTCCTGTTCAATCTTAGCCTCTGTCACTACTCTAACCTTTCCACCACTCCATCTTCCTCCATCTTCATCCTCAGTTTCCTCCTTTCCATCCTTCTCGCTCTCTCTCTCTCTCTCTCTCTCTCCCCCAATCGTTACTCCGTCACACAGCAGCCGTCCTGAAAATTCAATTACAATCAAGATGTTTGTCTGGGCTGGTTGGTGAGGGGTGGTTGGAGGTGAGGCAAAGACAGGAGGGGAGTAGCGGAGTGGGGGGCAGTGGCGGCATTACTGGCCTGTCACTGTCTCTGTGAGTGGAACGGTTCCCCCGGGGGACCCTGCTCCAGCAGAAAGCCATTTACACACCCGTCAGCCAGATAAGCATAAATGAGAAGAGCTAGTGGATGTTAAAGCACCCAGCGCTTTATAACCCTCATTCCCCTTTATCCCTTCTAGGAAAGCCAGCATGTGTTTCCTTAAGACCTGGTCCCAAGCGAAGCACATGTACAGTACATGTAGGAAGTATATCCAGACTGTGTGATGTATTTCAGTCTACTCGCTGCCCTGTTTTTACTCAAAAAAAAGGTCTATCACATTAAAATTCTTGCTAATGCACGCATTCTTGCATGAACAGGCACACAAAATCCTGCCCCCTCGAACATACTCATCTTCTTTGTTGGCCAATACATTTTAAAAAAGCCTTCAAACTCAAACAAAATGGCTGTGTATGCAGTGTTGTGCTTTTGAGTGAGTTTAGGAACAGCAATCATCTGATATAAATAGACCCTGAAGTGCCTTTTAGTCAGCAGCTAGTGACTCCCCTTCTTGTTCCTCTGCTTATGCACTGTCTTCAGTTTTATGACTGTGCACTGTCCTTTTCCTGGACCCTGTCCAGGATATACATAGCTCAGCTGGGGACAACTGATGGTCATATTCAGCTCCAGCGGAGGGCAAAGGCTTTGGGGTAAAGCTGGAAAATGTAACATTAATGCATACACTTGCCACTAAATACAACCCTGCAGGTCTGAATTCCCTTTAATGAGCAAAGCAAGCTGACTAAAGTGACAGTTCAACACTTTGGGAAATATACTCATTAGCTTACTTGCCAAGAGTTAAATGCAAAGATTTACGTGAAGATTGATAACACGGCCAAAAGAAAGCCACACCAGCTGCCAGCTGCCGCAGCTTAGCATAAAAACTGGAAAGAGGATGATAACAACTCACAAAATAACACTCAAGCAACAACTCCACACAACAGTCTACATTAATTTCAAGTTGTGTTTCAGTGGTGATATTATAATTTTTGTGAGATAGCACGGTGGCTAGCACAGCTGCCTCTCAGCAAGAAGTTCCTGGGTTTGAATCCACTGTTGGGGCCTTTCTGTGTGGAGTTTGCGTGTTCTCCCCTGTGCTTGTGTGGGTTCTCTCCCACAGCCGAAAGACATGCAATTAGTGGGGTTAGGTTAGGTGGTCATTCTAAATTGCCCACAGTTATCTGTCTCTGTCTTAGCCCTGCAACAGGCTGATGACCTGTCCAGTGTGTACCCTGCCTCTCACCCTATGGCAGCTGGGATAGGCTCCCCCGCCCCCACAACTCTGAAATGGATAAGGATGGATTTTATTTATTTTTTTTGCCAACTTTTACACTTGTGACATGAGACAACGGCTTTGAGGCACTCTCACACAATCAATAAACAAAGAGGAAGCCATAACCCCCCCTTAATGAAAAAACTAACAGAGGACAGGACTGCAAGTCTGCAAATGTTTTTTTTCCCCTCAACTTTCAAGCTAAAAGAAGCACACACTTCTCCAAAAATCACAACACAACCTTCATGCAGGTTGAGTTTTGTCCAACTCGCCTTGCTCTGAAATTTGGCATCTATTAAAAATCAGTAGTAGTCTACTCTTTAGTTTATTAAACATCTACAGCATCATACAGCAGCAGCATCCATATGTATGGATATACATAACAGTTTGGGGCATTTGCTTTACAAAACTTTACAATGATTGTAAGTTATTCCTTTAAAATTATACCTCATGTCACAAATCAAATTTGTGGAGGAAATAACTGCGAATGGAACTGCTTACTTTTCTGCATCTGAGAAAGTGTCTGTCAGTGTCAGTTCATAAGCTACACTCACGTGATTTGTTACATAGTGGTTGTCCTCATGTCGAGTCTTGAGCGCCATCATAACTGAGGGGACTTTTTCCCCTAAAGTCACAAATACTTTTCTGTCATGTCAAGTTTTTCACTACACAGCTTTTTCCATTTTAAAGTCTCACAGTAGGCTATTTGCAGTGGAGAGATTTTTAGGCCTATGGATGCTTCCCAAGTACATATAGAACATAAGCTTTAAAATACGACGCTAAATATGACAGTGAGCAAAGTAACAATTAAAAAAACATCTTTTTGGTACCATAAGTTGTTTTAATTGATAATTACACATGAATTTTCAATATTAGACAATCATAAAAAAGTAAACTGGCCCGTGAGCAGCACAGACAACAGATTCAGTTTTTTTTAAACTATTAATGAAGATACTATTATTGGAATATTAAGGGACTTTATGGGTGAACGTTTCCCTTTAAAAGGTATAGTAAGTAATTTTTTTAGGTTATTTAATAACAAATAACTCTTTCAAACTATATATGACCATTTACCATTTGTACATGATATTTTTATGTCTTTTATGGCGTTCCACCAGTGCTCTCTCCTCCCTCATTTCAACCTCCTCTTCCTCCTCCTCACCTCAATCCTCATCTCCTGAACTGAAGTCAGGGCTCTAACACACAAAATTGTACATAAACATGCTTATTTATTTCCAATATTGTCGCAATTACTTACTGTCAGCAGATTAGACATGCGACCCTCCCTTTTCCAGTCAGCTGACAATGAGCTAACATATAAGCTAACATTATGCCTCCTAAAAATCACACTTTCTCTCTGATAAACAGTTTGATTACATCCTCACATTGTTTGAAAGTTTATTGTCAAAGCGTCTGAGTCCAGCAACATTAGATCCATAAAAGAAAGTTTCACTAAGGCCAGCTAACAGCAGCTAACAGCGGCAAAAACACCAGCGCTTACTGACAGAAAAGTTCAGGATATCCTCAATAGCTCACCTCAGAATTACTGTCATTGGACAGAAATGAGCGTCACTGACTCAACTCAGACTCCTTTCACAAAGTTGTACAGCCTTCTCCAGAGTAAATAGATGTGGACACCAACTGAAGTAAACAGCAGACTGACAGCCTATACTCACTACAAACGAATGGCGGCCAGAGTTTGTCCTACAGCAGTCACCGTAGCTAGGATTATGCACTTGAATTGGGAGCGCTAAGAAAACAGAATACAGTTGACTGCAATCCGCAATCTACTGCCATCTAGTGGTGAGATTTTACACACGTACCTTTAAACACACTGCAGGATCTCACATGCTGCCCAAGCCTATTTTATTTGTCCATTCAAATTACTATCAAAAATTTAAATTACTCTAAAGAGATTGAAATAAGTATTATAATAATACATTACAAAATATATAATTTCATATTTCTCCCTTCTTTCCTTTACAATGTATTATTTCACATTTGCACGACTGTACTTGTGATGTGAATTGCCTTTTTGGAGATATTAATCAAAAAGAGAAATGCACTTGATGACAGTTATCGGATGTTGGAGATTCTATACTGGAAGAGATCTTCTGTTAAACTGAAACACTGCTTTAGAGAAAAGATCAGCAGTGTCATCACACCAGATCACTGTCAGTTAATAGCATAAATAGAAGCGTTTAAGGTGTGTGGTCCAACATGGTGTGGCAGCTTTTTGACAGGGGTCAGTGTAATGGTCGGCTGGATATGCCATCAGATGCTGTCAAGAGTGGAAGGATGGGAAAAGAGGTAGATGAGGAGGAATAGGTGGGTTGTTGGGAGGGGAGAGAAATTGATTTGTCTCCAGCTGCTAAGTCTCATTGCATGAGCCTGTCTGACGGGGAGCATTACAGTCAATCACTGTGGATCAACTTGACTGCTGTGCCGCACAATCCCTCCGCCTGCCCCCAGACAAATTATCTCATTCACAAGCAGTGCATGATGGGAGAGCCTCGAGAACATTCCATATTAAACCCCCCATTCACGCAGGTGTCTGAGGATTTGCTTTTCAAGGAAAGTGCTGCTTATAGGTTGAGGGGATCCTTATCTAGTGGCATCTGTATCCCCAGACTTTCAGTTACTCTTCAGGAATACATTATTGAGAGATTCGAATTTTAATAATGTCAGACGTATGAATCTGCCCCTTTCTAAATTAGTTTCAGGTGGTATGGGCAAGAAATGCCCATGTGAGTGCTATATTTTTCACAATAATCCTTTTAAACCACCCCACAGACAGCAATTTTAAAAGCAGGTAAGGTGTTCCAGCAGAGTTCATATCCAGTGCCGCTCCACATGTTCAAATCATTTTCCACTGTGGGGGTCATCTGCTGTATCTTCTTTAAAATATTCCAAAAAGTTCAAGAAAATTCAGGCAACTTAAATTTCCCCGCGGGCTTTAAGAAAATGACAGATTAAATGACAAACATACATTTGTTATGGTCTGCCCTCTGTTTGCCTCTCTGTTGCTGCTCTGAAAACTTCCTGTAACAGGATTTCTCATTGAAGCTTCAGCAGCTCTGCTGCACAGTTGCAACGTGCTGAAGAGCTCACACAGCACCTTCTCACCGCAGAGGAAGAGCGCCGCATGGGTCCAAAAGCTGATCCTCTTAAATGTGCCAAATGTTAGGCGTAAGCAATAAAGTAATAAAATAGAGAATGAGTGGGGGGTGGTGGTAAAAAAAATAGCAGAAATTTAATCTGATGTGTGTGTGTGTCTAAGTGAATAGGAATTAAATAGGTTAAAAGGCTAAATACATTTAGATTTTTGATAAAGCTCCTGGCTCAGCAGCCTCCTGGGTGACTGTGGTAATTAGTAACAGCACTGGGGGTGATGCTGTGGTAAAGGGCTTTAGTCAATTACTTCTCGGTCCTTCCTTCTCCTCCTCACGCTCATCTTCGCTCCTTACTACTTACTAAACCTTTTAGGGTAGAACGCCTCAGACAGAATAACAAAAAGTTTCACCACATGCACGGTTCAATTATATCATCCACTTTGTTCTAACTAATCAATGTATAGCTATATTATACCTACGGAAACGCGGCAAAATATGAAGCTTCAGCTTATTTTGACACGCTTATTGATGAACACCTAATGCAAGTTTGCAAAGATGTTGATTTAATTACATTTTAAATGGAATCTTAACACTATTTTAACAAGAGGTTCTCTGGTGCTATCAAATTGTCAGTGTTGTCAGACCTCAGTCTAATCAATGCTGCCTTTTTATGACTACCATTTGAAGCTGCAGGCAGAAATTAAGAAAAAAAATGTTTTCCATACTCAGCCCCCCAACTAAACATGAGGCATATGGTCTATTTCACAGTGAAGTGCACATACCTTGGCTAAGTAAATGGCTAAGAATGGATAAGTAATCTGACACACTCATATTTGTAGAATACTTTGAAAATGCAAGAAAATGTGAAGTCACTTACTGCTACTGTTCCTCTAACACTACCACAAAAAGATGACCTCCACTGAGAGGCCCGCTGAGAAAATAAATATCCATTTGTGGAAAACTTAAACTTCTGACTGACAGGCAGTCCTTTCTAACAGCAAACTGAAACCAAGTCTGAAGCCACATCCATCTACGTCCTCTTTAAACCACCAGACTTCTCACTCAAAAGGGAAAGTGCCACTGCCTCCATCTGTTAGTTCATTTGTGTTACGGTGCGACTTTGTTGTTCTAACAACTGTGAAAAAGAATGTGCTAAATCCTCAAAGTCGCACAATAATGGAACCGAATGGGCTGGTATTTATACTGTGCTTTTCTAGTCTTACTGACCAGTCAAAGAGCTTTAGACTACAAAGCCACATTTAACCACACATTCATACAGCGCTTTACTCTATATACTTTAAGCCCCTTATCAACCTTACATCCAAGGCCAGTTTAGAATCACCATTTAACCTAAAAGGTATGTCCTTGGCCTGTGGGAGGGAACTGGAGCACCTGGAGGAAACCCATGCAAGCACAGGGAAAAACACGCAAACTCCACACAGAAAGACGAGTAGATTCAAACCAGCAATGTTCTTGCTATGAGGTGACAGTGCCAACCACTGTATGATGTGCAACACCCAAACTAACAAATAGATGACACAATATGAGTCCTAGGGGTCTAGGGCAGGACCCTTACATTGATCATTGTTGTATTTGTACTTTTACTGATCTGAATGCTTCTTTCAGTACTGCTTACATTAAAAAAAAGAAACCTTGGACTAAAAATGCGACTGTATAAAGCTACAATATACAGTATATCTCAGTCTCAGTCAAGTTGTGTACATATAAAAAATCAAATAAGAACGCAAATAATTGTGCAGTGAACCAGTCCTTGGCCTCTAAACAGACGTGCAGCAGCAATCAAAAAAAGAGCGTGGAAAAACACCAGTCACACACATGCAAACACATATGCGCACACAAGTGTTCATGAACTTTTTGTTGAGCAGCAGTCGGGGTTGGGAAGGGTTGTGAGGACATCTGTGCTTACCTCAACAGGGGCTGTTTAGGGCGCGGAGGCGGGTTGCTGTCTTGACTCTGCGGAGGCTTCTTGGTCACCTGTTTATAAATGTTCCTCGCTGTCACCCCGAGCCACAGCATGGTCGACAGAGACGAGTAGTGCAGCACGACCCCGACCTGAGATGGGGTGACGGAGGGTGCATCAAGTTACTTCTTTGACTTTGCTGAACTTTTGCTTATACATAATACTGTAGAGTGTCTCTATGAAAAATGTCAGACTTCATTATATTCCTGTAACTCAAAGAAGAAAAGTGTTCAGGATGAGCTGCCACTCCTCTCGGAAAAAAAAAATATCATCAATGTCACTCCAAGGGTGTCTCCATAGATGTTTTCCTTAAAGACCTGGCTGCTTTGTGTTATCCTTTGCTAAAAGACAATAGTACAAGAATGGAAAGACAGGTTCAAAAAGTGCTATTGAATCATCAAGGTTGTCTAGGATGAGAGCAGTATAGTGAGGTTATACTGGTGGATACTGAGCAGCTCCTTATCAGTTGAGTTAGAGGACATGAGGTGTGCACTGTGAATAACAAACCTGAATATAAATGATAGTCACGTTGACAACTATCAGCGTGTGATTGTTTTTCCTAAACGCACTGTACACATATCTCCGTTCCTCTTCGTTTTAATATTCATGAATTATGTTTGAATGGGGGAACTAATCTAACTTTGTTTAAAGGCTCTGCCAGCTTATAGACAGAGAGCACAGAGATGACAGTTGCAGGGGGGGAAAAAAGAGAGTGAAAGAAGAATGGATAGAGAAAATTAAAATGCACTGAGTCTTTTCTCCACCCAGTCATGATGTACTGGCAACCTGAGATACCCAATCAAATGGCTTCTCTCCAGCACCAAAGGCCTAGGGACTCGAGCTACCACAGTCCAGACGCTAATTGGAAGTGTCCTTGTGCTGGTTATAGAGAGCAGAGAGTGGGTGGTAAGTCAATCACAGTTTCAGAGTCCACACACTTCAGAGCTTCATTAGTGCCAAGAAGAGACAGAAGGGAAGTGTGTTTTTAAATATGCTTTCAATGGGGGAGGAGGGGGTTCTCACATTAACAGTAAAGATCGGAGCGCGACCTGTGATTGTAATTGGCTGATTAACGTCCTGAATATTGTTTTCCTGTTTCAGCTGCCTGATCAATCAAACAGCAACAAAACTTTAACGTAGAATGCCACATCAGCTGAGACAAGTCAGCAGCAATAAAGCATCATAGCTGTTGTTGCTCATTTGGCAGTTTTTCCAATAAATCTCACACAAGCTGCAGCGGACCAGTACTGTGTGCGCTATAAAACCCTACGCTAACATTTTCTTGATACTAACGGACAAAATCATAGCTGTAAAAAAAAAAGTGGGCACAACTGTTAGTAGCTGGTTCTATTTGTGACAGCACACATTTGTTATTGAGACTGTGAAAGGTGCATAATTTATATCGGTACATACTCGAATGACCTGACTCCTAAGCACAGCAATATTTCGATATTTGATGTTTCACTATTCAGTGCTGGTGTGTGCTTTCACCTGATGTGCCATTGTTAGCACAGAATCTGGGTAAATACAAAATTTCAGTCAATAATCGGATCAGTGAGCAGCAGCACAATGATCACACAGTTAACAAAACAGAAGCTGGAAGCAGCCCAGGATGCCTGATCAATGCGTCCCCATTAAAACAGTCACAGCTTCTGTCTCCCTCTTTTATCTCTTATGGAGATGTCAGTGAGACACACATAAAACAAACACACCAGAAAAAAGTGGCTTGGTTTTGATTTGTCAGGCACTTTTCTCTATACATGTGAGGTCAGTAAAAAAAGGGGAAAAAAAGGAATGAAGAGGAGCAACATGGCAAGACACTAGCATTTTTCCCTCTGCAGTACACAGTGCAACAGTGCAAGCCAGGATTCTACGTGCTCCTAAACACGCACTGTCATGTTAGACGGGTAGCTGGCTAGCTTCAGTAGGCTTTCAGGTAAACGGCCTTTCACGATCGCTTGTGCAAAATAACAGCAGATGGGACAAGAAACAGATGAAGAAAGGACAGAGGCGTCAGATAAGGATTCAGCAGGAACAGACGCACGATGTGAATTTCATGTGAAATGAGGAATCGGCACAAAAAGCTTGCTGTGCGCCCTTCTGCACTTAATGTAACTTAAGTTATGGAAGAAATTATTTTAAATATTTGCACCTGCTTACTGGTTTTATAATCATATTTGTTATAATTCCTGGTCTTATTCCCACTATTAGTGTCTCATTTAAAAAAACATGTTTTCTTTTTTAATCTCATAAAACATGATTTTGATCAGAAGTATTTTAAACCACATTAATGGTTAATAGAATCATTTATCATAAATCATTTCGGATTCATACTGCACGCTTATCACATATTTCCAAGTGACCTCAAACTTTAGAGCAGAACTGTATATAATCCACATTTATTACACCCACTTCTGTATTAGATGATAGTAAATGAAACCCCCCCCTCCCCCCCTCACTTTAAGGCCACTGTTGTGAAATCTATGAACGAAAACAAGGAAAAGCACAATAATTAGGATCCTGTAAGTATAGAAAAGCACGAGTGCTCTTTATACATTTTGACTGGAAAGCACAATAATCAGCATCCTAATATTTTCTGTGAAACTAGCTCTTGACATTTAACATCAGAATAAACACTATCACAGTTTTGGAGGGAAGAGAAATGTGAAAAATAAGTAACTGAGGATTTTCAATTAACTCTATCCTACCTGTCAGATGAACTGCTTAAAAACATTTCACATATACTAACCATCCCATTTTCAAATCTCCCTTTAAAGTGTTTTCCTCCTTTATCTCATATTCATTATATTGTTCCCAAACTGTTTTTGGTGCATAGGTCCACTCTGAGCCATTTACGTATGGAGAAGTGAACTGAGGAAAACTCAAACTGCACCCAATGGAAGTACAAAGCAAAATCACTGTAATACTGTAAAGCCTTCTCTCTCTCTCTCTCTCTCTCTCCTTTTACCAGCTTTTGCCATCACAACTAATTTCACAGTGCAGCGCTAATTAGGGAAATCCTCTGTATGGCATCTTTAAGCTGACAGTTGGATGTAACCTCAGATCTAGGTCATCCTTAGCCAAGTTCTTTTCTAAATTAATAGGTTATTTAACGCTGGTCACACTTACTGAACAATCATCTGCAATGTGTAATCCAAATTTTGATGGTCTGAGGTGAGATGAGGTAAGTCGAGTGGGAACAGCGATATACTGTATGTTGTTCTCCTGCTTAGCCCGGGCAAGCAGAAAATGTAGCGTGACAGCTGGGGTGTTGCTCAAATCAATGATAAAGCGAGCCTTGTTTGAAGAAAAGATAGAAATTGAGATTACAGATGACTTTGACTTTGAGGCTGTAAAGACATTGGATGCTGCATAGCGACAGTGCCACAGTGGGTGGAGTAGCGGTGCACGACTGAAGACCGGCATGCAGATAGAGAACAGGCGGATGAGTATGGGATGCAGGTGTAGAAGGAAAAGGAGGAGGGGTGAGGGCTGGGTGGGGGAGTGCATGCTTGAAGTCTTGTGAGAGCTGCCAAATCTAGATTCAGAGCTCCTTGAAGTTGCTTCTTTTGGAGGGAGAGCATGTACTTATTTGTCCCCCTGGGAGGGGAAAGGGGGGTAAGTGTGTGCGTAGAGAAGGCTGGTGGGGTGATTGGGGGGAGTGCAGAGAATTTAGCAGGCAATGCATGTATCTGTGTGTGAATCTGACTGTGTGTATGCATCATAAAATCACACATCTCCTCAAGCATTCCTGTAATTATCCCAAGTTGTGTCTGGTGGGGCCTGCCTCGATCCCAGTGGGACCGAAGACAATCTGGGCTCCTTCCCAAATCTGCCAAGAGTGATTTTGCTAGCAGTGATTAGGTAAAGGAGGAGCATCAAAAAGTATTCAAAGGCCCCAGGACAAAGTTGAATAAATGAATGAAAGGTAAGTAAGTTAAAAACCAGCGGCAAGGTCAGTTAAATTACACGGCTGCACCAGGAAACCCTGCACGGATATTGCCGGATACATTTTATAATGTTTAGGTATCTAACAGTGCTTGTTTACAATGTCACAACTCAAAAGCATATAGAAAAATATATAGTTCATACTTATTTTAGATGACGTTTTATGGAGATGACACAGACTTCCACGTGTCTGCCTCTTCTTAACGTAAGACAGATCAGTTTGGTTTGAACGTCATTCATTCCTCTCTGCTCTCAACCTTGTTCTGAATGCTGGCAGGACACCTATATACTCAACGATGCTCAGACTAGATGTCTTCCAACCCAGAGAGCTGCAGCTTTTAAACAGCATGCGGTGCGAACGGCACAGAAACTAAAGCTAAAAACTGTGTTTCTGCGAGGACCACCGCGTTCTTTATTCTTACACTGCCACACCTTTAAAAAGATTCAACCATTTTTGTTCACAAAGATCTACGTTTGTACCTCCCTCAAATTTAAAACCACCGTTAATCAGAGTGGTGCATTTCTCAAGACTCTATTTACCCCTTCAGGTAAACGCTGAACTTGATCTAAATTGCACCTTATTCATAAAATAAATGAAAGCGGATTTAAATTTCTCATCCCACTGGCTGTGTTTAAATTTTTAATATCAAGATTTTCAAATGAAAATGCTGCTGATGTGCCGTCCAGCGTCCAAGACTGAATATCCACTTTATCTAATCAAATGTGATCTGATATGCTTAACTAGACAAAAACACTCTTGTGTCCTTTTCACCGCCAGTAAAGTGAGTATAGCAAAGTTATTAATGTGATATTAAATGGCGGGGAGCAGGTGAGCAGAGTTGCAATTTTTGACAAATACCAGCCATTTTGTGTCAGTTACCATCGTAGGGGGAAGACTTGACGGCTGTGACACATGTGGTGGCTTTTTTAAGACATGCCTGTCACCGAGCCTCCTGCAAGACAACTCGAGAAAAGCTGGCTATATTTCAGCAGAGGTGGAGTTGTTACACTATGGAATGGGGGGGGGGGCACCTAAAGTGCTTGTGACAGCAGAAGAAGGAGTTGGGTCCCAAATGTGGGATAGCACACAAAAAAAATGGGGGCCAACTGATCCAAACAAGCAGTGACTGAAGACAGTATAAACTGTGAGTGAGAAGTAGGAAAGAGGTGTACATCAATCTCTTTGTGGCTACATACAGTAAATGCCCCCCTGCTGAGGTGAGCTGACAGTGGCGGATGCTCTGCTCCAGCTGATGTTTCATGCTCACTACTGAGGTAGGTCAAGCTATCAATCAAATTGATAGGAAACCCACAGGGACCATATGGTATTCTAACCATGTGAAAAAGTTAAAGAAGAGACATATTGTTTTTTATTCTTTCTGACGGTGTCAACTATCACAAACGTCAGACACAGTTCAATAACAATACAGCAATCATGCCAAGAACCTCTTTGATTTTTACAGGTTCTTTACCAAATGGCATATGGAGACGTTTTAATTTAATATTTTTTCACGGGAGTCTTTAAAAGTTAGAGAGGCGAGGCTGAGACGTGAGTAGAGGAGGCATAATGGATATTTTGGAGAAAAGATGTTGACTATGGAACTGGCAGACAGGAGGAAAAGCAGAAGACCACAGAGAAGGTTCGTGGATGTAGTGAAGGAGGACGTGCAGAGGGTTGGTGTGACAGAAGAGGATGTTAGGACAGGGTGAGATCGTGGCAAATGATCCACTGTGTGGACCCCTAAAGGGACCGGCTGAAAGAAGAAGATGATGTACAGAGAAGGTCAGGACAGAGGTGCAGCAGTGAGTGTCTACAGCCATCTGTAAAACATGGTGGAGGCTCTGTCATGGGTTCAGGCTGAATTTCTGCTAGTGGTGTTGGAGATCTTGTTAAAACTGATGCAATCATGAATACAGAAAAGCACCGCCAGAATTTGAGCCACTATGTAATACCATTTAGAAAGTATCTGATTTATTTTTCAGCATGAAAATGATCCCAAATGCACTGCCAATGCAGTAAAAGCATACCTGGATAGAAAAGCACACAGTGGAACACTATCAGTCATGGATTGGCCTCCCCAGAGCCCAGACCTCAGCATTCCTGACAGAGAACGGAACTAAAGGCAGCCAACATCCAAAGAAGAGCTTTGAATGTCCTTCAAGAAGCCTGGAGAACTATTCCTGAAGACTACTTAAAGAAATTAGAAGAAAGCTGCCGCAGAGAGTTCAGACTATGATGAAGAATAAATGTGGTCACACCAAATATGGACTTTCAAGCTCATTAGAATCTCACAAAAGCTATTTTTGCCTCATGTGCTGTATTTCAATTTATGTTTGCATGTTTCAATTAATCACTGCACCTATTTCCCATTTTTCTAGCAAATGAAATGAGGGGTGGCTCAACTGTATTAGCTTTATATTTACAGCATATAATAAGTATTCATGTGCTGATTATTCACTGATAAGAAAGTTATACTGCCTTATTATTTCAAATTAAGCTAATCACTGTAGTCTTTAGGTCACATCCTCTTGGAACCATGAAAATCTGTTATGTAGATGTTGAGACTTTTCATAGGACAAGTCAGGTGTCTTAGTTTATTATGTTATCAGATAGTTAATTGTACATGTTTTTGCTTGAGTACAAAGCCCATCAATTCATCTCAAGGCTTAAGACCCAACTCACAAACTGCTTCATTTTTGCTGTGATTCTAGTTGAAAGTTCTACTGATAATGTTTTTTTTTGTTTGTTTGTTTTTGTCATTCTGTCTTGCATTTACAAACTGTGTCATAACCAGAGCACACTCTTGCTAAGTTCAAGTACAATACCACAGTTTAGAAAGAGTGTTATTTAGAACTGTATGTAAGTATTTCAATATAAAAATGCAGTCACTGATGACCAGCTCCTGTTTCCCTATCAGCAGCTTGGCTCAGTGATTGCTGTGATGGCCTTCAGAGTCATTCAACCGCCTCACCACTGAGTCTTTGGTCTTACTAACCATAATGGAGTGCAGCTTGATTTATCTAAAACTATGCAAACCTCATCAAGGCTGCAGAGCATAAAAAGAGCTGCCATCATCAGCTGCAGTCCAGGACAAGAGACTCGCAGAAGATGCAGCTGAATGACATTAAGGACCTCCAAAACAGTAACCGTGCCAGCCTGCAGGAAGGGGCATGCAAGAGCCTAGCTCATAAGCAGTGAGTCAGCGCTAAAGACAGAGTTAGCAGAGTTTATCCAGGGACCATAAACATCATAGTAACTTATTCAATACTTCTTGATACACAGTAACCCACAAGCTTGGCTGAAAAAAATTAGATACACCCACATTTGTGCACACGGTATAGTGAGAAAAACACAACACTGAATACAAAAAAACTGAACAATAAACTATCATCCAAAATTACTGTCTTGTCAAAGATAGGAGCACAACATAGCACATAACTTTTTCATCAAGGAAAGACTATTAAAAATGTAAAACTCCTGGAGCTTATCTCATGTGTACAAGTCATTTAAAAACCCTTTAAAGCTGGTTTTGCAGATGTTTACGAAGACAGAGATGCAATCAAAGATCATGCTGTAACTCAAGTACACAGGCAGGACATCATTAATGAAAAGGGACAGGGTAAATGCAACATTAAAATTTTCATAGAAAAACATGTTTGTGCAAAATTCTATTGACCAGAAAATCTTTTATCTGCTAACACATGCACAATATTTGAACCACCATGCCCACCACAAAGCCTAAGCAAAAAAAAAAAAAAAACACGACACAGACAGACAATAGAGAGACATTTATGATGGGAAGGCATGAATCATCAGAGCTCACTGGGCCACCACTTTACTAAGAGTGACCAGACCATACATGCAGCTGAAGCATGAAAGACACACAAAGCGAGGTTATTGTACATCCACGTACTGCACCCAGTAGCCCGGTTGCTGACACCTGAATAGACATTCACAATCAATTTTTGGAAAAGCTTTGAGAGTGGGACGAATAAAAAGGGAATGCACTTACTGCTTGACAGATGATGGGGTATTTGATTCGATTGATGCCGCCAGCAAACACAGCGAAGGTCAGCGCCGTGTGGAAACAGAAGTTGAGGAGCATATGCCATCCTTTCCGACTGATGCGGATTGCGCTGTCAAAAAAAAAAAAAAAAATCAAGAAACAAAAAATTAGCTGGTAAATACCTTGAAAATCTTGAAGTTAAATTTTGCTGAGATTCTGTTTTCAGTGTATATTTCCCATGAGTTACTTTCGGTATTATTTAAAAATGTCTGCATCGGCTATCGTTATCATTTACCTTGCTTGTACCATAAAGTTTAGCAGTTACAGAAGAACCCAGTAATGCTGTCCATAGAGACTGAGTAGTGTAAACAAGCTTTATATACTTCACCGGCAATACACCTGGTGAGTAATAGACATTTACATTTTTCCTAAACGTGATGTCTTTTTAATCAACATAAACCCATTACCAGGAACGCTGCGAGCTATTTGTATTTCTGTGCCTGACTGAAGACAGGTCCACATTTGGACGGGTGAGCCCATTTTTCCCAGCGACTCAAAGAACTTAAACTGGGAAGCACCAGCACAGCCAGATTAATTGTGTCTTACCTCCATTCATTCTGAAAGAGTAATGGTAATGCAATAACAGACTGCAGAACATCACAGGAGATTTGCCTAAAAACCTACCTTGGGACACTAAACATCAATCTGGGAACACATTAGCTACTGTGCTGACTTAGCCTGCAGCGGTCTATATTTTGGGGCCTTGCAGTATCAAGGAAGTCACTGTTTACAAATGCAAATATATTTTAAAAAGCTAATAAAAAGATTGTGCTTTCAAGACATTCAGACTGTTTACCTACAGTACATGTAGACAAAGCCTCTTGAAACACGAGCATGACTGATTGAACATCACTGTCTCATTATATTCTGTATATCCTGAGTTCTCTCAGTTACAATAGTCAGTAGTGAATTGGCAAAAAGTTTTTTGTTTTTTGTTTGCATTTACTATTAAAACACTGTTTGCTAAAAGCAAGAAGAACTAAAAAAAAAATCTAAATACTTTTTAGTCTATTTAGTATACTATGTTTTCACTTGAAGCACCAAAAAGCCATTCAACTAACTTTTAAGTTAATTCCGACTGAACTTTGAGAAGAATGCTATTTACAGGAATGCTGTTTGAAGTCTTGTGACAGTAAAAAGAAAGTGAATAAAAGATGGCCCTTTCAAAAAAAAGAAAAGAAAAAAGAGATCCCTACATGTACAAAGTGAAAGACACAATACTGTGTCATCAAAAGAAGATACGACTAATTTAATTCCCTGCTACAAAATGCATAATGCTTATTTTAGAATGATGGACCTCAGGCAGAGGGCTATTTGCAGATTCTTTTTGCAAGAACTCAATGCACGTCCTTCCCACACAGCTTTTTCCACCACCTTCACACATACAGTAGATGCAGCATATGCACACAAATAGGAATCACTGGGCTGGTGTGATGATTAAATAAAAAGAGATTGCTTCCAGTTGGTTTGGCCAATTGAAGTTCTTACACTTTACATCTATGCACTCGATCCACTTTGTGAAATATAGTAGCAGCCCCGAGCATGGCAGTTATGGTAACCTAAACCATTGCTTTTCGCCCATCTGTTAGAAAATAAGCTGAATAGGTCAGACAATACCAACATATTTGTTGGACTGTGTGAATTAGCAGGCCATCTATTCTTTTAATTACTTTCCCCGCATCAGCTCCAACCTCTTCATCCTTAGAGCCACTGTCACCATTTGAAATTATATAACCCCATGCTGGAAATCTCCACTCCCCAAAATGGAGGTGCAGCGCCCCAGCTGCACGTGAGCCAACTGTAGATGAAGCAGTGGCTCAGCAGTGAGCCGTGAGGTGTTTCTGGGGCCCGGCTTCACTGCTCTGCACGAGGGGAGGAAGAATTAAAGCTACTGTTGTCGATGCCTCTCCTGCGGTCCAGGTACTGAACTCCTTCCAGCAAAGAGGCCATAAATCAGGCCGGCTTCAGGCCTCCCTTGAAGGAGGTTTTCATAGGCTCTGCTCTGGGCTTTCACTGGGTCAAGTACATTAACCTGGCAACCCACCACATCCCCATCTCCCAGAGTGTAGGGGGAATAAAACTGTCCTTACTTTGCATCTGCTCTCTCACCCTCTATCCACTCCTCAGCCAAATGTAAGGGACAATAAAGCTCCGGACAGTGTAATATGACACATTACACAATAAGCAGTTTCAGCCAAGTCCTTTCACTGGTGGCAGACAAATTCCAAATATGCTGCTGAAGCCCCATAAACTACAGGCTGAAGCACTGTTACACAGTTAGATGGGATTAGTCACATGAAAATGCATGTTAATTATGATGGGGGAAAAGGGGGCAACAAGGCAAAAGCATTGGGATATATGGCTGAAATAAATATAACATGTGAAAATAATAAAATTTGTGTTGACTGCAATGACCTGTGGTCCACCATATTATCCATCCATCCATCCATCCATCCATCCATCCATCCATCCATCCATCCATCCATCCATCCATCCATCCATCCATCCAAATCAGGATCACAGACAAATCTCACAAAAACCATAAATTATAACATGGGTGTGAGTAAACAGTTGTCCATTTACACATCACGCACACTTGGAGTAACAATGGCATTCATTTGAACTATTGCTCCTGACAAATGTGAGCCCAGTATTTGTGGTTCTAACTTGGTGTTCAATGACTTGTATTTGCTACAGTAAGTGCTCTCCTATATTCACTAGTGAGTTTCATCACTGTGCTGCAGTCAGTTTAGAGCTTTCTCACTGCTGGCTCCAGCTGAAAACAACACTAATGAGATCCACGAGGCTTGAGCTGCAAGTTTGAGGTCTGCGGTGAAATCGCAGAGCGCACACGCAAGCATTCACGTTGGAATCAGTTGAGATGCACAAGGACCGATCTTGAAGGGAAGATTAGCCCAATTCAAATCAGGTATGGCTCCTGATTATGCTGAATGGAGACCCATCATCTATTCTCCTAAACGATGCTTTTGAGATCGCATTTGCAAATGAAATCTCTTTTTGAAATCCACACAGACTCTTTACCAAAGCCTGCTCAAATATGATAAGACTACAAGCAGACTAGCGGAACTGAAAGCAGAAAGCTTTTGGGTCAAAAAAGTCTCGATACAAATGCATATTATGCAAATTCATATGCAGATATCTGTTTATAGAGATAAAATGGGTGGTTACTGTATAAACTGGAAATTACTAAAGTGTTCCTCTGACTCTAACAGCATGATATCAGTGTTTTCTCATTTTCACTGAGTCATGACTGTAAACACTTTTGACACAAATTTCATCAATTGGGCTCAAAGGATTTTGGGTTCAAAGGCACGATACCCACCACTATGTTCTTCCTTGGCTCATACATCATACATCACATGCACCCTTAATCACAGATTCTGTCTTATTATCTTACTGGCAGAGAAAGAACCAAAAGCACACAGCGTGTTCATATATTTATGCACGTGTGTATGTGTTAGCAAGCCGAAGTGAGAATGTGACAGATTCAACATGCACGCTGCACACAGTGCCTTTGGACAGCCTCTATTCTATTCTGCCCATTTAACACAGTCCCAACGCTTCACAGCTTGGATACTGTCAGTCAGCTGGAGTGATACTACACAACTAAAGTGTTACTAAACAGAGATGTGTTTTAGTACTAGGGAGAGCCTAGAGGGAGGTGTGGAGGAGGAGGAGGTGTTGGAGTTTGTTAATGTGAGCGCTGTTGAAAGAAAAGCCCTCTAACCCTCCCCTGTGTGTGACAGACACCACAAAAGCTCTGGCGTCATATCTTAAATATGGGCTTGTTCTCACTCTAGTTTGAACTGGAATTTATGTATCTTTTCTCCTAAAAACACTTTGTGATGAATGAGTGTGACTTCCTGGTTCTGTTCAGGTTTTTGGAGTGTCATAGTTATGCGTTACCCATGTAAACAAAATCGCTTTAAACTAAAACCTGCATAAATTTACTTGTATGCACCTACTGTTTGATTCTAATGATTCGCTGCCATTCTTACAGGTATGGCAGCTTGTATCAATTAATCAATTTTCTGCTGCGTGTCCATGTTATGGAGGAAGCAAAGTAAGTAGAGAGGCACAGCTCCCTGGCTACCGCCTCCAGCACTTCTGGGGGAATACCATGGCGTTCCCTGGCCAGCTGCAACACATAATCTCTCCAGGGTTTCCTGGGTCTTCCCTGGAGTTTCCTCCCAGTTGGGTATGCCTCTTGGGCACCTACTAGATGTGGTACCCAAGAGGCATCCCAGCAAGGAACCTGAACCACTTCAGCTCCTCTCGATGCAAAGGAAAAGCAGCTTCTCTCTGACCTTCTCCTGAATGGCTCAGCTTCTTGAGCTACCTCCAAGGGTGAGCCCAGGAATTGGTTCATCAAGGTCTCTGCCTTTGATTGTCACTCTATCCCAGACTGCTGAGACTCTTCCTGTGGGTGGTGGGCCTACAGCTGGTTGGACCCATGTGGCTTATTCTGGCTGAGCTCAGCTGGGCCCTATGGGCCAAGTCCTCTCCCAGGCATGGCTCCAGGGTGGGGCCACAGCATCCATTCTCCAGGCGATGTTGATGTGTGCCAAGATGTTGTCTTCATGGGACTATTTTGAATTCCACTTAGTCTGAGCCATCACGCAGGACCAGATTTTCTTGGGAAACCCTAAGCGGGGCAAGGTGACCCTGACAACATAGTTACCGGGATCACTCGGGCACACAGACCCATCCACTGTGGTAAAGTAAGTTAAATAAAAATGTTAATGATTAGGCGATGCCTCTCATAAATTCTTATGCTTATTTTTGATCACTGGTGAAGTGATGGAGAACCTAAACTCAGCCCAGTGGTTTATCGCCAGCGGTATATCGGTTGATTAATATGCAGCTGAAATGATATGAATATATCATAAACCACACAGGGCGGCACATTTAAATTTAATTCATTTTTTTAAAAAAAAAGCCTGTCTCTAATTTTTAGGTACCTTATTTTGTGGAAAAACTACAAAATTCACACTGGAATCTTTTTTCATTTCACTTGAATCTACAACATCTCGGTCTCCTGCCTCTACGGCAATTTCCAATTTTTCCTTCAAACGTCAATACTGCAGTGCTAGACGACAGAAAGCGATGCTGCTGTTTGGAGCCCCAGATGCTGTCATCACTGTCTGACTGCAGAAGGACCCACCCTGTCTCCATCCCAGGTGTCACAGATGGATGTAAACTGCAAGAGCCTCTGCGCCTTCGTACAGTTTAATAAATTCTGCAATTCAGTCAGAGTAAGGACAAACACCCCCACCCCCACCCAAAATAAAAATCTGACTGAGAATATATCAGATAACTGTGTTATAAAACAATATTTCTTGAAAATGTGACATTTGAGAGATTTCTTAGTTCCTTTATATGAAAATAGATGGAAAGCTATTACAATAATACCACATTAATGCCAAGGATGTGATAAAATGAGTGATGCTCTACAAGAACAACAGATGATGAATTGCTGTGCTGAAACAATATGCCAGTCGGGCTCCCTCATGCTTTAATAACAGCATTCACGGCGGATGAACCTAAGAAGAGCCGACAGATGCCACCGTACGTCTGTATATTGTCCATTTTTTTGCCCTCATCTCCATATGGAATCAAAAGACCAGGGGTGGCAAAAGTACTCCTTAGAAATCCATTAGATGCATCTATCTCTGCTGTGGTTGTCTAAAACACACACACACACACACACACGCACACACATTTGTGTATATGTTTTATATCCTCTTAGTCAGACATGCTGCAGTGCTTTATGCCAGCCTAAAGCATCTGACTCACACCACAGTCAGCCCAGGATCTGTGACAGAAGAGTCAAAAACAACCGTGAAGGTAAAAGGGCGGGAAATAAGGAGATTACATAAGCATCTGCCTGAATGTCCAGATGTAGAAGTGAAATTAATGGCTGCAATTTGAAATTAAAGCAAGACACGCAGGAGAGGATTAAAGCTCAAATGCATGCTTAAATAAAATCAAGGTGGAGATTTCTTCATACCTGTGGTGCACTATGTACGTGATGATGGAGGCGAAGAGGCAGAGCAACATGACCGCCGTGCAGGCATACACGACCGGGTGCAAAAACTCCCCAGGGTATGGGGGGAAAGACAGCACCTTCTTCAGATCCTGAGGCAGGAAAAAAAAAGAGAGGAAAAATGGGGATCAGACAGAAGTCATCATAAATACAGTATCAAAAAAAAAATATCAAGAACAAGAGCTAGGCCTGCACAGTCACAGCATGATGAGCTCTCTATATGCATAAGCATAGTATGGTGCGCTGACGAGATATGCAGCCAAAATATAAATGAACGTCAAGGAAATGTCTCTGAGTTAGAACGCGGTCCAAATCAGCATAAAAGAGTAACAACCCTGTCGAGGGAACATTCTTCTTCCTGCATTTACATTTTGCATTTCAGGCATTTAGCTGTCACTTAGCCGGAGCAACTGAATGCAACAATAGCGTAAGCTTCCCAGTCTGCCAACACAAAGACCCAAACAAAAATGGATAGGAGCCAGGCAAATAGAAAAAAAAAGAAAAGAAAACAAAGTTGAGTCATTTTTTGTGTCTCTAAAAGACATAATGCTATCAAACATTCATTAAGCCCTTATCAACATCACAGTCGATTTGCTTGAAAATTTATTTACATACGTTTACAAACTGCAAGACAAACTCCTCCAGCTCCTGCAGCACACACGGTGACAGCCGCAGTTTAAAATTCACAGACTTCAGACAAATTTTTAATGCTTCAGTTTATCACTGTATCTGAACGGTTTGGATGCGTTTGCATGCAGATGAAAGAGGCTGCTTTAAAGTCAGGCCGTTCGACTCTCGTGTGCTGGACTGCCCTCGCTTTGTGCCACAGGCAGGTGTGGAGCCAATGGTGGCGTCATGATTTAGGCTCCATCATGTTGACGTTGCTAAATAAAGCACACCTTATCTCCATAACCCCCGCCAGCTCAATGTGAGGTTGTGTCTGCGAGAGTGATCCACAGACACGCTGTCTGACTGCATCATTGTCTCCATGAGTAGCCAAGTGGGATATTCTCTCGCTCTGTGTGTTTATCTAAACGCTGATGAGCCTGTTGGGGCCTCTGTGGGGTCTTGACCTGAAACTAAGCAATTTTTAAACACAGTTGTAATGTAGTGGCCTCAGCTAAAATGGAGCTTTTTTGGGACAGGACATTTGAGAGATGTAAAACAGGAGAGTATGTGCTAGAAACAGCTCAGTCGGCATCCAGTAACGCTTTTTGTGCATGTTTAAGGAGGAAAAAAGAAATGGGGACAGAATGACTTTAAGTCATCTGTTCAAGATGACTATAAATTGCAATGCAACCTTTAAATGTGCATTTTTGTTTTGCAGATACATTTAAAAAAAAAAGATGTGCCTATAAAAAACAACCAAATAAAATCTCTTTAAGTCACTGATCTGCAAACAGTGCTTCCAGCATTTCTGCTATGTTGGCTCTCTCTTGGTCCTCTCCAAAACAGCAACCCTTTACCTTGAATTTTATTTCATGAAGGATGATGAAGTAGCAGCAGATAGGGTGAGCAGTGGTGTGTGTGTGATGGCATGTTGGTATGGCGAGATTAAATAAATAAAAAAGTGAGTTGGCATGCGCCAGAGTTCAGGTCAGTTGTTCAGTATGATCTCTGTAATATGACTGTGTTACACCAGAACTCAGCATGCTCCTGGTGACCTGGTGCGCTTTCTTCAGGTTTGGACAGGTTTGCAGGCTTTTCCACTGACAGTTTCGATGTGGTCTCTGGTCCAAGCAACGAGTGATCATAATCGGCATGAAACTTTGGTCAGGCTGGCACATAATTTAATGTTGAGGTCCATGGTGAAACCATCAAATGTGCCCCTGCGAGTGATCAGTGACTGCCAGCGAAGAAGTGATGCATCACAGCATGATGCAACAACTTTGACACACCAGACGGTTTGTTACACGTAACAATCACATCCTTGCAAACTGTTTGGAAAAGGCCCAGCACTTTCAGAACATAGCTGGCAGGTGACTGTGTGAGCCATCACTCTATTATCATCTTAGAGAGCCGCAGCGTGCAGGACTTTGGAACTTATTACATAATGAGTGCAGCAGCCATTTAGATGTTGTTAGATAATTCCTGATGTATTTGCAAAGAAGACTCTGTGCACAAAGTTAAAAATAATTTAAAAAGAAGAAATTTGGTGGGTGGTCATTTAATCTGCTAAACAGACTTCATCTCTCTGTAATCAAGGACTGTATTATTTTGAAAATCCCAAAGAATATTATGGTGCTGAATCTGCCACAATTATGCCAGAAAAGATGTTCAGCGTGCCCTTGGACTCGGGGAGACACCTGAGTTAAGTAAGTCATAAATGGAAATCTCTTCAGCTGACAGATGCCTCACTATGCTGACTAGCTAGGAGCTAACTTGTTCCATCTGGTGTTATGCATGCAGTGGGTTCATCAGAGGTTTTCGCTAAAAGCAGTTGCCTGCCTCCTCTGGCTGAGTGATGGCACGAAAAGAAAAGACACGGAAGCCGTAAAAATACATTAAGCTGAGAAATGCTGAGAAATGCTAAGACTCTGTGTAGAACCGGGGCTAACGTGAGAGTCACGTGATAATTCTCTGCAGGTTTGTGAGTGACAACACGAACAGCCATGATATTTTTTGAAGAACTATTTGTTCCCAACTTTGAAAAGTGTTGGGAGATAAAACGGCATGATCACTGATATTTAAAGCAGACATATATGACTTTGGAGCCTGTAGCTTGGACAGAAAAGACAAGATGCAGAAATGGAAGAAAGTCTGCAATTAGACCTGAGCACAGAAACGTATCATCACTGTGAGCTCAGCAGCACGCAGACAGACAGAGGAAAGAAAAAAGCAGACAGAAGCAAAGAAGGAACAGAGAGGAAGTGGCCTTTATGGGTGAAAATACAACACGAGGAACACTTTCCAATTTATTCACATAATTTGGTAGTTACAGATTTTCAGGGAATTATTAAGTTTGAATGACATCTTTAAGCGATGTCATGGAAGGACAAAACTGGTGTTAATTACAGCTCAATGAATTGGTGGTGCTGAAAAGAATCATGGCCTGAAGCATCAGAAATCCTGCTGAAATGAAGCTGCTAATTCAGTAAGCTGATTTATATACTTAAAAAGCAAACAGCACTCCACACGAGTTTAGATCGTGAAAACGAACCCCATGCAAACAGCGTTTTAATTTAAAAGAAATCGGTCTGCATTGGGAAAAACCTGCCCTTACACACCGAGGAGTTAAATGCAATGCTTATCGTCACATGGTGAGTGAGGGCAGCTCCAGTTAAAAGGCTTTAGGTAGAAGGGGAGGAAGTCAAACAGTCTCATGCGACACGTTATCATCATCATTTGGCTTAAACTATTGGCTCGCATCAGTCTCCTGCCTCCTGAGTCTTTACCCCGTTCTCAAACAGCAAGTAAACAGCTGCATACTGAGCCGTTTTACTCATGCGTCATTTGTGTGTTGTCATTAAGTATATGACTAACACGCCGCTCAGACAGTACCTTAAAACTACTAACCGGTAAAGCGTACAACAATGACTGAGTAATGTTCTGCTGGAAAACCTTGGGTTATGGCATTCGTGTGGATGTTACTGTGACATATATGACCCACCTAAACTCCCCCCAGCCTCCAATGGCAATGGCACTTCCTAATGAAGCAGCACCTCCACCTTCCTCAAAAAATGTGAAAAGGACACAACAATAAGCTCAAGGTGTTGAGATCCTGAATGCGACTGAGCATCCGCTGATGTACTGGAACAAGCTTGAGACCAAGGCTCCGTCACGCAGCCCTCTCGATCCAGGACCCAATCGATCTGCTGCCAACATTCACGCCACGTAACCAGTGCACCCTCAGATGAAACCGATACCAGCTGATCAGTGTAAATAGACATAAATGTATAATATACTGTATGTACTGAAGCTGCACTGAAAAACACCACCTGACTTGCGACTCATCACAAACACCCTTTAGTGTATTTAAAATTTTTTTTACAGTGTGTCATTATGAAGATTTTTATTGAAGGCGCCACCTAGCTTCTTTTCATTGTGACACATTTGTCCATTAACACCAAATCGATGATCATGTAGAACATGCTTAATTTGCTCATTTTTCCACAGTGTATGCCTCAGATACTTGAACCACATTTAGAAATAGTATTAGTTATGCAAATTGGATATTGATTATAAGCCTAAAAGCACTGCTAACAGCAGAATGTACTTTTCCCAGCAGCCAGCTAAACCAAGACAGACTAACATCACCAAGCTGCGCTGCTGATTCTGAAGCTGCACGACCAGAAAAAAAAAGGTCCAGACATCTCAACCAGCAGACGCAGCATTCGCACACAGGCCACGCTAAGTCAGAATATATTCAGTTTTGGTGATGATTGCCAAGAGAATACTCATATTGTTAATAAATGAATGAGAGCAGAAACAATAAGTTGGTTAGTTGATACGCAGCAAATTAATCAGCAGCAGTTTTGATAATTCATTAATCACAATCAAAAGCACCAAAAGAAATTGTTTGTTATCCTGCCAAAGTAAGCAGACTTACTGTGTCATGTGGAAAATGGGTCTTTGGATTAAAAAAGAAAAGAAAAAAAGCTTCTTTCCTATTTTCTGATATTTTATAGATCAAATGCTTAAACAAGTTATTTGAAGAATACTGAAATATTATGACAAAAATGTTCAATAATTGCAGCCCTATGTTAAGCTAAGACGCCAGAGCAGAAGGTTTTTCTAATGATGCTGCATTTCAAAAAACCCTAAATTAGCAACGGCATAATTTCTCGGTGCCTTCCGAAATTAATTACAAATCAATCACTGTTACAAATATCTGTCCTATGATGTGACAGCGCGAGAGTTAATGTTTGGAAACAGTCAGGAACAGAAAAAGCAAACAAACAAATATTATGCAGAAGAGCTGGCGGTTCACAGTCAAACTAAAGAAGGACAGCAGTAGCCTAAAGGACAAGAAGGCGGCTGGCAGAGAGAACTAGACTGAGTGAAAGTGAAGTAACAGCCCTTCTTCAACAACTACAACAGAGGTACCCTTGAGCAAGGTGCCAACAGTAGAGCAACTGCCATTTTATGGGGCAGCATAGACTATACAGCAGCAGAGTATGAATGTGAAGAAGGGCAAAGCTGCAATGGAACATGCATGCTCAGCAGAAACCGTCACTGGCCAAATAAAGGTTAAAAAAAAGACCTTATAGCACAGAGAGCTGGGGGGAGATAGAAAATAGAGGGGAAGAAAGGAAGAAGGATGAAGGCAGACTCTCCCTTTAGCAGATGGATCAGCCCAGAGAAAAATGGCGAGGTAGGCTACAGGCTGCCCAGAACAAATTGTTCATATGGCTTCTAGAAGCAGTGTTTATGCTCCTGGGGTGATGTGGGGCAAACTGCAGAAGCAATTCAAAAGAGATGACTTCAGTGGGGTGAATGCACAATATGCGGTACTGCACACTGACTCAAGTGCTATAAAGTCTTTCATCTCTCCTTTTTTTTATTTTCACTTGGTATTTTCTCATTTATTAATAACACCATAAAGAGGATTTTCTGTCATTTTTCCCTCCCAAAGTCTACGACTCTTGAGTTTTACATGCACTATATTTACGTTGCGTATAGATCTCCCTGTCCTGCGCAACAGATGCAGACTGTGAAGTTGCAATTCCCTTGTTGACCCAGCTGTCATGATGACTGATAGGCTATTGGTGTAGCTCGCAGCATGCTCTGAACAACTCTTCCCTATTGTACCATTGCTTGCAGAAGCCAATAGCAGGATGTCATCTAGGGACAGCAGCAGCCAGCTTCAAATGTGATTCTTCAACTCCAGTTATTATCATTATTGCTATCATATTACATCACAGCACCGTGGCCACTTTATTACTGTGTCTGCACAGCAGGGCAATGTGGCCAGCCCCCTGGCAGTGCAATTCATTACAGCCAGGCAACTACATTACCATACAGGGCAGCTTAGCTTAGCCTATTCTGGATTAGCACTGGCATGTTACATCTAAACATGCCTCCATTGTCCCTTAGCCTCTGCAGCTAAACAGGCCCCTGATCCCCTGTTTGTGTTGTAGTTACAACTTTAATCCAGGCTCCTCCATCCCCGTGCCAAAATCAGATTACCAGACTCAATTAAACTCGATCCATAATCTCGATCCAGCGCATTGGATACGAGGTTATCAGGCCTGCAAAATAAACTAGGACAAGCACACACTGCTGCTCTGTGAGACCTTATAAGCTCAGTGTCGTGTTTCATCCTGGGGATTGGGAATGATGCTGAACAACGCAACTTGTATTATTATTATTTATTATATCCTCTATTTAACAGCTAAACGCTGCTGTAAGATTTATAGCGTCTTTTTATAAAGTGGCCGAGGGCAGCAAGCGCTGTCAAAAACATAAGCGCGAAAAATACAAATGGACAAATACAGCTTCGGAGCACAACATCCAGTTCACATGCAGTAAAATATCAAGTCAAAACAGATACATTTCCAATGACTTCACTGCACATTTAGGAGCAGTTACATAACCAAGAGCACTATTTTCCTCATCCTTTAAAAGTGACTTTAATTACGCCACAGTAACCAGCTCCTTCTGTAGATGATGCCAGGAGGAAGGGGAGGTGTATTTAAAGGCTTTTTTTTTTTTGGTCACTTCCATTCGAACTCTGGGGACAAACAGTTGTAAAATATTTTAAGAGCACAGGCCATATTGACTTTGGTTTTTAAGCATGTATGTACAAGGAACCAGCCCGAGGATAGATTTACAATAAAATCCAAACAATGTGAAAATCTGCAGCCACAAAGAAAAGGCCATTTACAGAGAACAGCCAGTAATAAAGAATAAAAGAGCATCGACAGCTTCTTTAGGTAAACTGCATTCATAAAGAGTGCAGAGCTGTTCATTCATTAAATGGTATAAAATGTGCAAAAATCAACTATCCTTGCCACTCGGGAGGAACGGGGTTTACTCCTAAAAAAGAAACTCAATTTAAGTTTCAGCTTGGTAACAAGGGGCGCATTTCATTAAGCTATGCTTCCTCGCCTCCCCTCTACCCGTGTGACCCAGAAATCATTCCCCCCCTCGCCTTCATGAAGGCTCTTCCAATTCCTTAAGTGCACCTCAAGGAGAAAAGGAACGATCAGCGAGGGTTCTGAGGGTAAAACAGATGTATTGTATGCCGAACTCTTTTACTGAGTGGTGTGATTTAGAAATGCCAAACCTCTGTATGTGCTGCAGTTTATTGTCACAGTGATTGCTGTGTAGTTTTATATGTAAAGATAATAACAGTGACATGGTGAGATGCAATGTGTCTACACATCTGTTTCATTGTTAACTTTATGCCTTTTGGAGATCACACAATTAACTAATCGCACTAACGGAAATCTGGACCAGTGGCGCACAGACGTTTACATGTCACTGTATAGCCGTGCCCGTTCCCGGCTGTAATCACACTGGTGAATGCAAGAATGCACAAACAATTTGGGAAAGAGGCAAGAGGAAAGAGCTGAGAGAAAAACAAAATTAAAATCCTCTAGTGAACAGCCCGCAGGCTCGCGGCTCACGGCTCCCATCCAGCACTGTATTTTATCATCCTTGAGTGGCCGCACCAACGCTGGAACAGAACCTCAGCGAGTGTGCAAATCAAACCTCCTCTGGCTTCCCCATACATACTGAATAACAGAGACACACAGGACAGCAGCAGGACAGAATAACCTCCGGACTTGTCAGAAAAATGGTCATGCACCATTAACGCGGGTCATCAGTGTTTCAGCGGTACCTTGTGGCTGTCACTCAGCACACAGCTTTGAGATACGGTCATGCTCGTAATCAGCACCTCACCCGGTGAATGTTCAACAGTTTTTAACAAGGCCCACTGCGAAACCAGTAATCAAATCACGTGGAATCAAGCATGCATCCATCAAATCAACAAGCACCACGAGCTGATGAGGAAGCTTGTTCGGAATAAAAGATGAAGCCCACCATTGTTCGATGCACAGACATATCAGTGGTGCTGTATTTATCTGCTCGAACATCGAGGGGGCATTGTTTCATTAGCATTAATTTCTCTAGAGCCTCGGATTAGAAGTGTTGTATTTAGCTTTAGGCTGTTCAAATTCCTATACAGAACTTATTGTAATCGCCGTTCTGCGGAGATATTCAAAGCATGACTATCGAATAAATGAGCCTTGTGCACTGTTCAACCTTGCAAACAGAGAACAAGCTCATAATTCACTGAAGAACCAAGTGGAACAAAGAAATGCGAATACTCAAGCCTGCTACAAACAGAATGAATCAATATGGGCAAATGTGAAAGCGAGGAGAAGGCTGCTTTTTAATATAGAGCAGTTGCACTAATCCTTCCTCTCTTTGCAGCTTTTATTTATTCAGGGAAGATTTCCTGAGCATGATGCCTCATTTTGCTCCCACACTGTTAACTTGGCTGCTGGGAGCAACCCAATCTGACCACAAGCTGACTGGTGTTTACTGAGCAGCAGTTGGGGATTTAAGTGTTTTTCTTAAAGGCTTGCATGCTAAAAGAACACAGTCTAGAATGCATGCACAAGACATTACATTTAAAAGAAAAAGAGGCATGAAAATTTGCCTTTCATCAACCTCTTCACGCACGCACTCACTCCACTGCTATGCAAGGCACGGAGCTGACAACTGGGGGCAGTGGACAGGACAATTTGATATGTGGACAGCAGGAGACAGGAATTAAACCACCCACCCTGCGATTAATCAACGACCTCTTTTACCTCCTGTGCCGCAGCCACGAGAAAGTATGTAACGCATGTTAAGTCTATCAGACCTTTGTACAAAGTATTTAGTTTTCTACAGTTTACACGGTGGAAAACTGTGGAGGGTTGTATGATTATTACAAAAGCAATTTACTGTGACAATTAGCACATATTGCACACAGCAAGTCTATTTGCAGTCGCAGTGGTGTCACAAGCTCGCACAAGGCAGTTTAACTTAAAATAAGACCACCGAGGATAAACGCATGCAGAAATATTTGGAGCCGCTGGGGGGAAAAAAAAGGTTTTAGCCAGAGCCAAATGAAAATCACCATTGTAATAATTATTCTTTCAGTTTTGTTTATTTGAGGTTTCATTTACTCAAACATAATAAATCTCTTTGTTCATGAAATGGTTGCAATTAGCTGGAAAACGCATAGATTTCTGCCAAGAAAGGCACCATCAATGCCTGGGAGCAAAGAGGGATAAAGGTTCCCTTAGATACAGGACCTCAGCTAATCCACATATTTTGCCAATCTAGGCCTGAATCTTGAATAGCAAAAGCCAGTGATGTCCAACCCTTAGCATCAGCCACAACCCTGCTCCCGCATGTATGTGAGACAATCTGTTCTTTCTTTAAACCTTAATCAATAAAAATAAATCTGAAAGGAATTGCTTTAAAATGTGGAGCAAAGAGGCTCTTTTTTTTTTTATTGAATGTGAATGTATGAGCAAGACTGAAACTCTGCTCCCCATGTCTCTCATCATTTTTAGATGTGTGTGTGTAAGAGGCAGAGAGATGGTTGGTAGGTGTTGTCTTAGAGGGGTGACTCATCTCTTACAATTGCTACACACTACAGAATGCTCAATGGATGCCTGCTCACATGTGTGCACGCACACACACACACACACGCGCGCACACATTTATAGTCACAGGCAGGGACATGAAAGCCCGCATGAGGGCAAAACTAAGCACACACGCATGCCAGAAACACGTCGGCCCTCGTGCACGCACTGCTCATGCTCTGATCTCAGCTCTCTGAGATGGCATGCTGTTCAGCACACAGAGTGGGAGCATACATTACACCAGTCCGCACCTCGTTCCTTTGCAGGTTGATACGTTGAACCAAAACATGCAGTTTTTTTTTTTCCTCCTGTAACAATAGATGAGAAGAGGGCAGGACTCCACAGGTTCTGCTCTGTTAACACTTAAAGACGGCGCGACAGAGGGGATGCACACCCAGTCTCTGCAAGCAACACAATACAAACAGCCTCTCTCTAACTGAATGCATCTCTCTCTGGCAATGGAGGTCTCAGTGAGTAAATAGGCTTAGGTTTGCCTGTGTGGTTCTTATCACTGCAGATGTGGTGCATTTACAGAGGTCTCTCTCACACACAAGCATCTGTTGCTGTCCACCATTTTCATGTGCGCTTTCGCTGTCTCCGCTGCAAACCTCTATCATCTCTTTTTAGTGGTGGCTGACTACATAAAAAGCAACCGTGTAATGTTGGGCTTTTGATTACTCTTTTTTTCATCCCCATAGAAACCACATTAATACCTCAGCTTCTTGGAATGAAATGCATGTTTGCAGGTAAGGGGTCACCCCCCCCCCCTCCCCCAAGAAGAGAAAATGAAGGCTTAAAAAAAAAATGAATGGCCCTTCCGTGGTTTTGTTGTGATGCTGCTGTCAGTGTGGTCAGAAAGTGAAACCGACTATTGCTGGTATGTGTTCTAACTGTGGTGCCATTTAGCCCCCTGAGACAGGGATGCTGAGAGAGAGAAGGGATGTGGGCTGCTCTTGAGTGAACGCAGTCAGTTGTGCGATGAATAAATGCGTGAAGAATATGTTATGTGATGCATCTAACAGAAAACAGCTTGTAGCAGGGACAACAATGAAGAGCTGCGATAGGGGGGATAAGGAGATGAAGAATGATGGCATTATATAGACAGAAACCACAGAGACGGATGGAGAGAGAAGGGCAGCTAGGTAAATCATTACCCCTTCAGCGTAGGAAGGTACTGTATGTCTGACTGGCTCTTTCCCTTTAGTTTCGTTCCCATTCCTCCCACAGCAAAGCAATTTTCTTCCATTTCTGATTACAGAGAGCTCACGGTGATCGCAACCCGGTTCTATTTTACTATCTGACAGTTGCGCTATCTGCGCCATTTAGGCCTAAGTTGACACTCCATCTCCTCCGATGGCAATTTACATGTTTGCATCTTGTTTGGGCCATTTGTAAGGCAACGGCAAAGTGTCAGGACAGTGAATGAAAAGGGAATTTCAGCTCTTAGATTAGTTTTCACTTTTGATACCAAAGCACATCGCTCACCAACTGGAATGGGATTTTGGAAAAGAGATTTTTGAGCAAGCGTTAAGGTTGAAACACAGCTATGCAAAGGTGCAGCTATAGATATGCATATACTCTCACACATACTGTATACTTTTGCACATATCCTAACCCACTGTGACATATGCAAACATGTGGCAACAGTACACTGAAGATATACCCTATGGGCAGTTTTTCCCTTTTAGAGAATTAGAGCATATTCATGCAAACATTCTTGTATTGCTGCATCACGGAAATACTATACGAGTCCTACTATTCTGGTAATGCCCCCCGGGCAGTTTTTTTTTTCAAGCAAAGAGCACCAAGCCTTTATCTGAATGAATGTGGACAGAGACATAACTCAGCGGGACATGAAAACTGCATGCCAGCAATCACCAATCATATCTGCTAAAAACACCTTGGAAAAAATAAATTAAATTTGGGGCGAGAGATTCCAGGGCTTCTTGCTTTTTTTCCCCCCCGATATGTGTTGAAGTTGATTGAAAAGACAGACTTGGTTGCTGTTTTAGGCCTACAAATCCCTATACTACTCCTGTCATAATAATAATTCTATTTTGGAGGGCAAATACCAGCAAAAGCAGGGGCCAACTGCTGTATATATATTTTTTTCAATCCTTGGAATTTGCTTTGAGCATCAGCATCATCATTCATACTACCAAAGAGTTCATGGCATACATTCACTCAAATGAAGCTTGTATTTTGGTGGAACACATACAGTGTGCCTTACACATGTTTGTGAACACACAGAAAGAGGCTACCAGCGATGTAGTGAGAAGAGATCAATGAAAAGCAATGACATTTGGTGACTTGGAGCAAAGGCAGCAAAATAAGGGGATGGTTACCAAGTTACACTAATTTCAACTTTTGAGGTGGGTAGCTGAATTATATGCCGATTGGGTGTAAGACTATCAATGACTGACATGTGACTGCCATATGGAAAATATATGAGAGGGATATGTATATGTGATTCTGCAGGCATTTGTTGTCCACATCTGCTTTACACTGTGCAAAAAACTCCACCCTCAGTTCATTAAATCCCTGCAGCCATCTGAGAGCACATATGCTGGTAAATCTGCACCCTCTGATTTGAGAAGTGTCACGCCAGAGCGCAGTGCCATTACACACGACTGTCTACTGTTTACCTTTATTAAATCATGTGTAAATGACACCAGGCTGCTACGCAATAATCCTACTGAATACTGCACACATCTGACTAGTCTGTTATGATTTGCCGTTCTGTTGTTTCGGAAGAAGACACCAGATTAGAGCAGCTCACAAACCCGACACGGCAGCTCTGTGTCGTGGGGGG
>JAVDPK010002605.1:255212-273458 GCA_034780415.1 Cichlasoma orientale
ACACACACACACACACACACACACACACACACACACACACACACACACACACACACACACACACACACACAAAGTCCTTTTGAAGTCGGTGTGGGTCACGCTTTACTATCACCACTTTCTGTATCTCATGCTCTTGCTTCTCAAGTTTGATTCACCTGCTGGGTACAGAGACAGGATTAATGGTCAGTCACTTGGTGTGGCAACAGCAGTTGGTGGGTGTGCTAGCAACTGGCTGAGAGGTGAAACAGATTCATAACTTTGGATTATGCCACAGGGTCCTGTCCTCTCTGTTCGGACTGCCCCAGCAGATAAATGTCTGAGTTCCCCTTAATTCAATACATCTACAACTGCTGACTTTTTACTTTTTTTTCCAGATTTACTTTCACTGATTCTGGGTCAGTGGTCTAGTGGTGAAAAAGGACATGACAGCTATACAATTAAAGTCATGTTTAGGCTCGAAGTCATTAACAGATTTCTCACTGTTGTTCCACTTGTCGGAAGGTTTTATTTCAAGCACGCTGCATCTGGAGCCTGAAACAACAGCGCAGCAGCGATATCAAACGCCACAGCTCGTCCGTCTGACTGCTGCTGTAAAAACAGATTTACCCAGAAAGGATGCATTTTACTTGAACAATATGATTAAAGCAGATCTCCATTTGAAGAGAGATGGGGGGTAGAACAGTTGCAGCCTCTTTGGGACTTTTCCGATTGTAATTTAAGATTCAGCTCGCAGGTGAAATGAATGTGAACCGGTGTGTATGCCTCGCAGATTGAATCATTCAATTGCTTTCCACATGGCATCTGTTTTTTTAAATTATTGTTTCTTTTTTTTTGAAGTGTGGTGTGTGTGACAGCGTCAGTTTTGGCAAGCCTGGGCCAATTATCGATCTCATAAATGCACGTCGTCAAAACAGATGAACTCCCCAGATCAGTTGTAAAGAAATAATTACACTGCGTCGTGCAACCCTCACAACTGACACTGTAACACAAACCCTGTTGACATATGTATTATGTTCCCTTCCCATGATCTATAGTGTATATTAGTTGATACTAATAACCAGTAAGGTCTGCTGGCACACAGACCCTCCTCCCATTTATGATTCTGTCTCCATGGAAACCAGCTTATTAATCTGCGTGACTTAACAACTTTCCTCCACAGAGTACAGGGCTAGCTAGTGCTTCATGTGTTAAGTGCCTTTACATCAACATGGGTGTGTATGAATATGCATGACGGTGGGGAACTGGGGGCCATTCATCAGCAAAAACCAGAGTACAACATGGTAGAGAGGGATTTCTGGCTGCAGACCTCCACTCGGGAACATGATTAACCATCCTCTGAACGGCGGCGGCAGACGTGAACCACTAGGATTTCAAAGATTTTTAAAAAAGCAGACGTAATTAATTTTTTATATGGGATTTGATCAACCCAAGGAAAGTCTAAATATTAAATTTTCTTGTGAGCATGATGCAACACGGAGCGGTCTGCGAGCTCATTAATGATAATTTAACACTGGCCTTTTTTTCGGACTTCTCTGGCACTGATGTTAAGTGTTGGGCCTTATAGTTCTCTGCGTCGCACCTACACACACCAGCTGCTGTAGAATTCTAGAAAGGCCTTCACCATCTGCATATAGCAATCACAAATCATGCTGAAGAGAACAAATAAAGCTTTGGAAATGATTCGCATCCATGCACATGCAACTAAAATGCATAACGGGCCTCCTATGGTCCTGTTACTGTGGTAGGTGATGCAACCATCTGACTGCTTCCAGCTGAACGGTGAAGCACAGAGGCAGCCAACCGCTCGAGATCCCCTCAAATGTACACACGTCCTGTCAGGCAGAACGCGCAATATAAACATGTGCCCAATATAAATTTGCTCAATGCGTAGAGACGAAGAATCCATAACGGCAAATCCTCATAAAAGCGTTTATCCTATAATAACATTAGGAACAATCAGGTGTTGCTGCGTGGTTAAAAAGGTATTAATTGTTTGTTTGCTGAGCCATTTTGTTAATCAACACAGCATTTTAGGATCTGAATATATAAAAATGCAAAAGAAGGTTTCACTTAGCCATGAATGCATCTAAGCTACAACTGGAATTGTCCTGAGATGTGATTGTCTTTAATGACCTGCTCTCTCATTCTGCATTAAAGCTCCTCTCCTGGAAAATGCTCCTGGGCATCACCAGGGCAAATCTAACAGATCTGGGAGAGAAATGAAAGCAGAGGAAGAGGAAAGGAAAGTGCTGTATATTTATGTCCTCTTGTACCATATTAATCCCTTCCCACTAATCCTTCAGCTGCACCAAATAAAACTGTAATGGCTTTGATGGCCATTTTTGGCTCACCGGGGTGTTGATGAACTCACTGACCAAAATCACCAACTTATTCCCAGGCCAGTGGTTTGTTTATTATGCCCCCTTTGCCTCTTAGTGTCTGATAGACTTTCACAAACTACATGAAGATATATCTGTGATTGCGTCACCACAAAGCAAGCACAGACCTTTACGCTCCAAACAAGAAGAGGCAGAGGAGAAGTCTAACAGAAATATCTTTAGAATCAACAGATCAACAAGAGCCAAGAAAAAAAATAAAAAGTATACTCACAAAACCTGCTCAGCTTCTGCCCACTGTTCTTACTCACACTGACTTTATTAAAAATCTAGCCTCCGCATTTTAAAGTCAGTAAAGGGTGAGTCTCTTCAAACAATAGTCTGAAATAAAATGTCAACAACTTAAGGCAGATTCCTTTGAAAAGATGGGGCTTTGAAATGTTTGAAGCTTGCTTCTTTGCAGAGGCTTCTAACAGTAGCCAACACGGGTTAGTGGATTTCACTTGCTACCTAGAGAACCACAACCCTCAACAGAAACACTTGGAATCCATCCAGCAGCTGCAGTCGCTTTGCGCGAACAGATGGGAAACGTGTTTGAGCTGCGGAGACGAGCACAGAGACCAAAAATGGCTTGTTTAGAACTTGGACTTAACCTTATTTGTATTAAATTAGAGTTGGAACGGGACTTGATACATCTCAGCCAAGATGTGAGACAGATGTGCGAGCTGCACATCGATCCCAACAAAGGGAACATGGAGCAAAGCGAACGTTAGTGTGAGACAATGCAGGATATGTTGCTAATGCGGAGAGGCGGTGTAAAGTTATATCAAACCTAAAATCAAATTATGACTATTATTTAAGCTGCTGTTCAGCTGATAGTCAGCTGTGGCTGCGGATCAGCACATTTCACTTTGAGTCACGTGCTTCTTGTGACAGCTTTTGTAAACTAGAGCCAATCAGAATGTGGGACATTTTCCCAATATGCGGGATGAGAGACAAATTACAAAACAAAACTGTGCAGTCCCAAATAAAGAGGAACACCCGGTCAGCCTGCCTCAGCAGCAATGACATCGCTCAGCTTCTGCATCATGCTTTTTGATTTGGTTTAGAGAACTGAAAAACACAACCCAAAAAGCAGGTTTAGTTCACAGAACAGAGACGTGGTGTAAGCCAGGCAGGCAGTCAAAGAAAGGCAGTTCAAAAAACAGGCAAAGCCAAAACTCTTGATGTGATATGGATTTTCTTGTCTAGCTCTCATATTTAAAAAAAGCAAATAAGGGTATTTTCAAAGTTGCTGAGGTTTCCCAATAAATTTGTCAAGTTTTAATTTAAATATACTTGTTCATTTTTGTTGGATAGAAAGAGTATGCACACGCTTGATTTTTGTTCACGGCTGTTTTTTGGTATTCGGTATGAGCCTCTCGGTCTTGGTCATGCTGAAAAATCCAAAACACGACACTCTAAGCAAGGTTAGGCTGGAGGATTTATTGAAGCGCTCTTTTGCCTCAGATGCACATCACTTTAATCGATCTGTTGAAGCATTACCATAGTCAGTTCACTTTGGCTGTTCAGATTCCCCCATCCCCCTCCATGCTGTAATCAATGACAGTCCATCCATCGTTGCGCCACCTCCTCCCCCAAGCTGCAGTGGAACCAAAGCAAAGTGACTCATATACAGTACGTCGCGAGAAGCGGAGAAGGAAGCTTCTGTTTCTCAGTCAGGTCCATCGTTTTCGATCGAAAGACAGGCAGCAATTTCTCCAGCACCGTCTCTTAGTAAGATGAGAAAAAAAAAAAAAGAGGATGATTGGAGCTTAATTTGAGCAAATGAAATCCCCAGGGATCTGCACTCAAATCATCAGCCATTTAATGTGTTAAATAAGGCTAATAAGCTGGTGTCAGTAAGCTGCCTCTTTAGCGCAACCGCAGTAAAATACGCTCCGATCCATGTTGTCATGGAGGTGGTCTGAACTCGTACTATGCAACTTGGAAACAGTCATCCAGAGAATTGCCTCTGCCTACACAGTGTATGTCCATCTATTTAAAATCACATCTGGATCTTAGGACTTTATGAACCAGCACACGGCAAACAGGAAATGATAAGGGAGAAAAAAATGTGGAATGGCAATAAAAAAAAAAGATGTGTGGTTGAACTTAAGAAGTATTGGCACACAATCAGCATCTTAAACCCCTAATTTGATTCCAAATATGAATATTTGCTTGTTTCATAAGTGTAAACTTCTCTGGGTTTTAGTCCGGTGACTTGAGAAAAAAACGGGAAACTATGACGGACGGTGATTATTGGTTTTTAAACCAGATACATTTTTTTACAGCACTTCTTGTGAGGCACAACCATGCTTGTTTTTATTAAAGCTTACTGAATAAAAACTGGCAAACTTAACAGTTTATTCTCCACTCCTTCAAAGGTTAACGGATCATATAGTAAAATACTGCACAGTGTAGAAGACCAAGACTCAGTTATTTTGTTCTTGTTAGCGCGACTCTACAGGGAATCTCGATCTGTGTAAAGCACACCGAGATTCCCTGTAGATCCATTCCATCATTAGTCTTGCAATTCATTAACAAATAACTGACACGTTTTCCATACGTTCTCTTCGTTTCTTGCTACACATTTAAAAATAAATGCAACATTTTACTTGTCATTGACCCAAGTCCGCCATCACTATCTATAATTAATGGCTGCACATAATAATGTCAGTGTTAGATCTTAGGTTTTTACATTGTCACCCACAGCACATTATTCAAATGGGCAGACAGATGATTTGGATGGGGCAGAGCTTACTTGAGCCAATCTAGCCACTGCCCACACCCATCAATCTACAGAGCCTCCACTTGGCCCAGATTAACATCAGACAAGAGGGCACACTTTGAAGATTCTGTTTAAAAAAGTGATTAGCTGGGAGCCAGCCATGTGGCCCAATGGAGACTTATTAGCTATCCCACTTAGTGTACACAGTGACCACAGAGAGACAGGGAATGAGGAAGGGAGGGGAAGAGAAGTCATTCATCACAGATATTTGTTTTCAGCCTGATTAGGAAACAAGCAATGTAATGGTGTTAACGACCGGCAGACCTTTGTCTCATCGCCCTCTTTAACATCGTGTATGTTTGAGAATGCAGCCCTTCGTCCAAGCGCTAGAGCCTCTAAAAAAGTCAAAGAAAGAGATTTGAAACAATTGCTTATGACTGAGTTTTGTAGTTGATCAATATTGGACAGCACACTCCTCAGATCAGTCTGGGATCACATTGCTCAGGTCTTCTTCACAGAGAAAGAGGCTTTTGTTCTCTGTCAGGATAATCCCATATTACTTTAATAATGTTGAGGTTCGGGCTCTGGGGAGGCCAATCCATAACTGATGGTGTCCCATTGTGTGTTTTTCTATCCAGGTATGCTTTTACTGCATTGGCAGTGTGTTTGGGATCATTGTCATGCTGATGCCAATCACTCTCTTTTCGGATGGTTTTGCATGCTGGATCAAAATCCGGTGGTACTTTTTTGCATTCATAATTCCATAAATTTTGGCAAGATCTCCAACACTGACTGAAATGCAGCTCTTTGGGAATCAACGTGTTGGCGCAACGATACCATTTTATGCCTGTCAAACGGTGTTATCTTTGGCATTTTTGTAGATTCAACTAAAGAAATGGGAACAAATGATGTGCTTTTGCAACAGGCTGCTGGTAAGAAAATGCCTAAAGACACAATCTAAAATTATTTCTTTGCTAAGTTGTCTGTTACGTATAGACAGATCACTTGTTCATGCCTCTTGCATGCTTGTATGTATGCTCGACCCCCCCCCCCACTTCTGTTTTGTGTTCTCTTTCTGAGGGATGAGGGATGGCTCAAGACTTTTGCACAATAATCCATATTCTTAGGAGAAGCTGAAATTGACACTTTTTAGATTATACGCTTTAAATGAGAGAAAAAAAATAAGCACGTGCATGGAAGAAGTTAGAAAAAGGAGGTCAGAACTTTTTGTTTAAGAGGCACTTTTTTTTTTTTTTACATCCACCCGTTTAATAATGGAGGAGCACTTTGATATTATGCCATGGTAACAGAAGAGAAAAACGTGGGATTAAATTTGTTATAGTGTAATTTGTGATCAAATTCTGACATATGGATAAAAAATTTAATATTTGAACAATCTAACATGGAACTTACATCATAGGACTGCTTACAAGATTAAAGTCTCCATCTTACGAAGGTCAAGATGGATATTTTTGAGTTCCTTGAACCCAACAGGACCAAGACTAAACACCATAATGTATGCATGGATGTACAGTGTGGCATTTCTGTGAAGAGGCACGACTCAGCCTTGCCTCTCCAGTGCAAGACTGAAGGGGGATTCAGCTGTGGTAATGGTGGAGGGGGAGGAGGGGGACCAACAGGCTCATTGGTGCTGTTCCATCTGTCATGACAGAGACACTAGCTACCTATTTGTCTGTGATCCTCTGACCTCAGGGTCACCGCCACTGGCCACCTTTAGCTCCATCAGACTAAAGAGTCTGTCACATGCCCCCAGCTACCATCGCCATGTCATAGCATCTAAGCTACGTGGATCTCAGCGGTTGGAGCTAATTGGTCACTTTTCAACAAGTCTGTCTCAGTTGGTCTCTTCAGGAGAGGTTAGTGCTGTCATCAAGGTGTCATTACAGAGAGAGAACTGACCAGTGCGGCAGTGTTGAAGCGGAAGCAAAGATCGACTCCTTGCTTTGGCCTGAAATTCATTTAAAAAGCAATTTGACTAGCTACTTAATGCTCCTTCCTTCAAGTAGCATTACTTTAGGAGCTCATTTTCATGTCCTTGAAGAATGGAAAAAACAATTTATTCATTTCAGCAGTAACTTACAAAATGTGAAGGACTTTTTTTTCTTTATAGAGGTTGTTCGCAAAGATCACTATATATATGTTTTTTTAAATTGCTTTTCAAATAGTTCAGCTGTTACTCAAATTAGGGGTAACCATTCGTAGCTCTTCATCACTTTTATCTTTTGAACAATGTTCTTCAGCTGCTGTTTGCAAAGACTAGCAAATGTTTAAATTTCACATTTTTTCCCTTTTCTTTTTTCTTTTCGTTTTTTTTTTTTTTAGATTACTCTATAACCTGCTCAGCAATGCTTTTTGTTCAATGCTAACTGTTAGCAGCTGTAAGCAGTTAGAGCATTTGGATCCCAATTAGGCTCAAATTGAAATCTTTGTAAAACTGTTGAGGTGCCTGAAATTTCTCCATAGGTTCAAAATTATGAGTAACCAGTAACACAATATACAGTCATCTAATTCATTTTATTTCTCTAAAACGTATTCAGTGCAAGTTTAAATTGTATCAAACTATATCTTTAACTCCCAAATTGTTTACAGCTTTTTGAAAATAATGTGGTTTCTGTTTGTTTTCCTTAAGTTATTCTTGGATTTTTGTAGTTGCAATTTCACCATGTGGGTCATTCAGTTCTTTCATTTTTGCCATTGTCTAACACTTCTGTATTTAAGTAAAGTCCAGATCAATACAATGCAAGCTGGAAAGAATCCTAATCCTTACACACCTTAAGTGGAATCCAACTGAGTCAAGGAACAATGTCGTCTCATCAGACACAAATCAGACGAGGAGCAAAAACGTGCAGATGCTGTCTCATCCACTTAGACATAATCAACTTTCAGTAAGTGTGGGAAGGCTGCTTGTGAAACAAAGAAAAAAGCAGCTGAGTGAGACGATGGTGGTGACTGTGAGATCTCCCTACACCGAGCTCCTGAAAAGTGAGCTGCAAACCTGCAGCCTCCAGGGAGGTTTGTATGAGAATGAATGCTCGACGGTGGCTAGCGCCAGCCAGACGTTAGTTCCACTCCAGGGATGGACCTGCCTTTCCATGTCAGTGTAAATGTAATTTTCACTCAGCCAAAGCACCTCAGGTACCCTCTCGCCTCAGATCCAGGATTAAGTTGTGCGAGTGAGAGTCAGGAAGAGAAAGACAGACAGCAACATGTGATGTGAGAAATGAAATCACTGTGAGGCAATCTGTGCAATATTCTTTCATGCACACAGCGTGTGCAGCCATGCATGTGTGCATATTGTCAGGTGCTGTGGCACCTGCAGTTTGTCCTATTTTTACTCCATTACACTGCCATTCATCCGCACAATGCATAAAGCATCGGGCGATCAAATCTAATTCCACACAGCCAATATTTTGAGGTTAAGATCTCAAAATCCATTTAACCACAGAACCAATATGAAAGTTCGGGGGAGACTTAAATATCTGTGGGTATGTATTTTACTGTGTAAAATATACAGTAAACCACTGTTAGTCATTTAAATGACTATAATATATGTTTAGAAATGACATGTATAGAAACACATGCAGTGTCAAGCGATATAGGCTGTCTGGTATAGCGCTATATCTAGAGCCCTGTTTTCATCAGAACCAGCATACAGCAGCTAAGCTAAGAGTCTGCAGAGCTGTGATAGACAATGAGCAGTTCTATCAGCTATCAGCTCAGGCTACAGTGCTAATGTTAGCAGCAAACAGTACTCCTCAGCTACATAACTGTTTATTCCTCACATACTTAATTTACATAGTGGACAAACTTAATGGACAAAATGATTTATTGTTACAGTAAAATTGACATGATGCAACAGTAATTGCAACCAAAACAACAAAACAACATTCGCTATATATCCATAACCTTCCGTGCAGCCCTCAGTCTCCGGTCCCGAGGTAGGGGAGCGAAAGAGAGGTGTACAGGATTACACACAACTGACTTGTCATGTCATTCCAAACACCATCGACCTTTGCTGGCTCCCCGTGGGAGGCTCCAGCCTAGGTTTGTATCTGCAAGACTTAACCTAACACACACTGCCATCCATCTCTTTCCTCAAGGCCACAATGTATCACATCTGCCTTCTCATTTACAACTAAAGCTCCTTCCAAAGCTGCCAATCCAGGCCAAAGTACACTCCTGGGGCTGCGGGATTCAGATAAATGCCCCAAACAGTTCAGTACAAACAGGCGCTGTCAATCAATGAGATTCTTGTCGGCGCAAAACTAGGTACGGTGATTCGCCGTGCATAAAAGCCAGAGGCTCCTAAACATTCTCAGAAAGTCACCTGACAACAGGTGACATTTTTCCAGTGACGTAATGATTTAATAATTGCAGCTTTTAATGCTTTTAAAAATTAGAAGTTTTCCAGTAGTTGTGAACTATTCCCAGAATAGATTTTTAAAATTTTTATTGGCCTTTTCACAGCTTTATTTTTGACAGTTGTTGCAGTGGAGAGAGAGAGGAAAGCGGGAGGAGAAACGGAGAAGACAAACGACGACAGGTCAGGGCTCGAGCCTGCGCCAACCGCACCACCGCACGGCACACATGGTCGCCTGATCACGCCCTGAGCCACCCCGGCGCCCCCAGAACAGATTTAAAGTGTCTTCTGCCTGTCAGTTACTTCTGCTAACACCTTATCAGAATAGTATTAACTTGCTGCACAGAAAACTTTCCACAGCTCCACAGCTTACTGGCTTCTTACGTCAAAATGGCAGCATTCTGTCAGACACAGATCAATTTTACTTGAATTTTCCTGACACTTCATTTTGCATACACGGAACATTCACAGAATGAGCCACAGTATTTGCACAATATCATGTACTGTGTGGGAGATGTGACTCTGCATTAAGTGACCTATTACATACAGCACAAGGTCAGAATTTTTTTTTTTTCTGATTTTAACTTTGAACATTAGAGAAGCCACTTCATACATGCAGTGAGACATCCAAACAATCACTTTACTAAACTTCAATTATTGAATAATGAAATAAAGGAACACACCAGGTTGCTGCTGCCTGATGCTGCAGGTATGTATTATATACTGAGAAGAAAGACTTCTACAAACAGCTGGAAGCAACAAACTCACTTCCACTACAGTTAACTTTCGTGTTAAAGACTGTAATCATTACTGGTGAATCTTGTTAGTCTGACGTGTCACAGACTCAGATTACTGTAAAGTAGTATTATAAAGCTGTGTTTTATAAACACCTTAATCCAAAAAAAAGAGATGCATTATAATGTAAATGAGAAAAAAGAATTAGCATACATGAAAATAAGAGGTGTGTGACTCTGGGAGCTGAAGGGAGGCAAACTGTGCTTGTCTCTCTGTGATGTTTATGGGCCAATTTTAATGCTGAAATATGCATATATCAAGAAAACCTCTTGCATGAAACAAGAAGCTCCAGGACGTTGTTAGATAAAGAGAAGTGTTTAATGGGAAACTCCTTCTGCTATAAAACAAGTGACAGTTCTTTTCATTAGCTTTGTTTGGGGTTTTCGGTTCTTTTTATTTGCCTGAAATGTGATTTTGTTATGTTGCGCTATAAACAGACATGCCTGCTTTTTTCACAGTAGCTGCTCAAAGGTTGCTTGCTGTAAATTTCTCTCAAGATTGTGTTTTGGATATTGACTGAAATTCATCTCCTGCAGCTAGAAGATCTTTGCTTTCACCTGAAGTCTGCAGGTATAATTTGACAGATTACAACTAGAACAAAAGTCCAATGGGAATTTAAATCTGGAGTATTGCAAAATCTTGCAGTCTTGCATGACGTTAACAACCCCTGACATTAAAAACATCTACTTATTAGAGATTCACCCACCTACAGTAATCATCCATCCATTCATTATTCTATATCTGGGAATATGCCTATGACAACTCTTCAAGTTGTATTTATCTCCACAGTGACCGTGACCATTACGGAAACAACCAGAAGTGAATCTTACAGTTTTAAAGACAGGCTGTGTGTGTGTTTGTAGGTCATCTAAAATGCTATAAACCTTCTGTTACAAGGAAACCAGACCTTACTCTGCATCATCTTCGTTTTAGGATTCAGGAATTTTTTGAAACTGTTGAAATGAATTCTTAAAGTTTGGACTGACTTGCTTCATTGCACATGGTTCATATTACAAAAAAAGCACATTTTAAAACACGAGCAACATTGATTGAGCATTTAAGTAAAATTTGGTACTTCTAAATGCTTACAGTGCATATGGACCCCTGACAGAGAATTCAGCCCTGCTCCAAATATGACCCCATTTAATGAGCTTTAGCCCATTAAATGGGGTCTGCCCATTAATTGAGCCAAATAAATTAGGGGGAATTCAGGGATGCCGCACCACCGCCTAGTGATGATAACCAAACTAACTCCTGCAGTTGGAGTGCGAGAATAGCTGCCTTGAAAATCCCATTCAAATAAGTACTGAATAAGGAAATCTATGAGAAGGCCTGGACTGAATAAAAATGAGGGCATTAGGATAAAAATAGAACAAAGATACTTTTTGGAGGACAGATTTTCAAAGCAGAGTAAACTGAAAGTCTGTAAAGAAGGCCAACAAAGAGAAAAAGAAATAAACCTCTTTTTCATATTGCATATAAAGGTTTGCTTTCACCTGTGTGGAAACCAGTTCACTTGCAAAGCAGTGTCACAGTTATTACTACCACTAAGGACACACCTTCATCTCTGGGTTTGTATAGGATGTATTATAGGATAGTTTGTGAGTTATTATGTTAATCGTGTGTTTACTGCTGTGGTGCGACAGCAGAATTAAGTGTTTTCCTCTGCTACATTATTCATAGGCTCAAGGAGAGCCTTGGCTCCATGTTTGGCACTGGCTTGGGTTGTTTTGTTTAGCGTCCCCTGTTACACAGGCCCTATCCACCCTACTTCTCACATTATGAATTCTTAATCGATGGCCACACTCACTCACAGCCCAAATCTTGCTGGCTCCTCTCCCGCGCCGCAGGCCCGAGGAGCTGGAAACAAGTTCAGGTGCGTCTCGTCTTTGTCCTCATGCTCTGTTTACAAGAACGCAACGCCGATTAATGGAGATAATCAGATAACAGCTTTTAATGAATAAATTATGATTGGCTGGATCGGGAAGCATTAGATTTTTGCCCAGGAGGCACAGAAAGATTTAAAATGAATGCTTAGACAATAAGTTAAAAATGGGCTCACATGATACATCTGAGATACAGTCTGAGTACCTTTGTCCTCCAAATCTGTTGGCCAATTTCTTTTTCTTTAAATGTGATTCATATTCCTGCTGTGCACTGACATATATCAAATCACCATAAATTGGGATTTGACCTATTTTTTTTTTATCAAGGTCACTCAGGTACAGTAAAACAATGAGAAAGTGAAGTCACTTACTTAATATAAAATCATTCATCAGAGTAATATTGATTAATGCTCCAGCATGGGGAGGGGGGGGGTCACATTGGGATTTGGCATGGCACTCACCAATATCAATAAGTTCACAGTGAAAGATTGATAGGAACTAAGTTGAAAATCAATGCTCCAACAAGTTAAAGTCGCATCATTTGAAGCCATTTCTCTTAATTGAAAACCTATATAGAGTGTGGATAGCAGCACTGCCATAAAAAAAAGCAAGAATCCATATCAAGAGTGTTATTGGAGTGCATTTTTACACACATGAGGTGTGGACAGAGACCACTGGAGTGGCGAAAGAGAGATGGTAGTTGGTGGGATGGCTGGGTGGGATGGCTGGGTGGCTGGGTGGGTGGTTAGGTAGGCAGCGGTGGGTAAAACAGATTTTTATTGACCCATTAAATCCCCGGTGCCAAATGTAATTTGAGGTTTTTGTTGCTTTGCCACCATTAACTGCTAACAGCCCAGTCGCTCCGGGCGATGTCCTGATAAAAATAGAGTGGGGAGACAAGGGCAAATCAGAACAACAGCATATTCAATCTAGGCAGTTACGGTGTCGTTAACATTAGCCCGTCTGATTCCTCAACGTCAAGGCAAACAGACGCGTCACTCAGGGAGCTTCCAAATCTCATCAGAGAGGAGACACAGGTGGAGAGCAAAAGCCAAACGCTGCAGCGACGGAGCGGCGAGTGAGAGAGACACAGTAATCGACAGTGAGGGAGCGATAGGGACAGATAGAGTCTTGATGAGAGTGGGCAGGTGCGTGTTTGTTTGGGATTGTGGGTTTGTGTGTGTGACCATGCATGTGTAAAGCTCAGAGGATAAGTGCACATTGCACGACAAGGGACAGGCCACATCACCATAAAATGTAATCTATTAAAGCTTATCCCAGACAAGATCGCTACATCTAAATTCATCTCAGTCTGTCAGGCCCTCTTCTATTCCCAGTGCTGCTGCATCATAATGGGATGTGACAGGGCATGTCCTAAGGAATGAGGAAATAAGAGATCTCCATGTCACATAGCCATGTCATTTTCATACAGCCTGTTGCCCCATGAGGACGCAGAACAGCTGGGCAAACCCGCAAACAACATGTAGAGAATTAAAATACTCCATTATGGACTTTTGTAATCCACTACATAAAGCCTTGCATCACTATCTATCTGCTAATCCAAGCAAACTTAATCCTAGTCTCAGCGGAGCATGGCATTAAGCCCATGCACCAGAGTTTATATGGTTACTCCACTCGCCATAATTACCACAATTTGGTATCTATGTAAACATTTTGCTGTACTTTTTAAGTGCTAAAATGTTTACATCACAGCATAAGGGACCCTTTAAGCTAGCTGGGTAGCCTCCTAACTGCTGGGCTTTTTTTGCACTTTATTCACGGTGCTTACAGTGAGCCAACAGGATGACCAGTACATATTCACAGCATTATTTTAGGTAGGTTATTTGGTAGTGTTGAAATATTGACAGTTAATGAGAGATTAACCTAAGTGTGCCGTGTTTGAGCATCAAGTAGTAAGCCATGACAGTGCACACTTTGTTTCCAGATAAATGGCCACAGAAAACAATAAACAAGCGTTGCTCATCGTGTTTCGCACAACACAAAGTGGAGGCATCGTTTCAACCATCCAGTTATGTTAACATTTAATTGAGCACGGTTACAGCTGCTGGTCTTGCAAAGCTGAACAGACCACTGAAAAAAAAAAAAAACACTGAAATGCTGCTGAATAATGTCAGGGAAGAAGGAAAGGGAGGTCTCATTCTCTCGTACCTCCATACTGCATCCAGCCCCACAAAAACCAAAAGAACTACTCCGCTACATAAGGTTCACACCAGTGAGCATAAGAATTAACGAAAGAGCTCTAGCGTGAGCATTGAGAGTAATGCAAGCAAGCTAAAAACAGTAAACAAGTGCATCTCCAGAGCACAACTAAAATCCCATTTCGGGTTCATTGGGTAACGAGGAAATCGTTACAATGCCAATTTATCATTTCTGTACACAAACCTACTACAGGTTAAACTTTAAACTTCACAGAGACCTGCAACTGGAGAGACACATGCAACCACAACAAATACAACAAAAGTAAACTTTCTGATAGTAAACAGCCCTTATATCTTATTACTTACTTGCAGGCCACACCAAAGAAGTGAGATGCACTGCCAGCTCATGAAGAACTAAGAAATGTTTACTCAAGTATATGATAAAAATAGGCTAAAGTGTAAAGATTGGTATAAGCAGTGTAAAGAAATGTATGGATGTGTGGGCATATATGAGCAGTGTGCAGTAAGAGTAAACCACTAAATAATAAAAGGAAGAATTGGCGTGGGCTTGTAGTATTAAAATACTGACCTGGTGTTCTGCATTATGGTTAATCCAGCTCCACACACAGAAACCCTGCAAACACACACAGCACACCAGAGTGGAGGGGGCCTGTGACTATCACAAACCCCTTTCAACAAGTCAAAAAGTCCAAACACTGCAGTATACTACCATCCTTAGTTTGAAGTTGCTAAGCTATCCTTACTGAGAACTTTGGAAACAGCCAGCCAATAATGGGTCAGGCCCCCCTTTGCTCTTAGAGCAGCCTGATTACCTCATTTCATGAATTCCGCAAGCTGTTGCAAAAACTCCTTCAAAGATCTGCTCCATAGTATGTTGACTGCATTACATCATTTATGCCATTCTACCTCTTCTCAAAGATTCTCTCTTAAACTCAGATCTGGCCCATTAAAATAGATTGAAACTGGTTCCATGAACTTTTTCTCTCATTCGCTGAATGGAGCCATTAGAAGATGGTGAACTGGTGCCATAAAGGTTTGCACATGGTCAGTAGCGAGACTCACATACGCTGTGGCATTAAAAGTATGACTGACCTGTATTAAGTGGCCCAAAATGTGCCAAGAAAACATTAAACACAAAATTACTCCCTCGCATGCCAGACTGGATCCATGGAGTCAGTGCTGCTCATGCCAAATCTGCAGCATGAGTAAAGATCGATATTCATCTGAGCAGGATACATTTTCCAGCCTTCAGCTCTTGGTAAGTGCACACTCTTTGAACCCTATTTTCCTGCCTAACAGTGAAACTTAAAATGTTTGCAGATGAGAGCTGGACTCTGTTCTCCTGGTTGAAATTTGAGTGTTTTTGCTTCCTAACATGGATTTTTTTTTCTTTTGCTGTTTTAAGTTAACTCTACTAGATGTGATTTTAGTAATGCTTACATGGGTTGCGTCATGCTGTACTGTGTGGTAGAAACAAAGTTAGGTTAGTTAATTAGGTTCCAGTTAGGTTCCATAGGTTCCAAGCTCCAGCCAGCCCTCTTTCACCTACAAACTGTCTGCAGAACTGCTACTCGCTGCAAGTTTTTTATTTTTTATATTATACCATAAAGTCTGGAAGGCAATCAGCAGTTTCAGAAATCCTCAAATGAGCCTGTCTTACAATGATGCTATACGCAGTGTTGCTAAAATAAAATTTTCCCCATTCTGATGCGTAATATGAAAATTAACCTCATATTGTGACCTGTTTCTGCATTGCTTTGTGAATGTTTGGCTATTTGGTTAACTGCATGGATAAAAAGGTGTAAATGCCTTCCTAAGAAGGTCCTTGATAAGTACATGATTTCCTCAAGAAAGGCTTTGCATATGGTAAATTACCTCTCCTAGATATTCACCCAGATCTCATCAAATGTTCTCTAAAACTCAAAGTACAACTGCAGAGAAATTTCTTATCTTAAAGTGCAGTAGGCAGCAGCCGCTTGCTTTCTTTCTGCCTGTTTTTCGTATCCTCAATCCCTCACTGCTCACCTTCTACCCTTCCTATCACCCTCTTTCAATGCAACCCACTCAGTCAATCTGCCAGGCAGCTAGCACCTTGAAACAATGCACCAATCATTGCACAAGGAGCGTGGCTCACACCCCCTCTCCCCTGTAGTCCGGTGGGATTGGCTGCTGCTTGGTTCTCCAGGGGTTTTCAGACAACAGCCAGATCCTCGGACCACTGTGTGGCTGCCAGGAGCAAAGAGCTCTAATGATCGCACGCTGCCACTGAAGCAGAGCCAAGGACACAGAGGCCCAGAAAGAACTGCAAAAACCAGAGTGCTGAGGGGGATGGAGGAGGCATCACAATTTCTGTATTATTCAGAAGTGTGTTGAGCGCTATCTATCTACCTGTCATCCGCAGTAATCATCCTATTTAAATTCAGTGGGAGAAGATCTTTTCAGAATGGATATGTCCTTCTGAAATGCTTGTAGAAAATGTATTTCTTCTTAAGTCATTACTGGTCAAAGGTTTATGCAGGTTATTGTGCAGGATGACTCAGTGGTGGACTGTTTTTCTCCTTATATTCTCTTGTGGCACGACACAGCATCTCGGGATATGTGGTGAGAATGGCAACCTGAGCATTGTCAATGAAAAAAAAAAAGAACTTTAAATTCACTCACTCCCCCGCTTTGATTCATGCTTTATTTATGCCTACCTCTGTCTCTGTTTCTTAGCCCATCTCTTCCTCTCAGTCCTCCACATTTATAATTACCCTCACCTCTCCGCTGCCTTTCTGTGTCTTCACTCTATACACCTTAATCTCTCCACCTGATGGACTCTTTTTCCTCTCAGCCATCTGGCCCCTTTTCTCTTTGCCTTTCTGTCACCTGCTTTTTGTCTAAGTAAGGGAAAGCTTTTAGTTCCTTATCAAACTCTCATGAATTATGAAGGGCCACTGTCCAGTGGCCTGGACAGAAACACATCTCACTGTCTGCCTGCCTTTCTGTTGATGCAGCTCAGAAAGGAGAGGTACTGCCTTCCAGTCAGAAACTCCTTGTTCTGTAGGTCTGTGAGGTGAATTATTTAGAGTGTTGTGACCAACACCCACCCCTAAAACCTGTGTGTGTGACGCACACAGATCACCTATGTATCTGCCAAACCTCAGCCCAACCAGACCGCGAGAAGCTGTCACACAAGAAATCTCCTCAACAGTGAACTAAAGCCTGCAGACTGACTCCAGGTCAAACTTTGAACCTAATGATGATTCAGCTGGGAACAAAACCGCGATGCCCCTTTACAAGATGCTCAGCTGGATTACTGAAATGTATCTGCCCACTTAAGACTAGAATTAGAACTACAACAACTTAGCACCGGGAAGAATCCAAGCTTAGCATAATACTCCCACCCGAATCCATGCTACATACTAAAAAAAAAAAAGGAGCATGTTCTTCATAATGATTTGTACTGTACCAGAGGGTGGTGCATCTAGAATGCCAGAACAGCCCCAGAAATCGCTGCCATCGCCTAGTACTCTTAGGGTCCTTTTCAGTACTGCAGTTACCTTTCAGTTCCTTAAATGTACCTCAAGGAGACAAGGAGCCAGGAGAGAATAGGCTTCTGAAGGAGCTAAGGAACTCAAGCGCATCCTGAATGGTTTTCTTCAACAGATATTAGAATATTCAGTTCTATAGAACATAGAACAGGACATGGTGTTACATGGTGAGATTCACCTCCATCATGTGTTTGATAAATGTAACATATTGCAATATCTGCTGTAATTTATTGCTAATTGTCAATTGCAGAGCAGCAGTTTTTTTTGTTTTTTTTTTTTGTATTTACACCATCCACCCATCCATCCATCCATCCATCCATCCATCCATCCATCCATCCATCCATCCATCCATCCATCCATCCATC
>JAVDPK010002605.1:273558-297748 GCA_034780415.1 Cichlasoma orientale
CCATCCATCCATCCATCCATCCATCCATCCATCCATCCATCCATCCATCCATCCATCCATCCATCCATCCGCTTATCTAAGCAGAGAGGGTCACAGGAAGCCTTTCCCAGCTGTCAAAAGGCGAGAGGTGGAGTACATCCTAGACAGGTTGCCATGCAATGTCAAAATCCCACAGAGGCTAAGCTAGGGAGTGTAGCACTGCTGACTCACTGAGACTAACACCACATCCAGCTTCAAGGCATAGCTGAGTTTTGATCCTTTATTTCCACATTTCAAGTCCAATCCATTTAAATAGCAGTCAAGCCCGAGCACAAGCAAGGAACTCAAAGCAGTCAACACAGGGCAAGTCAGTTAACGCGGTCGTAGATGAAAGTAGTCAAAATACACAATTTCACCCTCCATACTGCCATACCAATGAAAAGATTAATATATTTCCTTATTTATTCATTCAGACAGCTCCTTGACCAACACGACATTACGATGAACATGAACCCTGGAACTGACTGGAACACTAGGCTTTATCTCCAGTCACACAGGTATTACAAATCAATTAGCATATTTAATGAATGAAACTCTTAAGTATTGTTTATCATGGCTATTATTCAAGTCTTAACCAAGCAATCAAGCAGCTACTTTTTTGTTCACAATAAATCATTTTTATAGTTTTACTTTTTTTAAAGCCATTATGTTTTCTTTTAGGTTGTGGAAAAATAGTGCTTATCACTGCACAATTAAAAAATCAAATACATATAATAAAGTATAAATACTTTCATTAAATACCCTTTAAATATACTTTTGTCACTTGCCTCTTATGAGCACACTGCATGTACTAAAAAATGAGCATGCCATTTGCGCACTGACATGAGGTAATGATGTAATGCAACGGGGGTTTTTTTCTGGGGGAAAAAATATATCTTAACATTATTTTGTTATTTTTGTTCTTAGGCTGCTGTTTAGCATGGACTCCATTTACAACATCGGCAGGCACACGTGTGCTGTGCATAAGCACCATGTGCCAGAGGGTGCACCAAAACTATGGATAACACTTGCAGTAAAGCGCAGGCTTTAGTGAGACCCACAAATGATCCCTGTCTCTTGTTTTGCTGCTTACAGCTGTGTGTTGGAGTCTTCGCTCTTCTGCTTCTTTTTTCGGCTGCTCCCTTTAGGGGTCGCCACAGTGTCTCATCTGCATGTAAATGAACTGGTACTTATGTAGCCCCTATTCTACTCTGAGCACTCAAAATGCTTTTTACTACAAGCCTCATGCAAACAATCTCTTTTTTCTATACCTATCCAACATTTGCACACACACTCACATACATTGAGGGCAACTCGGGGTTCAGTATCTTACCCAAGGATACTTCAACATGCAGACTGGAGCAACTGGGGGCATTTCAGCTTGGTAGATGACCCGCTCAACATCCCGAGCTGCCCCGATGTTCAGACCATCTCACCCTTGCCTCGCCAACTTTGTCTCCAAACTGCTCAGCTTGAGTTAACCCTTCATTTCTAATCTTGTCCATCCTGGTCACACCCAATGAAAACCTCAACATCATAGCATCATAGCAAAGATTCACTGCCATCTTGGAAACCTTCACCTTTCAGTCCTGCTGCTCTCCTTTTGTCACAAATCAGCCTCCACCCACTCTACAGAGCCTGTACTTTCTTCTTTACCTCTCTTGTGGACTGTCCATTGATTTGGATGGTTGACCCCAGGTATTTAACCTCATCTGGCCTCACTGCAAGGACCTCTGCTCCTAGCATCGTCACTGTTACATCCGTCTCCCTCTCATTCACACACATGTATTCTGTCCTGCTGACTTTCATACCGCCACCTCTCCAGTCTTCTCTACACTTCCCCATCAACACTCTCAAAGCAAACATCGCATCCGTAGTCCTCTTTCTCAACATGAAGCCGTCCTGCTGCTCACTGATTGTCACCTCTCTTCTTAGCCTAACTTCCATAACTCTTCAATAGCTTCATAGTATGGCTCATCAGCTTTATGTTTGGGGTCTTCTCTCTGCATTTTTTAAATACCTGCAACTCCACCTAAAAGCAGAATCTGTGACCATCTCCCAAATATGAGAAGCTGTGTGCATTTAGGCAGATGGTTCAACAGAAACAGCTTCATAAATAACTAATAACTATTAATTATTCCCCACACAGTAAATCACACTGTTTACTTTTGTCCACCTCAGACGGGTGCACTGTCAGAGTTTTACATTTGAAAGATTTGAACTTCACGGGACATTTTAGTTTTACTGTCCGTCATGGTGATCTGCCAGTGGACTGCACACAGATATCTGCCGGTGACCCGAAGGTTGCTTCAGCCTGCTGTGAACAGTCAACTTAAAGCAACCAGGGGTGAGTTGATGGACCTCTCAGGCCCACACATCAGACACCACTCCCTCACTCTGGCACCTATGCGCATCTCTTGGCAAGGCACAAGGTGTGCGCCTGCTTCTCTACAGATAAAATTCAGTTGCCTGGTTATAACGGACAGTCAGAAGAAAAGGAAAGGTTGAGGCATGTCAAGTTTATTACTTATTCATTTTTTTCTGCCTTGAATTCAAATCCAGTATTTACAGTTAATGATTATTTTATCAAATACAGAACCTGAAGGCGTAGTAACACTGAAACATATTTTATTAAATCCGAAGTTACAGGCATTAAATAACTTATCACACAGGAACAGAATTTTCTGAAATCATAAAATAAAGTAATAAAATAATTTGGTGAAACATCACAGTCAACGGATTTGTGCTCATCATTACTAATTAATCATTTGGGGTATTCTCTCACAGTCGCTTCACAGAAGTGACTGTTTTCACCTCAAATACACTGTAGCAGCTCTGCTTCTGGACTATTTCAAAGACAATTGGGTAATTGTTCAAAAAAAAAAACAGAGGCACAAGAGAATAAATAGCAATGGGACAGAGAGCAAAAGAAAAATGGGTTTGTCTAATTGTTGGGTGGAAGGGGTTCAAAATAATATTTTTAACACTAAAGTATATGCAGCACAGTGGGCCATGAGCAACCTTACATATATGTCACCATACAGAGGTAGAACAATACGGCTGGAGGCAGCGTGAATGCAAAGTAAGACAGCTAACGAGATGAGCCGAGCTTCTGGCAAATACATACAGATGATCCTTCGTCTTAGGATTCGAGTCGGGCATAGAAAGAGTCGAGAGCTCCAGTATGGATTAGTGGGGCTGGGAGTTGCTTATGCTCTTCAGGAGAACACAGAGTAGCGCCACACTGGATTACAGTTGGGGAAAAGGTTACACACTTCAATGCACGTGAGAGAGGGATGAACAGAAAGAACAAGCTCACAGCAGCAAGGATAATTAGAGAAGTCTCCTCTTTCTCTTTCTAGCAGTACAGTCAGACAGGTGTGCCTGTGAAGAATGGATGAGAATTTTTTTTTTTTTTTGAAGTTCTGTTTACTTGAATGAAAAGAACCATTCCCTGGTAACTGCTCTGCATGTTTGATATTCCTGTGCTAGAGTCACCCATACAAGTTGCTGTGTATTCACTGTAATTTGGTAATTACGGTGCCTTGATGGTTTTAATTAGCATGAGAAAGAAGTTAGTCACAGTATGCTGTAGCTTGACACTGATTGCGATCTGGCTTGTTAGCCGATATTGTGCACTCAATTCAATTATTCTCCTTAATGAACCTGTATAATGCAATAATGTCTTACCTTATGCTAGGTGCAGTCAAGAGTTTATACATGGAGTCAAGAAACAGATCAAGAAAATTGCAAAGTTTGAACAGACATCCGGTTAGCATGCTAGAAATCACGAGAAAATACCAGCACACATATGTGTCTGTGTAGCTAAACTGTAATTTAATTTATTCATGTACTACAGGTCTTGACTGTGGTCAACATCCCATAAAACACTGGGAAAAAAACACAACTATACACTGGGTTTAGTTAGAAATCTGAGGAATAGTACCAGCCCCATCTTCTGAATTATGATCCAGTCACATGCATAATACCAGCTGGGTCTCATAATATCATTTTTTTTAATGTAATATTTGTGAGAAGTGTAACTACCCACTGACAAGGCAAAGGAACAAGATCTCCTTTCATATCAAACAAAAATTTAAAAAAAAAAGTTTTTTATATAACATTTTCCAGTGTGACACAAAAGACATAACCAGGTGCTAAATTCAGCTGCGACCTCCGACCTCCAACATCAATCTGATTCTAAACTTACTATAAGGTGCGTGCACACACACACACACTCTCACAAAACAGCCTTGAACAGCTCCTCAGGTATTCCCTTGTCTGCCCTCTGCAGCTGCAGTCACACGCACTGGGCCTGATAAGGCATTAGCATTCCAGCCCTGTGGAGCGAGATCAGCCTTCTCTGTTGTAATTAATGCAGTTCCCTCCTGCGCCGCATATACAGCAGGTAGCTATTAGACTAAACAGAGTTAGCACGCTAGCCATTTCAATGCAGGTATCACTGGGAGCTGGATCAGAATACACAATGGCTAACTCAGACAAGAGAAACAAGGTTTTACTTTACTTGTTTACTGCCTAGAGTAAATAATTGGTTACACTACTTTTTACCATACCTCTGCATTACACCACATCACCTAAATGCATTGACCTGTAATATCCAGTTCACGGTATAACATGAAACCCCACATATTCCTACATAGCAACACAAATGGCTATTTTAATAATGTGGAAAAACACAACATAATTTTCTGGCAATTCAATATTACAAGAAGACACAAGTAGCCCTTCTGACATCGCTAATTGGTTTATGAACCGTTCTAAAGCCTGTACCTCCAAACAGTAGAGGTGAGACGACACTGCATGCACATGGTAGAAACTTGTCCATCTGAAGGTAGCAATTCCCCACAGCATGTTTGCTAAGGTTGTGCATAACTGAACATTACAGTACATTTGCTCTACGAGGTGGATGCTTGGGTGGTGGAAGGTTTGAAACAACAGGCAGGAATGTACTGACATGTCAGAGGGAGACACAGGAAATTGTAGTCTTAATAGACTACCAAAGTGGGAGGGAGTGTTTCATATGTTATGTGAGAACTTTCCTGTATGTGACACCAACAGGTTAAGATGCCTGAATGCAGGCTTTGCACCATTAACTGCATATATTTGTGTGAATGTAGACTTTAAGAACAGTAATGTGATTACAGTCTTTCAAAGGGATGGCCAATCAACAGCAGCAGGTGAACAGGGGGAACCAACAGTGTGCTGCAGCAATATGCAGCAACTGCCCCAAATGCACCATCATGTAAGTACGCTACCCACAGACTACACACAGTATGTTGCACTTCCTCCTATCTACAATCAGATTGTATTACCATGACGTACTGTAGCCCCATAAATTTATAGACAGCCCCTTAAACTGGACAATAAAACTACAGCAAATAGTTTGTATTTATACAACGGAGGTGAGCTAATGTGCATTCAGAGCCTGACTCCAAAGTGATAGCAGGGTGTTTGGGAAGGAGTATGTGGGAGAAGTAGACTGCGGGAGGAGTAGGTGGGCAGCCGCAGCAATGAACTCGAGAGGTGAGTATGAATGAGCGCTGAGGATTCCATCTTTCTGTAGTGATGGCACAGAATAATACATGTATTGTGGATATGCAGCATCACCCTCTGTATAATGTATGGTTGTACAGGGTTGAAATGTGTCCTGCGAAGAAAACAAGGTGGGGGGTTGTTATACAGCTGTAAACTACTGCACCACAGTTGGGTGCACCTTTCGAAAAGCTTCATTCAAGCCTTTAAAAATCATGTTGGTGTCATTCCAGCCTGCATCAGACTTAACATATAAATCACAAGGATAAGAAAGTGTTTATTGTGAGATTTTTTTGCTGTTTCTTAATGCTCTTCTTTTCTCTCTCCCTAACCAGTCGAGGCAGATTGCTATCCTTCCCGAGCCCGGTCCTGTCTATGATGCTTTTCCTCCCCAGTGCTTGCTCAAAGGGTTTATTTTTATATCAATTTTATGAGCTTGAATCTATGTTTTATTACAACTATAAGACCTTTATTTTAAGTGCCCTGCGATTACTTATGTGCTGATTTGGCAATAAATTTTGTGCCATATTAAACTGAATGAAATTGAAGATCACGGTTTATTTAACAGACATGATATTCGGTTGTATTCGCAATGCTTGTCCAGCAATAATCTTCACCTTCACTTACACCTACAACTTGTTTGCTTTGCCTGAAGCGGAGATGTTTTTCATGCTTAGTTCATTTACGGTCACAATTAGACTCACAGCAGTGCATGTAAATAAAAGTCAGCAGGCGCCGAAGTAGCTCATTAAATGGACAGAGTGCGGTGGAACTGTCATTGTACCAGAAAGGGAACCAGAACCAATTTGATTCAAGCTTCTGAAACTGTAATCTTAGCATGAGTTCAGACTGTGGTTTACTCTCACTTCATTTGTCATGCAGCTGTTGGTTGACGGGTTTAAATATATTTCGAAATATACACCACAGGCTCCAAAGAACCAAACTCTTGGAAATCCAACAGATCTCAGACAAAAATTAAAATGGTAATGTCCAGTCAGCAAAACTAAAGATAGGCTGCCAGCAATCCTCTTGTATCTAACAGGACACTCTGATTTCTAGGTACAATTCTGCCTTTTAGCTTTGATTGTGACCTGATACAAATAAACATGTGGATTGATCAGCAAATCAGACTGTTTTTGTCTTGTTTTTTTGGATTGTCATACAGCAGTATCAAAGCTAACTGAAACTGAAAACGTTGTTGCAGAAGCTGAGAGTTGTAACAATGTTGTCACTGGATGTGAATATCACTGTCAGTGAACATGAGCTGGGGATTTTCCTCGGACTGTCTGTGATGAATGTTTTTGCCACAAAATTTTCACTTTTTAATGAGGAGCCAAAGAATTGTAGAGAGCAGCACACATGCACGAAACTAATGTTTTAATGGTCTTTTTAATGTTGTGGTATTGTGCACAGCTGATATAGCTCTGCAGATAAAACTTGATAGTTTTTTTTTAACTTTTGCATTTATAGTAAAATGACAAATATTCTCTAACAAAGTCTGATTACTCCGCTTTCCTTTCATATAAACAAATTCACACCAGACTTTGCAAGGACAACAACCAGACGCCAGTATAACTGTTTAGTCTGCGTCGCAGTGTGGCTGACAGTTTTCACCACAACCAAACCAAATGGCCGAGTGTACGCTTTGTTTAAGCGGCACCAAACAGTTTTGGTGATGAGCACCCTTACGGACCCACGGGTAACGTCTAAACATAGCAGTCCGCATGTCTTCAATCCCGCGTACGTGTGCGTTTCTGCGTCTGTGCGCGCATCATCCAAAATAAGCAGCTTATATTGTTTCAGTAAATCCAAAATTATGGACACTGTGGGAGGACTTGTAACTGCTATGCCAAATTTACAGCTTTGCACAGTGCAGTAACAGATACAGTAGGGGGTGAAAAACTACTATTTCCACATGAGGAATAACAATAATTAGAGAGAAATATACAGAGAGCGAGTGATATCCCACTGTTGAGAGAGGAGCACAGTTTTACTGTAATTATAAGCTGTGAAAGCCGGTGCTTTTGCAGCAGACTCCATCTGAGCAAACACTGGCGGTGCAGTAAAACTCCAATCTCGTTGATCTAAGAATTCTAATTGAGGGAACAGCAGAAGCTCCGCAGATGGTGCAACATGCAAACACACTGCAGAGTAATTAGAAAAAGCGCCCCCCCCAACACACACACACCCCCCGCGTCTTTTCACGGCTATCACAGAAAACATGATGTGGATGGAGCTGACATGAGTGAGGGGAAGTCAGAGAAGAAATGCCAAAGGAGGGATCATTTCCAAATAACAGTGACAGTGCAGCATACAGTGTGCTGTCCCGAACACATGTAGCATACATGTCTAAAACATCTGTTCACATATTTCCGCACTTCTTAACCAGCATTTTGCACCAACAAATGGCAAGTAGCTGTGCTCGAGTACCTGAATGTGAGGTAGAGTGCAGATAGAAGCTTTTGATGGCCAAAAAAAGCTTTCCTTATTTTTTGATGTGCTGCAAGGTTTTTTGTGGATTTCGAATGCTGCAATAGGTCCACGGCTGAATTTCATAGGGAAGCATATCCTACCAAAGTCTGCAGCCAGTTGTTTACTCTTGATATTATCTGCGCAGCTGTCAAACACTAAGAGCCCTGACCTTGGACATCCAGCTTTAACAGCATCCTAATGCTCTATCAACATACATTTAATTACACCCACAAAGTGCAGGATGTAGCATGAAAGCAGCTTGGAACAGGCTGAGAGAAACACAAGTGTTGTGGTGGGGTGATGAGACGAGAAACAGAGGAGAATTGCAAAGGACTCCCTGCTGCTGCACCCTACTTTTAGAGAAGGAGGCGCCTACTGCGGGGCATGAGGGAGGGCAGAGGGAGAGAAAGGAGAGGAACAACAGGAGTCGATTGAGCTTTGATTTGTGGACCAGAAGCAAAGGTGGAAGATAAAGCTGGACAGACCAGATTAACTAGCGCATGGGAGGCAAACTTAGCTGGATGAGCGTTTACGGCTTTTAGCCACATGAAAAGAGCCAAAGGAGAAAGATGAATGGAGGAGGAGGAGGAGAAAGCAGCAGGGAGTGAGAGGAACAGTTAAAATATGCGTGTCAGGATTTGTGTGCTTTTTGCTATTGTGACAGCACTTCGTGAAATAGTTAATATTAATGGCATAACAGTATGTGTCGAGAGCAGAGCAACAGTTCGGTAATATTCTGCACGGCACCGAACGCACGAGATGTTTAACATTATTAATAAAACGATGTATTATTTAACCTCTGCGAAATTTAAATCTCACGAAAAATCAGCTCGTCTCGTATGTGGCAGTGTGTACGTGTGTGTTCAAGAGATAAAGAGACAAAGTTCAAAAGATCAGACAACCATGTGAATATGAAATGCGAGAGGGTTATTGGTGTCTAGATTGTAAAATGCCAGTGCTAAAGCATGCTTCTTTATTACTGCCAGCGGTGCCAGTGAGAGGGCACCGGATGATGAATGCCATCTGACTGCAGGAGGGGAGGTAGTCCAACTCGTGAGTTCACCGTAATAACCTAATGTCATGTCAAACTGGAGACACGGTTAACTGGCTTCAGAGATGAAATGTCAACGGCCGCTACAAAGTTGACAAAGCCGTTTTAAACTCTTCAGGTGATCAGGTGATGTAACACTCCGGTTTGCTCGGCACACACTGGATTGTTTTTTTGTTTTTTAAACAAAGTCTTGCCTCAGATTTATAGTGACAGCTGGCAGCTGCCCAGCACAATAGGCTTCCAATGCTGGCCAGCCTTCTACCGCTGGCTTGAGTTGTGTACTTGAGGAGGAAATATATGACTCATTCACTTTCAGAGTTACACTGGGATAAAAACCATATTGCTATTGTTGGCAGAAAACCTGCATGTCAACAGTGTCAGCTTTTAAGAACTTTTCAATTTTCAGTCTGCCTGGGATTTTTTAAGAAGGAATTTATCTGCTCGAGATGACAATGTAATCCTGTAGGAAGGTTCAAGTTGTTTTTTTTTTAAAAAAAGAAAGCAGCAGAGTTCGCTGTCATAGTACTTGTAATTTTAGATGATGATTGGAAACAGACTGGTATGTAGGTTTTACTACAGAATACTGTGGCTTTTTCTTTTGTGACGATTATTGACTTTTTCAGAAATCACTGAACACAACACATTTCACTTGCCTTCACAAGCAGTTTGATTTTGACTGGAAACAGTTAACTATCTTTATCAGTGGAACACAGAGTCACAGGAGTCCCAAAAGGACCAGAGCACCGGGATCCTTGTCTGTCCAGCTCCAGCCACTCCGGCAATTACAATTAACTAATCACATACTTTGTTAATGGGCGCTGAGTTGCAATGTTCAGTCTTAGAGAGCATGACTTTTAAATGGCTGACTGGCACTAACAAGCTTCAACTTGTTAGAGGGAACTGTGTGCTAGCAGCTTCTAGGACTTCTCTATTGGAACATCAGACTTTATTCCCACTGCAACAAATTCAACATTTACACTCTATAAAGCAAATCTATAGCCTGCCTCATCATTAGGAGGAGGGGGTTCTAAGTGCTTTATCAGCTTGAACTATAATGTGTCCCCTTATAGACTACAGACAGCAAACTAAGGATCCATCCTTCTTGTTTTGGTTGCTCCCTTTAGGGGTCACCACAGCCGATCATCTGCCTCCATCTCACCCTTTGCCTAGCATGTCTTTCTTCACTACATCCATGAGTCTTCTCTGTGGTATTCCTCTTTTTCTCCTGCCTGGAAGCTTCATATTAAACATCCTTTGACCAGTGTATCCACTATCCCTCCTCTGCATGTGTCCAAACCATCTCACCTTTCCCTCTCTAACTTTGTCTCCAAACTGCTTAACCTGAGCTGTCCCTCTGATGTACTCATTTCTAATCGTATCCATCCTGGTTACTCCTGATGAAAATCTTAACATCTTCAACTCTGCCTCCTGTCTTTTCTTTTCTTTTTTTTCCAGTGCCACCATCTCCAAACCATACAGCATAGGAGGTCTCACTATCATCCTGTAAACCTTCCCTTTCAGTCTTGGTTCTATCCTCCTGTTGCAAATCACCCCTGACACTCGTCTCCACCTTCTCCACCTTGCCTGCACTCTCTTCTTCACCTCTCTGCTCCACTGTTCAGATGGTGGAACCCAGCTATTTAAATTCATATGTAGGAGCCAAAGTGAATGTTTATGTTTTGTTTATGTGTTATGGTGGCACAGGTGTTCAGATTTTTTCTACACCTCAGGTGATTGCTTAGGGGTGTGGTCTTGGGTTATTTACCTGATACGGGCGTACCCAAAAAGGTAGTTGGATGAGGGTTTTTTTTTTTTTGCAAACTTTTCTGTTGACCATCATTCTTTACCACAGTCATTCAAGGTCATTATTTTGAACGTCATTTCACAATTCTAATCATAAGCAATGTATTTGTTTGATCAAACCAAAGTTTATTGCCATATGTTTTAAAATAAATACGCAAAATGGGACTTATGGCTTATTGGAGACGCGTCACAGTACAAAACCTACTCAGCCAGCAGCGGCTATAGTTTTGGATTGAAGTCGCTACATCATCCACCCTCACTACCTCTGCTCCTTGCATGTTCACTATTACACCTGCCTCCCTCTCATTCACACACGTGTATTCTGTCTTGCTTCTGCTGACTTTCATTCCTCTTCTCTCCAGTGGATACCTCCACCTCTCCAGGCTCTTTTACACCTGCTCCCAACTCTCAGATAACAATGTCGTCTGCAAACATCATAGTCCACAGAGACTCCTGCCTGACCTCATCTGTCACCTGTTTTTGCACTTTTGTCTTCAGTGTTTAGCAAGGTCTAGGTACACTATGCCCTACTAGTAACTTTATATATAATACCATCATGCATTAACAAAGGTCTCATTGTTTGGGTTCTTTTTCCAAGTTCAAGAGTTCCCACAATAGTGGCCATATGTTAAAAACATAGTCATCATTTGCTTTTGTAATCTGCTCAATGAAACATAAGTTACTGGAATAAATCTGTGAATCCTTGTGTCTCTATATCAATCTGAGCTGCTATAGATCACTACAGTAGACAGATGGTGAGCCTTGTCCTCCACATATCTAATCCTGAAAACTTGCTGAAACTTAATTTGACCATTACAACATGTGGAATAGAGCTGGCAGGTCCACGTGCAGCAACAGGTTCGTGCCATGGAAGGGAAGAAAAAAGTTAATAACCTAAATATCAACACACTAAACAATCTGGAACAAATTGGTGTTCCATATTTGTTCCCTACATTTTTACTTCGATACCACGTTTACTGGACCAAGCTTCTGAATTATATTAAATGGTGCATTTCCACTGATTACATTGCAAGAAATGAACTTCACTTGGACTCTTTAAAACAAACTACCAAGAAATTTCAGCTTGTGTTTAATAGCCTAACTAAAGGTTATTCCACATACTTGGACCAAACAGTGGCTGGTCAGACACACTATGCTTTAGCACTTTAGTTAATGGCCTAAGTGAAGTAATCCTTGGCGTAGTATACAAGCTATTAGCTACAACAAAATTGTCTGCACTCTCGTGACCAGTGTTTTCCTCAGACTATTTCCAGAGTTTTGCAAGGTCTGGTTACACAAAATCATTCTAAACACAAATTCAATATAACTGTAATTACTGTATGTTTGCAATGGGCTTTTTGTCAGGTCATGCCACAAAGTGAAACATCTCTATTCATGTGAGGTACCCTTGAGCTGAGTTATGCAGGTTTACTGTATGGCTACAGGCAGAAAACCTTAACCATAGTCTACTATGGCAGTTAGCAATATCATGATGCAGACACAGTATATAACTGAAAATGACCTATTTTTCCTAAAGCTTTGGCTTGTCATTTTTTTTCTACAGTAGCTGTCAGGACAAAGCTGGCTGTATTTGGTACAGCTTGCCTGATGAGAGTGTGTCACACCACAGAGAAAATGAGATCTTGGCTAAATGTATGAAAAAAGGGACAGTCAGAGATGAGCAAATGCCTCCATTCATCTCTACACAATGGTGCAGAGTGAGATGAAAAAAAAAAACCATTGTTATGCAGCAGTAAAACACTGCATTGGACAACACGGCCAACAGAGAGGCTTGGTAAGCAGAGCACAAAATACAAGAGTATCCTGGAAGATTCAGCAAAATGCTTAATAGTGTTGGAACAAACTGGGTGGGGCAGTAAGGAAAGTGAAAGTGCTTTGTGGAGTCTGATTTCAAAAAAAAAAAAAAAGTTAGAAATGACCTTTATGTTCCTAGTGTAGACTTTAAGAAAAGATGGGATGGGCAGATTGATTCAGCTGGGGACAAGTTGTCCAGCACAGAGTCTACACAGGAAGTAGAGGATCAGCTCCTCTGCTCTTCTACAAAGGGAAATAAATCACTGTCTCTCATTCAGTGGAAATGGATAGAAGTCCCCAGGGTGTGCTGATCTCCAGTCATTGATGGAACAATTTTTCTCTCTCCTTCTCCTGTTCTTAGCATCACCCTCTCCTGTTCCCTGCTAAGTCTCTCCTTCTCACTTCTTACTCTCTATTTCCTGGATGTGTCCACCTGTCTGTGTCTAGTCCTTCATTTGTCACTTTTGGCTGTATTGCATTCGGTCTTGTTCTTTTTTCAATTTCAGTTCTCTGTTTGCCTCCCGCCCTCCTCCTCCTCTCTCTGCCTTCCTCTCTTATGATGTGTTTAGCATTCAAGGCCTCTCACTGCTGCATCACAGGCCTGTTTGTTTCACCGAGCTGCAAAGAGAGAAAAAGATGTGATTCCTCGGGGAGGGGAGTAAAAATTCTATATGCCTTCACACTGAAGAATAATGCATCTGCATGGACATTCAACCACACACGTACTGTGTGAGCTCTAAATAGTTTGCATGGAAACAAAATCCGGAGCACAAAAAAAACCAAAAAAAAAAACGATGCAGATATGCATGCATAAAAACATTCACTTACGCACTAACATGCATGCATGTAGTCCTTTAAAAGGCATCCAAACAAGCCGGCCCACATGCACGACACGCCCACGTTCCATTATGAAGCGCAACATGAACTAATAAAACCTTAATACTCATTCACTGTTAATGCCTGCTGCCATTTGACTTTGGTGCTTAACAGAGTTCAGCATCCATACAATTAACCTCCAGTCGTTTGCATGTCAAATATGGAGGGAGGATTTCCTCAATCTGTGCCCCCTGTACAAAGAGACACAGGTCAACAAGCTAATGAAGAGTCCTTGCACTGTTCATGCTGGAGTTAAGTACTTGAAATCCTCTATTGCTTATTAGAGAACTGTACACAACACATCCCTAACATATTCCAATTAGAAGGAAATTATCAAGACATTAGGCATCCGCATTTATAAAGCTCCGTGTTTACTGAATCAGGACAAACTGGGTCGTATTTGGTGGTCTTGGATGCCAGCGATGACACAGAGGATTTGCTTTCTGTGTGGCAGCCCCCCGCCCCCCTCCGGCTCTATTCTCTTGCAACAATGTCCCCAGATAGAGTCTTCACCTGGAGGGTAACTGGTGCACACAGATCCAAACACACCCTCACAACGAAACAGCACAAACACACACAGACACAGAAGCAGGCTAACAAACACACCCACCCACGCAAAAGAGGGCGGGTGTAATTAAAAAACTCTGGAGCTCTGCGGAACAAAGAGAGGCTATATGAGGAGAGAGGGAGTTGCAAATACTCCACCCATTCAGCCCAAAGGCCTCCACTAATTACCTGTCAATGACAAGGAAGAAGGAGATCTAAAGTGGTAAATATTGTCCCAAACTATCATCCTCAATGAACCATACACTCTGCAATTCAGTTCAAGGATAATGCCCACTGACTTGGGAAATAGGATAAGATGCCATATGTTTGTGTAATTTAGGGATAATTAGTTCGGAGTCTGTTCTAAACAAAGTGGAACCGCGTGATACCAACCAAAGGTCAACTGGCAAGCATCCTGTAATCAGGCGAGATGCTGAAAAATCTTGAAAATAATATTTTCAAAAGCTTGTTTAATATATAATTTAAATAGAAACTTTGTTTGTTTTTTTTTGTTGAGATATGAAAATGTACAAACATGGCCACAGCTACTGTTTCCAGCTACTGTAAATTCTGAAGCTTATGATTAATGTATGTCACAGTTCAAAGCCAGCTGATAAATATCACATAAAACAAGTGATTGGACAACAAAAATATTTACAGAACTTTTTTCTATTTTTTTTTTTAATAAATCACATTATATTTGAAAGGAATAACGTCTTTCAAGATGTATGTTCCTGTCGCAGATGACACTTGTAAATATAGTCTGTAGGGCATTATTCCGTTTAACCGTGGCCCCTTGACAAGAAAAAGAAGGAGCAGTACATTTCACAAGCTTTGAATAGAAGATTTAAAACCCTGAGCAAATTACTCTCTGATTTTCCCTTTTAATCTTTTCTCACACACTTTGCCAGTTTTGGTCAGATGTTCTTTGGGCACAGCTAATTTCAAAAGCTCATCTCTTTCACCTCCAACTATTAGCTGATTCGAGCATTCACACTCCTCAAAAACATGAAATATAAAACATAAATGAGGGTAATTTTGCTTGGTTCTCACTGAATAGCTGTTTATCTATTCAATTCTTTGGTACACAGATAAAGTTTCACTATTGCTATCTTCTCTGGTAGCAGCCTAGAAACCAGAGCGTTTGACTTTTCTGAATAGCCTAACATCATTTTTGTAGTTCAAGTAAACTAAAGTGTGGGTATATTATCTGATCTAATCTGCAAGGATCTGTTAGCTAATATTTGAAGCATAGAAAATGAAGTGCAGAAAAGCCACTGCCTGTAGAATAATGCATGCATATGTGCATTCACATGCAGACCTACTTTACACACATTGAACTAAATTCTAGTGGGAATCTTAGAAAAAAAATTGGCTTAAGAGGTTCTAAAACATATAAATGGGGTAGCTCAGCTGGTAGAGCAGGCCATCTACTAACTGGAAGGTTGGTGGTTCAATCCCTGGCTCCTTCAGTCTGCGTGTCAAAGTATCCTTGGGCAAAATACTGAACCTCGAGCTGCTCCCGGTGCGTTCGTTGCAGTGTGATTGTGTGTGTTAATGTTAGATAGAAAACACTTGGATGTAGAAAGACGCTTGTATGAATGAGACATGCAGCATAAAGCGCTCTGAGTGCTCACGTAGAGTAGAAAAGCACTATACAAGAACCAATTTACACTATAAATGTCAAGTATGGCAGCAATGCTCCCACCTAATTCTCCAAACCCAATTAAATGGATAATGAGGTTAGCATTAAAATGTGGTGCTTAATATTCAGGCATGATTCGAGGGTGCACACTCATCTTCTCCTGATAAACGCACAGTAAGTAACCTGACACAGATTGTTTTTTTTTTGTCCACCCGTGGATGTTTTGGTCAATAAACAACACTCAATATGTGAATTTCAACATCATATCAATAAAAATCAGTGACAATAATGTTTAGAGCCGTGTTAGTAAAATCAGCAACTATTAGGATGAAATGCAAATAAAATGACACCCGGAAAAAGCAGTAATTCCGCTGATCCTTGATCTTTTTCATCGAGCACCATCATCGGGCCAAACAGCTTGACCACTGCTTTTCTTTTTGACCAAATACCTGCAGTGAGCCTTAGCTTACTTAGACACTTTGATACTGTGTTAGTTTTGTTTTTGGGTGACCAATAATCTGCTTAAGTTCCTCTGCACAGCCAGTGTTAGCTCTGCTTCTTTTCTCACATAAATCTGACTAAATTTGACCTGCCACTGCGCGAACATCAGGGTGCTTCATTAAATCACAGCAAGCTTTCAGGGAAGAACTTCTAAGCTGCTTCAGAGGTGTAATATGAAATACATGGAATAGCTTATTCTGTCACATGGTCTTGTTTCTGACAGAAAATGACACAAAACATGACAAATATATAATACATATTTCTATTTAACGCACAATAAGATTCCCCCTTTTTTCTGCATGCAAGCAGTTATATTTGTAAATAAAAAAAGAAACAATTAAGAGGTGGATACTTTTCTGCAGAGTTAAGTAAGGCTATCAAGGTTGCTTTATTACACCACTTTCTGGCAGGGTGTTGGCACAGCAGGGCCATATGCTGTGTGTCTAACTGCAGTTGGACTCAAAATGGCTCTAAACGGTGCTAAGCTTCTACCAGAGTGAGACAGAGAGCAGATCATTCAGTCAGTCAGTGAGTCAGTCAGTGAGTCAGGTACAGGATGGTGAAGGAAACAGTCTGGAAAAGGAAGAGTGCACACTTTCAGGTGTTAGCTTGTTCATCACTTTATATACACTTCAAAAGAAAGTTGTCTGTCACTCTAAGAACTGATACCAGACTCCTTTTAGAAAAACAGCTTTGTTACATAGGTACACTTGTTCAGCTGCTCATTAACATCTCATCAGCCGATCACATGGTTGCAACTCAATGCACTTAGGCATGTAGACACGGTCTGGATGACCTGCTGAAGTTCAAACTGAGCACCAGAATGGGGAGGAAAGCTAATCTGCTGGGATTTCCCCACACGACCATCTCTGTGGTTTACAGAGAATGATCTGAAGAAAAGAAAATATCCAGAGAGCGGCAGTTCTCTGGGTGGAAATGCCTTGTTGATGCCAGAGGTCAGAGGACAATGGCCAGACTGCCTCAAGATGATAGGAAAGCAACACTGACTCAAATAACCACTCATCACAACAAAGGTAGGCCGAATGTTGCCAGATCCAAGCCAGATGCAAGATATGCATCTCTGAATGCACAACATGTCGAACCCTTTGAAGCAGATGGGCCACAGCAGGTGCCACTCCTGTCAACTAAGAGCAGAAAACTGAGGCTACAATTTGCAAGGGCTCAGTGCTGGACAACAGAAGACTAGAAACATGTTGCCTGGTCCAATGAGTCGCTGCTGGATGGTAATGTCAGAGTTTGACAAAAACAACATGAAAGCATGGATCTATCCAGCTGTGTATCAAAAGTTCAGACTGGTGTGGGGGGATATTTCCTTTGCTCACTTTGAGCCCCACAGACTAATACTTGGTGACAATTTATTTTTAATATTAAAATGTGTTTATTCAATTTAAGTTAATTTATATATAATTATCTGCATGTAAATTATGTTTCTCGTGGGGTTCCAGCTCATTGTGAGTTGCATGGGCAGCTCATTTGTATCGGCCTCTGGAGAGTCAAAACATTCATCAACATCATAGGATCCACAGTTCTGCAGTGGTCAGCACTGTCGCTTCACAGCCATGAGCGTGTGGGTTTGAACCTATGGGGGTCTGATGGGGGTGTTGAGGAGGAAGAATCTGTTCCACAAAGAATTTAGGCAGTTCTGAAGGCACTGATGAGATGCAGGGCAAAGTCATATTTTCATATCTCTTGAGCATCCTTTTCAGTCAAGTCAATCCAGTGCATATAAACACTATATTAACTACAGCATTTTCACAAAATCTTCAACTTATGCAGTTCAGAAATTTGAATACAGGATATGATACAGGATTGTCTTATTAAGACAGCAACGCCCCAATAAGATGCTCTTTTTTCAATCAAATGCATAATATCAATGCCTTCCCAATCTTTCCATTCATTTATTTAATTAACCTTTTAGACCTTGTCCCAACTAGCTTTAAAACAGGATAGTAGAAGACAATTGTTGTCTATGAAGTGGCTGTGAATCCAACTAGGATCTTTTCCAGTGTGCATTAATCTCTGTGGTATCTGCTTTGCTCAATAACAAGCTGTGGTGCTACATGTAGGTGTCTATTGTAGCCTTCACAGTGTGTTGTTTAAGTGAGCCGTGTTAGACAGGCTGACTGATGACTCACAGGGGAGTGTGTGTTTGTGAGTGTGCATTATGTGCATGTATATCTCTGCTCTGGATATACCAAATGTATTTTGCCCACACGAAGTTCACTCTCTGAGCAACTATGTCACATCCCCGTTACTTTCACACAACATGCCTTCACTCTCACTCGGGAATGGCAATTGACATGTCATGTCTGATAACTGCTGCTATGTCTGCTACTGTGGTTTTGGTTTTAATCACAGGCATCTGTTAAGCATTAGTTGGTGTGCATCGCTTTCCCCTCCACTTTCTCATCCATCAACTTAACAGTGATTTAGGCAGCTTGCTGCAAGACTCAAAATTAGCAGCTTTATCTCAGCTGGATGATGCTGAGTTTACTTATCGTCACAGCAACATTTGCACATTATGCGTTGATCATTTAAATGCAGAATCGCATAAGGCGTCAAGTTTAAGAATCTAATTTAACACCAGGTTTACGTGATGAAGGTTATAAAATGATTCCATGCCGTTTTAAGGAGCTTTCTGATGTTCATACTGTGTAAAAATATCAGCTCCTGTAAGTCAAATCTTAACTGTGTTTGTAAATGTTACAAATGCATTACCGAACCAAAATATTATGACCGCCCACTGATAAAGTTGATTATATCGTATATATTTATTTGACAGTAAGTGAACAGGCAATTTTCATCACTGTATTAGATGCCATGGATGCTTGAGAACTAGGCAGTTGTAAAGACCTGAGTAACAGACCGCTAAGGCCAGAGGTCTGGCTCAGTGCATAATCAAAACAGGAGGGTGTGCAGGGTGATCCCAGTTAGCACTGGTAGGTACCAAACAACAGTGGTCCAGGAACAAGGTGCAAACCATGAGCTAGAGTACATGTCATGAAGGATCTACTTTGGCCAGAAGATACCAAAATACGCCTCTAGATGTCTTTTGGAGTCCTTGTCTCTAAGAATCAGTAAGAGCACATTGGTCATAATGATTTTGTTAATCAGTTTAGTTTTTAGGAAATGACCAGAAAAGCTGACCCCACAGCAGCATGAGTTCATTAAAGGTTGACAGTGATCATCCATTTCTTATTCAAATACATGAAGGATCAACTCTTAATAAGCGCAATTAAAATCCAGATATAGATTATACCCTAAAATAAAATGCCGGCAGTTATTATTGATAATGTAGTCAGTAAATTAGGGGTGCTCTTGGCTTTTCCTAATGATGCTGTATCTATTTGTGTCACGATTTAAAAATCTCAATTAATTATCAATTTCATTTCTATTAAAGAGGCATGCCTTGTGTGGGAGCTTAGTAGAAGTAAAATCAGTGAGACTCTACTCTCTTGATTCTAACTCAGCCAACTGACTGCTTCACTGAGCTCCACCAAAACAGATGTTACAGTTTTCCAGTCAGTGCCACCCTGCTCCACCCCATTCTCTCCTTATTTGAACAACAGGTCCTCATAGTAAGCCTATCAGGAACACAGCTCTCATGACCATCCAGATCCAGAGTGGCAGACCGCATAAAGTTACCGATCGGGATTGTCGAGTGCTTGAGGTGCATAGTGTGTAAAAGTCACCAACACTCTGCTGACTCAATAGCTGCAGAGTTCCAAAACTCCTCTGGCATTAACATCACATAAAAATCGTGTGTCGGCAGCTTGGGTTGGGTTTCCACGGCCGAGCAGCTCATGTAGGTGTAATGGTCCATTACTTTTGATCATATAGCGGCGCTTACTAGTGTCAATCAAAACGAACTCTCTGCAGAGGACCAGTTCAGCTTGGAAGTTGTCATTTGTGGAAAGGGAAGACGCCCCCATGCATGATGTCAGCATGAACAGGAAGAAGGCAGACACAAGTTAAACTGTTGGTATGATGGTTCAATTTTTCTTCTGACTGATTTACGAAAAGGTTTATTCCACAGCACTGAAACCCTGTTCAAACCAACGGAGGTCTTTATATGGATAATCTTTTATTCTGTTTGGGCTTTTAAACTGATTAGAATTGGAATATTGGTTTCCATGGGCATGAAGCCTTTATGAGTGAAGACACTGTTCCCTGAGCATATGCTTAAGTAGTGGGGATATCATATTTTCCATATCATCAGTAATTGGTCAAGTCTTTCTCACATTACTTATGAAAGCTATAGAGAGGAGAAATAAAAAGATCCTGTCGCAGGCTGATTGCAGGGTGCTGCTAGTCTGAAAAGAGACTTTTTATAGGCAAATGATGTCACTCTGTACCTCCAACATCCACCCCCACCCTACAATTAACATTGAAGGGCGCTGCTTCTCACCCCAGATCCATTGAAAATAGCAAGAGCCCTGAAAGCGCGGCATATCACAGGTTTGAGAGCGTAAGGTCCCAGAGAATACAAGCTTTTGTCATTCACCACATTCAGTGAGGTGGAAATAGTATTACACTCTTCATCTCACATCCAAAACCTGACCTTTGGACAGATTTTTTTTCTTCCAAAATGACCCAAATATATTAAGTACTTAAAGGCAATTCTGACACCAGAAAGTGTGCACAGCTCTTAAATAAAATGCAAAATATGAGCAGCACCAAGTGTTTACAGACAAATTGGCATCTTCCATGCAAAGTACATGTGACTGGAGCAATCTGCTAGTCACCAAAGCCATCACAATGACATTTTTGGTGCAACACCCTCTTTGTGACTGATTTTAGCAGCAGCCAGCAATCACTCACCAAAAGACCGGGGAATACTCATTTTTCCCTAGCAACAGGAGTCGGCAGAGGGTCATCTTTAGGTCTGTGTGACTGAGGCCTCTGATCTTTAAGTCACATATTGGTATTTCTGTCCATTGCTCTTTTTTAAATTGCAAACCAAAGATACTTTTTAGCTAAATGACAACCTGTGTGATTTGTACAGTGGGCAATATTAATAACAGCTGCAGAAGAGCAGTAAGACTCAGCGAGAGGCCCAGGGCTTAATATTTCTGGTGTTGGAAAGACCACCGTCCAATAACAGCACTGATGTTTTTACCTTTTTTTGTAATAACTTACAAAAAACAGCTTTTTCCTGTCTCAGGAACATCTTGAGGTCATTAAAATTACTACAATTTACAACTGAATTTCAGCTATCAGTAGCAGCACTGAGCACTCGATTGCTTGCAAGCGATATTTGATTTTATATGGTTGTGCCGTGACGTTAATAGTTTTTTTTTTTCTCGGTAGCTCGATACCTCAATAGCTTGACAGTCACTAATATTTCATGCTTCTCATTTGTATTTTGACATTCATGTCATAACAATTTTTCGATGTGAATCTGTGATTGAAATATTGATATAATGCATGGTATCAGACATAAAACACTTCGCCAAACACAGTACTGCACTTGATTGTCTTAATAATGAACCTCTTCTAGGCTACTGTTAGAGAAACACTTGGCTGAGCTGAGGCGACGATAAGAATCCTTGAGGTTTACACATCACATATAAGGTAAAGCTAAAGTATTTTTCTCAAGGTCACACAGTGCTGGAACTGTTACGAGGAAGACAAAATATTATTTTTGTTTGGACTCTAAGAAAACCCGTCAAAACTCAGAAGCACTGGCAGTGAGATGACTCGTCAATAATGAAAATAAATGTTAATTCCACATTTGTTGACCTCTTTCTGAGCAGCATTGTCCTTTTCATGACACTCCAAATTAAGCTCAGTTTCCAGAAACACAAACCGTACTGAGAACATGTTTGAAACAATTTATGTGTTGAGATTGGAGGAATCTCAAATTTGCAGCAGTGCACCCAGAGTCATAATCAGAGTCTTCAATCAAAAGAAGAACAAGGAGTTCTGCAGCAGTTGATATGATCCCTACACATCCCTGAGCTCAGCATTATACTTGCTACACTTGAGGATATGAGGATAGGTGATTAAAAAAAAAAAAGAAAACTATTCATCATTTTTGAAACCGACTTTACTTTCGGTGCTTAAAACCTTTGCACGGCGCTGTACATTTATATACATGCATGCAAGCTACACAGACAGCCTGGAGCCACAAACAAAGTGCTGTAATTGCTGACAAAACCAGAGAGACTTGACAAAGAAGAAAGGGGAAAATTTAAAAAGCGTGCAGATTTAAAGGCAAACGCGCACTCATGCTCGTTCCTGCTCATAAACACTAACATGCACAGACAGTGTGTTCGCGCACACGTACACTGGTGAATTCATCTGTGGACTGAATAGCTAGAGGGTGCAAACTGTACAAATGTTGCACAAATATGACACTATAATGCCAGGGGAGTAAAGTGTTTCGCCTGCTGTCTGCAGATGCAGAGTGCCCCACATCTATTTGTCATTTGGGACAGCCACAACTGGAGACATAGAAGGGCTTTAGCTGATTTAAAGCGACAGGTACACAAGGCCACCTTATCCATCATTGGGGAGTGGTCCACATTCACTGACTTCAAAATTGCTGCCCTATTTGCAGGCCCCGCCCCCACCACAACCCCACCTATAACGAGCTGATCTACAGCATGCCAACAAACCCCAACAAGGTGTCAGATTGCCAGGACAAATAGGCAACAACAGACTTAAGGGCAGGTGGTAATCCTTCTCACATGCTTCAACAGCGCGGTGTCAGGGAATTCATTTTATTGTGCCCATGAGCTAGTGTACAAACTGCACTCCTGTTTTCATATTTTATTTCTATCCTCTCTCAGAGCATCTTCTCTCCTTCTTCTCTCAATCCCACATTTGAGAATAAGAGTCAAAAATGACAAAAGTGAATGGCCTCTTAAAAAAAAATCCCTGCTGGGAGTGAGAAAGAGGAAACCTCAAAGAACATTGTTTCCTCACCTCCAGCTAACAGATCCAAGCAGGAGAAGATAATGGCATCTTTCAGAAAGCTTCACACCGCTTATTAACTTGCATCTTACCTTGCTTAGCTGACTGACCGGTGAGCCACTGTTGTTGACAGTGTGGCATTTGAAGCTGAGTAACGATTCCCCCACGGCATCACGCTCTCTGCTCATGTCCTTATCAGAGTGGGAGTGGCTGTCAGGGAGGGGTGAGGTGGCGGCGGAGGGGGGCTGTCGAAGGGCCGTGCAGCACAAGCCGTGGAAGTTTGACGGACGGATCAGAAAGGCCTCCAGAGCTATGTTAGCAGATACCTAAGATGAGTATCCCAAGATTTAGGAGTGGGAGAGAGAGGTGGGGGGAAGCAGAGAGGGGAGGGCAGACAATTTTGTATTTTTAATTTAGCCACTGCTTTTATCCCCAGTGACAATGGGGAGGGAAAAATAGAAGTAAGAGGAACCCAAGAAAGGAAGCAAATTATCTTTTGCTTGCTTTGTTTTCGCTATCTTCTTAAGCCAAATTGACTTCTCATTATTCTAAACCAGGGGAAAAAACGTGAAAGCTACGGGACATTTAGAGTGATAATCAACCCTTTCCCTGTCGCGGTGTGGCCTCGAGTGGGAGTATTTTGTTTGGTCGTCCAGCTGTACCTTAGAAATGGCCTGATTGTCTCCAGTCAGTGCAAGGTCAGCAATTCGCTCCACACACTGGACGATACGAGTGCACGCCCTGGCCTCATTCTGTGCCATCCACAAGATGTGCTCTTCCACCAACATCATGTTGCTGGCGATGTCTGATATGTAGTCCCCGAGCTGAGGAAACACAAGCAGACATGTATGCAAACGGTTGCTTGCACACGCTTACACAAACTGTACGTATAAAGCACACACACACACACACACACACACACACACACACACACGCACACACACACACACACACACACACACACACACACA
>JAVDPK010002605.1:297848-312363 GCA_034780415.1 Cichlasoma orientale
AAACGGTTGCTGTCACACGCTTACACAAACTGTACGTATAAAGCACACACACACACACACACACACACACACGCACACACACACACACACACACACACACACACACACACGAAGGAGCAGACTCATCATGCATATCAATCATAGAACAACAGGCACATTTGTAATCTGCAGTCACAATTGTGAGGGAGGCAGTGGTGGCTTCATTCATTATAGGAAGATTTAATTTAGATTAGCAGCACCAATGGGGCATAATTGCTTCCTTAGGATGGCAGTTCGCTATTTACTTACTGTACTTTTTATTGTTGCTTCATTGGACTGTTCTTTATTCAGAGAACGGGGGTGGGCTCATCACCATTGTCTTAGGAATGATAAAACTCTAAGTATCTCCAAATAATATCTCCTCCCGAGTGACCTATGATGAATAATTGCACAAGTGAGAGCTAATATTGATTCTTTTCACTGACTAAGCCCAGCACTGTTCCCCTCGCATAACCTGACCTTCAGTGTGATGCCAGTATAACAGCCCCATTGCCTCTAGCTGAAGAAGTTCACTCAGGTTAAAAACATGACTTGCCCAAACACGGGAATCGTCTTAGCAGTGGCTGCCATTCAGGTTCAGTGCTAGAACGGGATGTCGTTTGAGGTGAGAAACATGTTACCATGTCTTATAAGACAGCTTCGTGTAGCAGATGTTGTATCAGATGTTTCTCAGGGTTTTCTCTTTGACAAGAGTAGGAATAGATGAGTTAAGCTAAATAACAGCTATTAAGGCCCCAGTCACAACAGCCAAGAGACTGATTGGCAACAATCCAGCAACCACTTTTTGCTAGAGAAAAATATGTATTCCCCAACTTCCTGCAACCACTCACCAACTAGTTGGTGAGTGGTTGCAGGAAGTTGCTTGCTGTCACTTACACTGGTTGCAAAGAGATATACGTTGCTGCACTGAAAACCTCCTTGTGATTGCTTTGGTCAGTAGCAGATTGCCACAGTTGCCCATAGTTTGTATGAAAGGCAACAACTTTTCTGCAAAGACTCGCATCAACTATTCACTAAATGGTTGTGAAATTGTGTGTTACATAAACTGGAAATGGAGACTGCTGACTTTCAAAGTTGGACCTTTTGAAACATGTGGTAATGCACAACCTTTAACTTGAAGATGATTGGTCTATTTGTGGTTTGCGTTGCACTTTTTCAAGTTTCTCTATAACTTGGTGGTCAGTTAGCGAATGTCTGCAGACAAGTCAGTGTCTTCCATGCAACTTAAAAGCAACCAAGGCAATCTGCTAGCAACCAAAGGAAGTACAAGGAGTTTTTTGGTACGACACCATCTTTGCAACCGATTTCACCCAGTGACAGCCAACGACCCCCAGCAACCACTCACAATACACATTTTTCCCGGCTACTGCAGGTTGCTGGCTGGTTGCCAACCGGTCTCTAGGCCTATGTGACTGGGGCCTAAGCTATAACATCATTAACAAGGGGGTCTACATTTTAATACATAGAATGCAAAGAACTGCTTGCATATTAATTCAGTCATATTAATATTCTCCACTATTCTGCACCCCCGTTTCTGCCGTATATGCAATACTGTTACATAGTTTTAATCATCAGCTGGTTGTTTTGCACACTCACATTCAGAGATTCACTTAATTCAGAATTTGAGTATCTGTCAGATCAGATCATATCACAAGTCTAGTCTTTAATTCCTGAAAATTATTCTGTTAATAAAAGTAGGCCTTTGTATGAAGAAACATTTTGCATATCAATGTCGATGATACAGGAGTTCATGTGCATTCTCTGAAACCCTGAAATCACACAGCCCCCCCCCCCCCCCTTCCACATTAAAAATCGCAGCATGGGAGCAGTAAAATATTGGGATGATACCACTATAAATACAGCGGATGTAATATATCTCTGTGTATCCTCTTACATCTTTATGTTTCTCCACCAGCCTTGTTAGTCTCTCCACCAGGTGGGTGACAAAGATGACATCCATGACATCGGTGAAGTGTGCTGCCCTGCTGGTGAAGGCCACCAACTGCTGTCCAAAAGGCTGAGCGTTTGTGGTGTTAATAGGTATCTAGAAGAGAAATCAATATATGAGTAATATGCAGCAATTTTCAGAGAGGATGATCATTCAGTCTATTATTATAATTCCGCAAAAACATCACACAGTTAATGAGATGAATAATGAATCAAAACTTCATAAAATTCATGCAGTTTTGCAAACTTTGTCACTTTAATGTAGGACTCCCTTGAGCAGAAGGTAGACTAAAACAACCTGTTGTCAGTCAATTTGTGTTATGCATATAAATGTTTCATATACAGATATGGAAATACCTGCAGGCTGCAGGTGAATCAATGCAGTTAGTAGTATGTTTTCAGGGAATATGAACTTGAAATCTTGCTGTTAAGAGTAACCTAATTTTTTAAACTAGGATGATTTAGTGGTGGTTAAAATTTTTTTTAAAAATCCATGAATGAATCCTGTTTCCCGGCATTTTTCAGCACTAGTTCTTCATGAGTACTGATACCTGGGTGAGCTCATGCAGCACACGGGTCAGTTCACTGGCATAAGGGCACTGAGTGTAGTCCTCTTCAGCCCACCGCCCAGCACGGTCGCAACGTCGCCACGCCTTCTTCTCCCTCCGGCTCGTGGGGTGAGGAGCACTGCCAGAGGGGTGAGGGGCAGAGCCAAAGGTGGCAGGAGCACAGGGTAGGAAGGCTAGGATGCCAGCCAGCGTCTTTGGCCACCTGCCAAAAAAATATCAGCATTATCAGGATCTACACAAACTGCACCAGATGGCAATTTCATACTCCCTGTACTTAGGAAAGTATTAATTTGCATAAATGATTTACAGCTAGGCATAATTATTTTGCAGATGGCTCCCAGATTCTTGATTGTGAAACATGTGCTGTCTTATTAATGACTTCTGAATTCATTTTATTTACTAACTTTATTAATGAAGTTTACTGCCGTTCCCCTTGGTGCACAGGGATTTTTTTTCTTTAATGACAGAATACAATTAAAGGTGTAGTCAACCTTTTCTGTCAAGCTTTTCTGTTTGCATGTTCTCCCTGCGCCCATGTCGGCCTCTGGGTGCTCCGGCTTGCCCCCCAAATGTAAATGACCAAAGAGATCCACATTCGTTTAATTGGTGATCCTTAATTAGCCATAGATGTGGATGTGAGAGTGTGTGGTTGTCTGTGTGTCTGCGCTAGCCCCGTGACGGGGGCTGCCCATCACGGGGCTAACGCAGACACACAGACTGTCAAGTCTTATCCCCCCAAGTTGGATAAGCAGTTAAAAAATGGATGGAAAGTATTACACAACTTGTGACAACAGTTGCAACAAATGTCTCCTGTGGGCCCAGAAGAGTGAGAAAATAACTCATGTCATCACAGTTATTTTGGATATTTTCAGCATCTCGCAGACACGACAATATAAATACTCTCAAGGTGATCTTTGGAAAAGTAGGCTTTCTGGTTTTGTGGTACAGCTTGACCCATAAAAGGGCCTTAAAGTCAGGATACCTCATCCTCCACTCCTCTAATCTGTTTATGTCAGCTTCCACAACATTTTGAAAGCGCAATACAAAATTGCCTGCATACCCCTTTAACATGCACCACATGTGGCAGATGGAGAATGTCAGTGAAAGATTTATATTTCAAGCAGAAACCTGCGCTTGCCTGTGACTCCTAAAGGGAAATTCAAATTAAGTGTTGTTCTTACGGTAATACAAAGTTCACTGAAGTCTCCTCTGAAGCAAGAAATGAGACTTTCTCAATAATGTCATCAAGAACCGAGTCCTGGAGCTGCTCTACTGACCAACCTATGATAGGGGCTAGCGTGATTTTACAGTCAAATGGACAATTTCCATTTTCTGGGTAATGCTTGTTAGTGTTTCAATACAATAAAGCTCATTTGGGTGGAAAAAGGCAGCCAAGCACTCATAGTCCAGGACACTAGCCTGTATTTCCGAGATAACCGAAGAACTCCAGGTTTTGTTTCCTGACACCAGCGCATGCGCAAGGTCGGTGCTTCTGTAGCCTTAGGAAAGAGCTGTTTGTGCTCCCACATATTGATCAACTTGTCAACAATCGCAGAAGGAGGATGTGGCTCGTATTTGTGTGTTTTTTTTTTCTTACAGGCAACATTAAAATCCTACTTCAGAAAATAAGCTGAAGAAAGTCTTAATGTGGGAACACTTTTGACTCCATCAAAACTAAATAAAGGAGTGCTGCATTCAGGAGGCTAGTAATCTGTACTGAGGGCAGAGACCTGCCATCACACTGCTCCCCGCCCCATTCTCCTTACCCCCACCTCTCTTCATCCACATTGCTGCTGCAGCAGCAGCTACTTAGTAATAAATGGCGTTAATTTCGCCCCCAAGAAAAAAGGGGTCTCATTTTCCAGCCCATTACTCCAATGCTCCAGCAGAAACAAAGACTCTGTGCTTGCTGCACTAGAAGTGGGCTGTAAAGTACAGCAGCTACAAAAGAGCGTACACGACAACAGCACACCCACAAGGGAGGAGAGGTGGAGAGTGTGTGTGTGTATGTATGCATGTGAGCAAATACAGCTTCAAGATGGTCACTTGGAGTCAAAGACAGAGAAAAGAAGCATAAATGGAGGGCGCGTAGATGTGTGCTGTTTTTCTTCTTTCTATGTGAGACTTTAGTTATTCATCACGAGCTCTTGCTTTCATAGTCATGATATAAACCTGGACTACCCTGAGCCATAATGTGTGTAGGAGTTTTTATATTGCACATAACAATTATTATTTAAAAAAAATATGAACTGCCCAGACGCCTCTGTACTACACAAACCAGCCAAACTTAGAGCAAGGCAGACCAGGTGTCAGGTGGAACAAAGAGAAGCACCACACTGCCTAGAACCAGACCTCAACTGCGCTCTCTGTGGAGGGATAACAATAGAGTGAGTGAGTGCTCTGATTACAGTATTAATTTTATCACATGCGACTCTATAATTGGAAATATTTCTGGTGAAATAAATAACAGGTTAAACTATTGCCTTATGCAGCAGGAGGCCTCCTGATATCAGCTTAGAAACCCAGTAATTATTGTCCATTAACACCAAATACAAGTCGATGGTAAACCAAAGCACATGTAATACAAGTAGCTGGAAGGACATGGTCTATTTAGACATGCTTCAGAAAAACCTAATATTTGTTGTCTTTATTAGTTGAAAAGGTTTTTACTGATTCCACTGTCATGCAGACATGAAGCTACCACTTTCAGACGTTTAGCTGAACCTAGCTTAGCTTAGCTTAACAGAAATGTAAAAATTGGATTTCTGGGGACGTGGTGGGAAACAATCAGTCATGCTCTTTCCAAAGATAACAAGCTTCAGGTAGCAGGTAGTGAAGGGTGTATAACACAAGCCATGATTTTTTTTTTTTTTTTTTTTAGCTAAACTTAACCAGTTTGGGCCCCCAAACATAACAGACACCAGGTGATGTAAGCAAAATAAAGGTGTAAAAACGGGAACCTTGTGGTTGGAGGTAAGTGCGTCCTGATGCAGGTTTTGTTGGGTTTTTTTTCCCCTCCTCACATTGGAAATATACAGTGAAGGGTATCTGTGGGTGTGAGAACATGTTGGTAGGGGGGGGTATGAAGTGGTTCCTGACCAAGCTTTAGTCCAGTCTTTGTGCCAAGTTAGGATGCTGTTTCCACAATACATGAGATGTACCAGTTTTCTTACCTAACTCTCAAAAAGAACGTCACTATCACTTTTAGACCCGTTTTTTTGCCCAAGTCACCAATATACTAAAGCTGAAAAATGAATCTGCCATAGTGTGTGGCTGCAAGGTCACTCACCTGAAGTCCCCCTTGTTGTTGGTGACTCTGTCAGCAGGGCAGTATGATGCTGACGTTTCCAGGACTACTATTTCCATTTGCTGAGAAGTGTTGCCACGGGAACTGGTCACCAGGCACTCCCAGATTCCAGCAATGGGCACATCAATGCTGGAGAGGATAACCTCGCTGGAGGAAGAGAAAAGAGATATAAATTATGATCATTTTTAAATTACATATCTATGTGGTGTGTGTGTGTGTTGGTGAACCTCTTTCTATGAGCTTTAAGTGTCTTAGTTCAGAGTGCTGAATCAGGGCATGGTCTTACATTTGGGGTTAAATGTAGTTTTAGGATTAGTTTTCTGTTAGGACTTGGTTTTAGGGTGCTTTGAATTATTTTTGGATTAGACTAAGGATTAAAGTCAGTCAAAAGGCATAAAGGGTTAAATTCATCTTAAGAATTCTGTCGTCTGTAGAGTGTGTGCAAAGATGTGTGTGCACTCGCGTGGTTCACAGGATCGAATTCATTTAAGAGACCCTTGTCCGTGTACGAGTATGCGGTAGCTTATAATGTTGGCTGTGACTTAAGATGATCATTACTCATGCTTATCTTTCCTACTTTGTCACAGCGATTCCTATCTCAATGGAAAATGCCTGATGAAACAAAGGATGGTAAAACAGTGACAAAGAGCCAATGCAGGCCATTTGCCAAGGCGACTAATCTTGAGGATTTTACTCCTTATAAAAAAAAAACGCTGAAAAGCCGGTGGAGATGGCTAAGCAACGGGAATAATCACCATGGAAATTCTACCTCCTTGAGAAACGCCAGCTGTTTTATTTTCAAATACAATCCAGCTGCAGTCAAATACACACTTTCCTTTGTGTGTATGTAAAAAGCTAATGCCTTTTTTTGTGAGTTAATTAAGCTGCATGTTTTCATAATGCACAGTATCTCACGGTATACCCCCGCTGTACTGTATAAAGTTTTTAAATGCGACTTAAGGAACAATGCCGCACAAACGGGAAAGCATTACGGCTGACATGGAAAATCTGAAGTGACAGAGTGGACAAGAAGCGAAAATCTTTCAGAGTAAAGATGATTAGTGGCTGAGTGGCTCTGATGTGCAAAAGCTGTAATCCCAGAAAACATTTATCAGACGGTGTGAGGAAGGCATTTATTCGGAAAAATTAAATGCCTTCATTTTTTTTTCTGCTTCTCTCGCTCCTTCTCCCCGTCTCCCCTCTTTTGTCTCAATATGCTTACTAGTAAAATCATTTTAGGCTTCCGTGCATGTACTCCAAGGAAGGCAAAACAACCAAAACCAAAAAACCAAAAAATGGAAATATATTCACATCTCCTAGCCTAACAGCACAAATAAAAATAGGACAAGAATATCTTGTACACAATTTAAAAAACATGTGCAATTTGTATGAGTATGAGTATGTGAAATAACTGAAATAAAATTATATAGTGTAATATACTTTATTTATATAACCATGGTTATTCTTTTACTGGCAGCCTGCATTACTGATGCAGACAGAAAGACTGGTATCAATGTGGACGTAAGAGTAAAGAGAAAACATCATCAAGAAGTTATGTGTGTAGGCTACAGTCATATAGATTAATGCAGGAGTGTAAATTAAGCAATTACCTTAATAATTAGTAAATATAAGAAGTGCAGGTACAGTCATTTATATCCATCTTTCCAGTTAGCTGAGCTAAGTGGCTACTAGCATTATATTTACCAGTTCATGTGTCACAAATAGGAATGAAATGATTACTGAATTAATAGATGAGCTGCTTGGCAGAAAATACTTAACGTTTTATTTTTTTAGACCTAGTTACTGATAGAAATCTGCAGGTACAAACATAAAGTGGATGTTAGTGGATGGGTGTGGTTCTTCAATGATAAATTATTTAAAAAAAATGCTCCAGAAAGCACACGAGCATAACTTTCCTCTATTTTTGCTACTTTAATTGATTGGTGACAAATCCCTAGCGGTGCACATACAGTACTAGTTGGCATGCTTTTCAAAAAAAAAATATCAAACAAAAACATGCCACACGTCCTGCTTGCACGCAGCCTTTTATTAGATTGGTTACTTGACAGCTGACAAGCTGCAGATGGGTTTAAATGCCGCCTTCACACAAACAAACCGCATAAACATTTGCACAGAACTGTGATTTTTTTTTTCAGTCTCTGTGCAGATGTTCTGCACCAGAGTTTGAACACAAATAAGCAGGTGTGAATATGCGCCATAAAACATATTTAAGCTAATAAGAGTCTGACTGATGTTTAATATATGACACAAACTGCTAATGCAAATAAATGGAAATGAAGAGGCCACGCATTAAGATGCAAAATCAGTTCATTAGTGAAATTAGCTATTACTAAAATTAGATCGGCTACAGATGTAACTTGATCGCACAGTAACATTTCCAAATGAAAACACATTGCGCTTTCATGTGAACTCATCGCCACTGCTACTTGTTTGGAAAGAGGAGAAAATCAGTGGGTGCCTTTAACATTCCCAACATATGACTTTGCTCCAATGACTTTCTGTGGGCAAGTTATGAAAATGAATAAAATGAGTCCTGATTTCATCTTCTGTGTTCCACTGAAGCTCTCTTTTCTGATTGCTTTTCTAAGACACCCTAAATCAGATTTGAACGCTTGACTGAAATGACGACATTCTGGGCTACAAAACAAGCGTGCAGGCCCACGACTGGGTCTGTGTTTTTGTGCGAGTATGAATGTGTGTGCTGGTATCTTTGTGAGCAAAAGGACATTTTCAGTTGAACGTCTGAGCTTCCAGTTTTGCACTCACTGTAACGGTTTGGAGAGGGCAGGTTTTTCCCCCCATGTACTGTCATTACGATAGATCGACACATACAGTGAGAATGTTTGCGAGCCTTGTTGTGAACCTCACTCTACGACTAAAATACTCCCCAACATGACTGTGATGACTTTACATGCTTGTTCTGTTTGACACACAAAAATCACACACTTTCAATCACCCTCTCCCTCTTCCTCCACCCCCCACTTAAACTGAAATTAAGCCCTGTGAAGCAGGAAGGATGTTGTGTTAAAGTGTGGATGGGCTCTACATTGAAACCTTCTGGGCTCAGTCAAGCCCATCTTCACGGTACAACACTCACACAGCGGACCACAATGAGGACATATGCTGTCTGGAAACCTAATATGAGCAGATAATATAGATAAAATATTGGGAGGTACAGTATGCTGAAAGACCAAATCTATAGACTAAGCCATGCTTATCAGAGTATTTACACAGGACTTACATCACATGGAGGCCACAGTAATTCATAGATTACTCCTCAAACTGTGATGGTTAAAATATTTTTTTTACACAGGATGAGGAAATCGGGACACACCTACTTTATATACAGCCAAAGTTTAGAAAATTGTTTATCGATTTACCCGCACAGAAGCTGGGATACTGTATCTGAGCATTTCAGGCCTTCTTCTGTGGACTATTAGACTGAAGAGAGTAATGTATAATTTGCACAGGAAAACTTCCTGTTTTCACCCTAAAATGTGAGGCCCATGCTTGTACGGGTCTCTGTGTAGCTCTAACTTCAGCATTGCCACATATTTGTCATACAGGATCATTTATCTGGCTGCTGTTTCTCTTCTCCCATCCTCCCCTTCATCTTGTCCAACACCACCTCCAGTTTCCATAGGAACCTTTTAATGAGCTCGTGTTGCTGATGCCATTGTATTTACTCAAAGAGGACATTTTATGTTTATTTCAAGCATCACATTTTCCTTTTTTGTTTTGTTTTGTTTTGCATGTGTTTGAGTTGATTTACAATTCAGCACAATTCCTGTTTAGCTTTTACCCTCTGTGCAGCCCTTTAATCATCCACTACCACAGTTACTTTCAATGAAATGCGGGAAGGAGAGACAACTTCTGAACCAACTGAGTTTATACGTGGAGATGAAAAAATGAAAAATGATCCAGCTCGTATTCTGTCACAGTAGACGTCTTACTGTAATACACAAAATCTCCGCAACCCCCTCCTACATGATCAGAGTTGAGCAACCAAACTTGGCACAGACATACATCTTAGGCCCCTGAAGGCTCCTGTCGATATCTGAGATTATGACATCATCGTGTTTCCTAGCAACCACTTAACAGTGGCCTAAAATTACCCATTTGTAGCATTTATGCACCTATAACACCTTATAAAAGTATTGTATTATATGAATTTCATGACAACAACATCTAATTTAGCAAATATTGATTATAGTCAGATTGTGATGATTACAGTACCAATATTACATTACATAATTTCATACATTAACTTATGGAACCAGGTTTACTGTATTTAAGTGAGGGAGGACAGTGTCTGATTGATGACTGTAGTGGTACATTTATTTGTACATAATGGACAGCTGACATGGTCCGTAATGATACATAAATGTAAATGGAAAATGTTGTGTTTTTATGTATCTGGCTGTACGTAAAAACACAACACCAGGTGTTGATTTCTGCCTTGTTCTGAAATGCAGTTACATTTCTGAGAACGTGGACTGAGCTACGCCACAGACTGCAGTGTAGATGTAACGCAATAACATAAATCGAGCATTCGAATTAGCATGATGTTGTTTAACAATAAGATTGGCACACTTGATTATCAAAGTGGCGAAAAGAAGGTTTGGGATTCTTAGAAATTTTTGATTAAAATGCTTGGCTATTAACGGAAAAATTACTTAAAAACCTGCTGGTGTGGCGTCAACAATAAGCTTATCAGGAATGTTTACACAACAGGTGTCCCTGCAGCACACGAACCAAAACAGATCAATGTGATAGGAGTTTTTGTAAATTAGAGCGTCTCTCTCTAAACATGAATAGTCTGCAGAGGGAACAGTTACATCACTGCTGAACAAACGCCAGCTCTCTGAATGCTGGGAAATACAGAGGGAAACACCCCCCACCCCCATACACACAACCTCCCACCCTCACATCCCCTTTTCCTCTCCTTCTCCCTCCCTGCCTCCCACTGACAACTTCGCTGCTGAATATTCTGCTGCAGGATGATCACAAACATCCCTGGTGAGCTGCTGCACCCAGAAAAAAAAAAATCCAAAATAAACCAAAAAGAGCTGGGGAGCCATCAAACACCCCGTTTAGTTTTCAGGGGGAAAAAGTGTCATTTTCACACAATGAACATATGAAGAAATCACTCCACTTAGTGAAAATCAATAGGGCAGAGGCACACACAAACCACACAAAGCACTGACCTACATCCCCAGTAACACTGCACTATTGTGGAGCAGCTCCCCAAGGACTCATTAGGAACATTTATGCTCGTGCGCTGATATTTAACAATTTGTTTACATAATGTTGCTTAAGAGACTGTAAAGTTTCAATCTGTCCCCACACTACCCAGCTAAAGCGGCATCATTTTCATCCAAGCTTGCTGATCAAAGTTTGTGAATTTGCCTCATCTGTTTTTGTCCCTTTTTAAACGACAAAACGAGTACATGCATGCAGGCATGTGTGCAAGCTCAGTATGCACGCACGCACGCACGCACACGTACGGTGGCATAATTGACGGATACTGCTCCCACTGTAGCAGCTTCCATCAAATTAGCTCCATGTCTTAACCCACTCTATGCACTGCATTATATTATGTGGACTGTAAATAATTCACACCTCATGTTATCTTTGTTTAACTCCATCCAGTCTAACTAAGAGCTTTTATTGTTCTTTACTGAGTGAAACTGGCAAGCAGTAAAGTGATGAACCCAGAGGTAGAACTCTACAGTATGTGTGGACATAATCAAATTTGGTCTCCTTATCAACTGATGCTGCATAAAAGCTTGTAAACAAACTGCTAAATCCAAGAGAGAAACGGAGGGGAAAAAACAGCCAAAAGAGAAACTGAGATTTAAGGAGAGCACCTCAGAAAGCAATAACAGAGGAAAGAGGTGCCGGCAGAATTTAAAGAAATTAAAGTTTAAATGCAACGGCGGAGAATTATTAAGACAAAAAAAAAAACAGCTTCAGAGAGATCACCAGGAGAAACATAAAGGAGAAGGAAGAGGCACATTTCCTTCTTTTCTTTGCCTTCAGTAATGTATCCAAACCAGGTTCTTCATTTTGTGTGAGATTAGCCTGATTAAAAATGGAGAGGATTAAGGAAGATACATCCAAAGTGTCTGCTGCAGCTAGCTACAGGGCTCTAAAATGTTTGATTAATGAAACATGAATCACAGGCTGGTCCCACCGCTGCTGCTAGCGTAGCTAACACTGGGAGTTTGGCCTGACACCATTACTCAGCAGGAGTTTGGCCCACGAATCACCGGGCCTCACGGGGCCCGCTTCTTTGCTGCTGCTACTCACTGTGAGCAATGTAAATGGCTTCACTTATCGGCCCACCTGCTCTAGCGAATACAGAGGCTGCGATGACATGGCACAGTGTGAAACGAGAGGGAGCCGATAGATACAACAAAAACAAGACAAAACAAAAAACACTCTTCATAATGTTATGCCTGTTTCAATAAGCAAAACATCCTGTCAGGTTTTGAATGTCTGCACTGGCTGCCTGCCTGATACAGCCTAAAGCAGGATAAAGCAGAATTTAGATGAGAAAATAGCCGCAAAACATTTTGGGTTCACCTTCAAAGAGGTCACTTCACTGAGGCTCTGGCATCTCTGCTCACACTGCTGCAACGCTGTGCAGCAAATCCAGATGAGGGCTTAAAGCTACGCGCTAAATCCTGTGTATTCAGTCTTTCCCCTCTGATGGGGCATGCAGGGCGAGGCTCACTGACTCAGAAGACATTTATCCAAGGTGAACGACACCAACACGGCCTGCGATGACTAATATATTGTCCACTGTGCTCAAATAAGGATTGACTGCATCTGGCATGTCAAAGGCCAAAGCATCAGTTAACTTTTTTTCTTTTACAAAATGTGTGCAGGGCTGATGAAGTCAAAGCACTAATTTTCCCCCCACACAGTTCTCTCAACACTGCACTTAAAGATACAGCAAAGGGCGAAGTGTGAAGTCCAGCCCATGCACAGCAGATTGTTTTTGTTGGACCGAGCTCTGTTATTCACTCATCAGCTGTGGAACTAATGTCTGCGTTTTGCAGGCTTTCTACATGAGGGAGACATTCTCAGGTGCCAAGAGAAACATGACCTAAATAGGTTCCACTTGGAGTAGAAAATTACATTATTTGTGTATACAAGGATAAGAGTGGTGGGTAATTGCAAACGGGGGCCCTAATCAGAATGGGAGCGTTGAGAAATTCATTGGGACGCAGAGCCGGAAAACAAAGAAAGTTTTGGGGGAGTCATATTGAATGGGGAGAGAGATGTGGCTGATGAAGCAGAAGGCTGGAACAGAAGCTGACAAACGTCACCAGTCTGTACAACAGCCATAATAGAGGGCTGATTACATAAGGCATTTTCCCTACAGTGACCCCCAAATGTGCATAGTGAGGACCCCTCTGCTGGGCTTGACTTCAAGCCTACATCTCAGTGCAGCTGCATGTCAGTGAGTTTTCTTTCTCATGATATTGATTGATGAACTTTCAGACTCTTTACTTTAAGCTACTGTTTGGATTATGTAATCATTTACTACTAATAATAATAATGCAGTTCAATCAGCTGTAAAGAAAACATTCAGCTGTTTTTAGCTTAAAGAAATATTGCAAAATCATTAACAACCTGACATATTTACACATCAATAAGACAAAGTGCTTTAGTTTGTGTCATGTTTCCCACTGTGTAGCATCCCCTCTTCTTTTAACAGCAGTCCATAAATGACTGTCAAATTCTTGTCTGATTTACAATTCATGCTGCTCAGCAGTCTTGTGTCTTTAATGTCACATTTTCATGTCACAAAGCATCAAATGTCTTGAGTTGGTGAAAAGTCTGGACTGCAGGCAGGCCAGTTCAGCAGCCGGACTCTTCTATTATGAAGCCGTGCTGTTGTAATAGCTGCAGTATGCGGTTTAGCATTTGTCTTACTGGAACCTGTGCACACCTTTCAGTAGTGATGGTGCCTTTTCTAGATGTGCAAGCTGCCAGTTCTATAGGCACTAATGCACCCGCATACCATCAGAGATGCAGGCTTTTTAAGTGAGTGCTGACAACACACCAGATGCTCTCGCTCCTCTTTTGTCCATGTTTTCTAAAAGGAATTTCAAATTTCAATTTGTCTGACCACAGAACAGTTTTCCACTTTGTCTCGGTCCATTTCAAATGAGCTCTGAGAAGATGGCGCCGTCACTGGATCATGTTCACATGTGGCTTCTTCTTTGCATGATAGAGCTTTAACCTGCATTTGTGGATGGCACGGCGACCTGTGTTCACAGACAGTAATTTCTGGAAGTGTTGCTTTCCATGATAGAATCATTCCCGTTTTTAATCCAGTGTCGTCCGAAGGCTGGAATATCACTTGTTTGCAGAGATTTCTTCAGTTTCCCAGAAACCTTTGATAAAATTATGTACTGTAGATGATGAGATATTCAAAGACGTCACCATTTTATATTGAGGACGCTTATTCTGAAACCACAGTGGCGTGGTGATTAGCACTGTTACCTCAGAGCAAAAAGGTCAGGGTTCAAATGGACCTTTCTGTGTGGAGTTTGCATGTTCTCCCTGTGTCTGCGTGGGTTTCCTCCCACAGTCCAAAGACATGCAGTTACTGGGG
>JAVDPK010002605.1:312463-322624 GCA_034780415.1 Cichlasoma orientale
CAGGCGGGCGACCGGGACAGGGGGTACCCTGCCTCTCGCCCTATGACCGCTGGGGTAGGCTCCACCCCCCCCCCCCCCCCAATGACCCTGAAAGAGATAGGCAGAAGAGAATGGACGGATGGATATTCTGAATTCTTTCCACAATTTTTAGATGCACTTCTTTTGCAAACTAGTGAACCTTTGCCCAGTTTTACTTCTGAGAAAGTCTGCCTCTCTAAGATGCTCTTTTTATACCCAACAGTATTCCTGACTTGTTGCCAATTAACCTAATTAGTTGCAAAATGTTCCTCCTTGATTCTTTATGGTAGCATGTACTTTCGGAATTGGGTTTGTACTTCCATACCCGATTCATACTGCTTTTCTTAGCAACTAGTCGTGTACTGTGTGTACACGAGCAGCAGAGTTGGAGACACAAGTGTATAAGAGGAGTGATCTTTATCGCAGTTTTCAGAGTTACAGCATTTTAGGAGCAGAAGGACAACTGGAAAAGGGAGCTGGAAAAGAGGAGACATTCTGGAGAAAACTGATGCTGCTTTTTTCTGAGGTGCTACAGCTTTCATTTAGGAGGTCCAGAGGGCCTCACGCATCAGTAGAGATGAATAAGGTGATGATGTCACAGCTGACACAAGTTCTAACTGGTGCGGTGACCATAAATGAGGCTTAAGGAGCATTTTATGACTGGAGATTAATTTCACTAGTTAATATGCTGGTAGGTAGTTAAATCCATGCAGCATAATGCGTTATCATTTTAAGCTGATTATACAGTATTTGGCATTTAAAAATCTTAATCTGCAAAACAAGCTGTACAAGGCACCAAATAATGTCTAGTGGATAAAAAAAAGTGCAATATTTCTCATTAAAATGTAATTAAGAACATATAAAGCAGGATGATGTCAAACTATTCATACACAAGGACCTCAGCATTGTGCCAGTATGCTGCAGTACAGCGCAGAGAGTGACAAAGTATTGCATTGATCCCTAATGATGAATACCTTGATTGAAATGAACCCAAAACATTCGTTACCACTGAGACACAAAGACACCGATACATCACTAAAAGCGCCCACGCTACCTTTAATCTAATTAGTGCATTCACCACAGGGATCACCGAGAATGATTATTTACCACTGAGTTTGCACATAATAAAAGAAAAAAAAAATACTGACTATCAGTGGCATTTGCAGCAGAGGAAATGGTAAACCTTCCCAGTAATGGAATGGAAAAGCTGGCGCTGTTGTTGCCAAATAAACCGCACAACAAGAGGCGTTCTGGCCCTGTTGACACAGGGAAACATATTTCTGTCAGCACTCCATCAATATTTATGTTAGAGAGGCCAAGAAAGAAAAGGCAGCAGTTAAAGCAATCACCAGCAATGTGTTCTTGTGTCTGAGCCCTGTTGCCACAGCATTACGTCAAAAACATTAACTTGAACACACAAATGGAGAAGTGCATGCGCACACCCATGCACGGTGCAGACAACTGAAACAACAAAGACAGGAAGGGGATGGAGGCTTGAGGCAACGTCTTATATCAAAAAAAAAATGCACGAAAGCCAGTGTTGCGGGCTTAATTTATCACTGCAATTATGATTCAGCATCTGTTCCTCTTAACGTGTGATCAGCGAGTGCTCGGGGAGCGGCTGGACGGCCAACCTCTAGAGACGGGCCGCCGATTGCTCTGAGGTGTTGGCATTGTGCCAAGCCAATTTTGCCCTGTCCTTTCAGATCCTTATCAAGGGCGGCAATAACAAAAGGTAAATCACAGCCTCTATGAGTGAGTGAGAGATCGAGAGGAAGGGTTGCTCTGTGTGTGCGCATATTTTGCATCTGCGTGTGTTTCTCCCGTGAAAGTGGCTGTGTCGAATAAGTAAACACACGTATAATATTTGGACGAAATATGCATCAGCATATTTGTATGTGGATTATGACTGCATGTGCGTAGCTGGACTCAGACTGCGTGCATGTGGGTCAGTCAGCAGCTTATCAGCTCTCACATCATATCCCCAATTCACGCCTCTCTCCCTACTCCCCCCTCCGCTGTGCGCACCTTGTGAGCAGGCAGCAGTCGTGAAGGAGGGTTTCTTCCACGTAGACGCCCCGGTCCTCCTGCGTGGTCACGATGTGGCCATTATGACGCCACAGCAGCTCCACTGATGGGTCTAAGTAGGAAGCGGTGCACTGCAGGGGGAGGCGGTCACCGCGAAATACAAGCTGCCTCCGGGAGGGAATGAGCTGAAAGAGGGGCATTTCCAAAGGTCCATCTGAAACATGAAGGAGATTTAAAATAGAATGGTGAGCTTGCAAAACTTCCCTTTTTCTCCATCTTTGGGGGGGTGGAAAGCGAAGAGTTCATTCTTCTATTATTGAGAGAAAAAGGCAAAAAAAATTTAGGGAATTCTACAAACTCAACATCACATATGTGAATTAAAATCTGGCTCATATCAGGTCTTCACATTCCACCACAAACACATGGTTTCCTCCCAGGCCAACCGCACACACAAACACATGCATACCCCCCCCCCCCAAAAAAAAATATTATCAACACACAGAAATTGAGCACCCACATTTTGTCAAGGTCACACCCCTCCCCCATCCTTCACACACGGCGTTGCTGTTGCTGTTGCTGAGCGAGACGAGCAGCAGCTGATAAAGGAGAACGGCCTAGGGCGCTCCCGTGGACTCTCCTTGACTCCTAAAATGCTCACATAGGAAGCCGACCGCAACGCCAGCAACAGGCTTACCTACCCAGCAGCTGGCCAGGTCATCAGGCCTTTTTGCCAAAGAAAAAAGGCTACAACTGGGAGGAGATTAGAAGCCATGGGAGTGTTTAGTCTAGCGCCAAAATATGGTGCTGTTTTGTTGGAAAGTGACTGTTGAAATACGATATACAAGACAGTGTAATGTCTCTAATCATGGTGAACCCATCGAGATCAGTGCTGCCTAGTTTGGCAGGCGTGGAACGATGTCCTGACAGCTCAATGTACTACACTGGAAATTTGCTCATAGCTTGAACCTGTTTGAACAAAAACACCTTGTAAATATAAGCACAATGCAACGATCAGGAAATCACTGCATTCCATTTAAATTCACATTCCTCGGACATGCTCCAAAGAGCAACGTAAGCAGGCACTTTGCCTCTGTTTGTGTTGCAGTCAGTTCTGCATGTTGCAGGCATCAGACAGGCAATTCGATATCTGGCTCATAAACTCTTTTATTGCTCGATGCATCGGTTTGAAAGACGAAAATACTGAAAGATCCATGCCGGGTGGTAGCAGGATGACTAAGTTCACAAGCTGACATTTCCCTTGAGTAGCACTGAGTAGCTAGCAATATTACTTATTGTAACAAAGAACCCACAGGGCAATCCCGGCTATTAACACAAGCAGAGCTCTGACCTCAGCTTTCTACATAAGTAGTTGATAATCATAGGTGCATAATTAAAAGTGACATGCTTTTGAGAGCGACTTTAAAAACTGGTCACTAATATTGGCTCCTCCGTGATGACATCTCAGTGTAATTGCTTGATGACCCTGTTAGATTGTTGAGACTCTATGACAGTAGCAGCAGATGAGGCTTTGCTATCTCCTCCGCATGATACACAGCAGAAACAGCACGGGGCCATTGACTGTTGACTTGCCTGATGCTGACACTGTTGAAACAACACTTTGAGCCAAGGATCAGAGTGTGGCTGCTTGCCTTTGCCCATTGAACACTGTCAGAGCAAAATGTAATTGTTGGCTGTGGGTTTGAGTGTGTGTGTGTGTGTGTGTGTGTAGGACACAAAAAGGAACTCAGAGACAGAGACGTATGATATGTGCAAGATTTAGAGTACATAAGCAATGCACTGTAGCCTTAGCACTGGATTACATCTCTGCATCTTCTTTTAAATCATATGTGCATGTGGAATATACAGCTGTGATCAGATGTTTACACACACTCATGGATTTCATGGTAATTTGGGGCTTTTAATGATTTATTTGAACTGTTCTCTTTCCGGGGTGGAATGATTATACAGCATACACCTTTAATGGCTTTAAAAAACTAACAATGGGTGCCACAGGGTCAAAAGCACATATAGGCTCCAATATATACATACAATTACTTACTTTTAGTAATAATTGGTGCTGAAGGTTCTACAATATCTTTTAACTAGACAAGGCCATAGCCTGATAACTTCTCGTTAGTGATCATAATTGACTGCAACTGGTAGTTTCTCTTTGCCAGCATAAAAGGAAAGTCCAAGGAACTCAGTGTAGCTCTAAGAAGAACTGTAGATTTACATACGTTGGGAAGGTCTCTTGAAGCCATTTCTAAGCACCTGCAGATTCACGTTCATCAGTTTAAACAACTTTTAAGTTTTGTTATTTGCACGTGTCACCACTTTGCCAAAATCTGGAAGAAGACCCAAACTGTTACCCTCAGATGACAGAAAATTGGGTGTGATGTTCAAGAACAACCCCCAGGAACCGCCAGGGCTCAAGCCTGCCACAAAGTGGAAGCTGCCAGCATCACTGTCCACAGTGAAGTGAGTTTTACATCGCCATGTACTGAGAGGGCAACAACCGAGGAAAAAAAGCCCCAGCTCAGTCTGTCACAGATGTACTGTAGCGATTTACTGAAACATTTGCAAATGGAAACAGAACATAAGACAAAAACAGAGTATGTACAATCCTAATGAGCTTTAAAAATTATTCTTCAACACAGGCCCAGCTACAGTATGACTGATTGTGTTCCACTGTGTGTTTTTCTATCCAGGTATACTTTTACTGCATTGGCAGTGTGTTTGGCATCATTGTCATGCTGAAAATTAAAGCTGTTACCAATCACACACTTTCCAAATGGTGTTGCACGGTGGATCAAAATCTGATGGTACTTTTCTGCATTCAGAATTCCATCAGTTCTGACAAGATCTCCAACACCACTGACTGAAATGCAGCCAATGACAAAGCCTCAACTGCGTTTTACTGTAGACACTCACTGTTGCACCTCTCTCCTGACCTCCTCTCTAAAAAAAGAACATGGCAGCATGGCTTATGTAGGTTTGCAATCTGAACAACACACAAGCGTTCTGGAATAAGGTCCTTTGGTCAGCACAGTGCCACATGTGCTGAAAACAAAGTCTTTGAGTTGGCATGAACTTCTCTGTATATCAAAGTATTCTAGAGTCAAATGTGAGGCCATCGGTCCAACGGTTAATGCTTGGCTTAAACTGGATTGTGCAGCACGACAGTGATTCCAAGCACACCAGCAAATCTACACCAGAATGGCTGAAAAAGAAAAGAGATGCGACGGCCCATTAAAGTCCGGACCTCAAACTGACCTCGGCTGAAATGCTGCGGTGGGACTTAACATCCATGCAAACCGCAACTTGACTTGCCTTGCCAAAGGCAACACCACCTTCCTAACGTTATTTTAATTAGCAGTTTTACATTTATATTAAAATGTTCTAGCTTTTAAGCTGCTAATGTAGACATCACTACATTAACTGTCCGAGTCAGACAGAAAGAGAGCGACAACAGGAGCTGCGGCCCTTTTGTGTCAGAAGGAACTGTGTGTTGGTTCAAGTCACTCGGAGCTCTTGCTGCCCCATCATTCAAATGCAAATTCAATTCATCAATTTGAGAAATCATCCATCCATCTATTTTCTTAACCGCTTATCCAATTCATGGTCGCGGGGGGCCTGGAACCTATCTCAACTGTCAGCGCACAAGAGGCAGGGTACACCCTGGACCGGTCACCAGCACATGGCTATTTGAGCAATTACTTTCATTTATTTATTTTTTTAAAGATATTAATCAAAAGCAATTTTTATAGTCTAGGCCAACTTCCGTATCCTACATTTGGTATGGATCAGTGCCCCTGCAGAGGATTTATTTTCTTTATTGCTACATTCACTTTATTCACACACACTTGGATTGGATTTGGATCCATACCAAAGCTGTTTTGAAAATAAAACATATGAAACATATTCTCAAACTGATACACTGACTCTATGTCTGTTTGTACAGTCACTTCATTATCGCTTTTCAAAGCAACTGATTTTAAAAGAGCTGCATGACTGAACTTCAAAGACTTGTATGACAGACCATCTTGAGGTATATTTCATGATATTTTTGCATCACTGAATTATTGGAGTCACACCACAGGCTAAGAGGCATAATGCTGCACGTGAAATTCAATTTAATGACATGATACCCATAAAGTGCAGTTGCACTACTGTGTCATCATGCAATAAAAACTGCTATAGAAAGCAGGGTCTTGTTAGGCAGAGTATAACATGCCATGTTAGTCCTGCACTTTATGTCTGGGCTGTTGCTCTCTTCCTAGCAGTGTTAAAGAACCAGGAGTCCATCAAAGAGACACCCCTGACCCCAACACAGGAAGCACCTGATCTCCTAAGGAAGCTGCGTGCACTCTTCCGTTCTCCCTCATTTGCAGGCAGCACCCAGCCTATATCGCTGGAGGGACAGGGGGCTCGTTGCTGGAATGCATGGCGCAAACATCTGCAACCCATCATGCAGGAGCCACTGGAGAGAGAAACAAAATTCATCTTCAGTGACAAATTTTCATAAAAATAATGAGGGGAAAATCTCACTTGAGGAATATTTTTGATTGGATGTTTGAATTTTATTAGATTCCAGCCCATCATTTTTCTTGATAAGAAGAATGTGGCACCAGGTGCAGGGTGACGTTTGCATTGCCGTAAAACGTTCCCTCACAAACTGTCGCCATGTGAAAATGACAACCATCAAATAATGTTTAAAATATGGTTGTTGGACTGCTACACAAGTGAATGAATAAGGTACTGTACGATGGAGTTGTACTGTACTGTGGAGAAGCGTATGGAGCCAAGCATGGTTGAGACCGGGACTTTATCACTGTAATCCCATAATGGATGCTTTATGGGCTAAAAGCAGTGCTTCTTGTCCTGCCACTGGATTCCACTCATGCCTCTTTGTCCATTGACTAAGCAGAATTACCCTGTAATTGGTTTGGCTTGTTCTTTGTAAATGAAAAACACATACAGTTAGGATTTCATAGAATTACTTCAGAATGTCTGCATTGCAGTGTCTGGATGGCACTGCAAAAATGCTAACTGTAGGGGAGAGATATGTATGCTGCACATGGATACATTAGTTTTCTGCAAACTATTTCACATTGTGCGTACGGTGCATCTAAATGCAACGTCCCTTCACATCACACAGACATACACCGGCAGTAAACAATGATTTTCTCATTCCAGTGCAATATCCCCTGCGTGAGGCAGATGTAAGGAGAAGAGGAGGATGATTCTATCACATGTGAGATACAATTCCCCTGTGGACAGCAGCACGGAGCAGGGAGATAGAGGAACGGTGGGAAGATGGAGGGAGGCAGGAGGAGGCTGCCTGTCTGTAACCGGTCTCTCAGAAAAAAAAGAAAGTAAAGACTCGTGGATTTCTCTCACTGTTGCTAACAGCTACCAGTCCGGTAAAGAGAGAATTTCATCTGCTTAAAGAACTCGGTTTGATACACCCACAGCTGATAGACAACACACCTGTCTTTATCTTTCACCCTTTAGACTCATATTTGGTCTTAAAAGTCCAACGCGTGTGTCAAAATGACTTTTCCACAAATTTAGCAGGCTCTTGAGACAAAATCTTTAACTCCAGCAGCATGCAATGCAATCTACTTTCTCTATTTAGACATTTTCACACTTCACAACTACAGTTACACTTGTAGTGTAACAGTCTTCAACCACTGGCTGCAACAGAACGACCAGCAGCTTTATGCTTTACTGAAGGCGCTTTGGCATCGACGTATGAGTCAGGCAGGAGAATAGCACATTTATTACTAACTGAGGAATAGAGAAACCAGCAAATCTTGTAGCTCCTTCCTCCTTTTAAGGATACTGATGCCAGATGAACAGGTGGTGCCTAACAGGCCATAGACCACACAAGAACACTTTTATGAGGCAATCTTTGCCTGCAATTTTCTGTCTAGCAAATTTGCAGTAATCATTGGCTCATGTTAAGCTTGTCAAACAGTTCACAGTAGGTGGAGAGATAACAGTGAAGGGGGAAACCCATCATCCAAATAGCTCTACTTAATTGTGTTTTCATGGCCTTCTTGAAAATGTAATGCTAGTGATATTAAAGTTTCTTATGTCCCCAATAAACAAAAAACAAAACAAAAACAAAGTGTAAAGTTGTCAGAAAGCCAAAAAAATAAATAATTATTTTACAGGGCTGTACCCCGTAAGTAAATTTAAGTTCAGCCATAAGTTTCCTGGCCTTAGTTGGCCTTAATTTACTCACAGGGTACATCCCTGTAATTACAGGGTACTTACAGCCTTATTCGTGGGCATATTATGACGTGTTACCTAAAATAAAAAAGTAGTTTTACAAACTTTTAAAAATAGTTTTGGATGATGACAGTCTGTAAGGTTGCTCTTATGATTTGAAAATCATGCAAGTAATTCTCTTTATGTAGTTTTTTTTTTAAGTTATGAAATTAATTTGAGTTAGAACAGAGTAATGGCATCCTTAGGAGAGAATAAAGTTACAGGGATGTGACTGACACTACCTACCTGCATTCAGAACGAGACTGTGACAATGAACCTGAAATCAAATCAGTCTGGAGTGTCGTTGTCAAAGAAAATCAAATACTTCATTCAAAAAAACAGTATTTTATTAATGTTACCCTTTTTTGTGTTGCATAATTTACGTGAACTTCACTTCAGATCTGTCTTCTGTCCACAGGACCTTTCTGGTTATAAATTTGAAGGTAGGAGGGAGGTTTGTGTTGGATTTTGAGATTATGATGCTCCAGTGCCACATCCAAACGCTCTTTGTAATGTTGTATAAAGCACCTTTAATTACAGTGTTAGAAAGCAACAAAAAGATCATTCTTGTGCATAAGAAACTAAGCTAAATACTGTCACTGTATTTCTTTATAATAATCAACAATGAGATTATGTCCCGCTGACGAAAATAATACTTTTCACATATTTTCTCCCCGTAAACATCTGTCAGACAGTCAATTACTAAACTCAGAGACCTGCTGGCTTTCATTCTGGCCTTGCACTGAAGGACTAATTTACACCTGGGATGACAGGTGGACTCAATTAATTAACAAATTAAGAAAAGTGCTAATTAAATGGGGCATTATTTGGGGACTGTGGGATATCATTTTTGGTAACAAATTCAGTGCTACAACGAATGACTCACACTTTCATTTAGGTTAAATAAAACACTGCAGTATTCTCCAGTTACTGGGAACAGTTATAATGTGTGTTGTTGTTATGTCACTGCTACCAAAAAGAAAACCTCATTGCAGTTTCTTTGTCCAGTGACCACCTGTGTGCAAGCTAGTGAACTACGTGGAACACTACTAATAAAATAAATGTAATCTTAGAATACACAGTTGTCCTTTGGTTCTATCATGTCCAGTATGTTGGGACACTCATGAGCAACATGCAAATTAAATCACGTGAGAACCCTCAATAGAGCAGTGTGTAGCCTGAGCTTTTGGCTCACAGGGATTACTTGTACATACACTATATTTATTTTATTTTATTATATAAGTATTCGCTGCCTTCACAGACATATGAACTTGAGTGACATCCCATTCTTAATCCCTAGGATTTATATGATGCTGGCCCACCCTTTGCAGCTAACACCTTCAACTCTTATGGGAAGGCTTTCCACAAGGTTCAGGAGTGTGTTTATGGGAATTCTTCCAGACTAAAGTAACTAATAAAGTAACTTGTAATTTTACTTAGTTACTTTTAAATTAAAGTAATCAGTAAAATAACTAAGTTACTTTTTAAAGGAGTAATCAGTAATCAGAAATCAGGTTACTTTTTCAAGGTAACTATGTCATCACTGGTCTTGGTATGCTCAGTCATTAAGAATTCCTTTCCCTGGAACTAAGGGGCCGAGTCCAGCTCCTGAAAACAACCCCACACCATAATCCCCCCCCCCCCTCCACTTCACACTTGACACAATGCAGTCACACAAGTACCGTTCACCTGGCAACTATCAATGCCAGACTCATCCGCTGGATTATCAGAGGGAGAAGTATGATTCAACACTCCAGAACACGTCTCCACTGCTCTAGAGTCCAGTGGCGGCGTGCTTTACACCACTGCATCCAACACTTTGCATTGTGCTTGGTGATG
>JAVDPK010002605.1:322724-354047 GCA_034780415.1 Cichlasoma orientale
AAGTTTGGAGGTCTGTAGTGACTGACTCTGCAGAAAGTTGGTGACCTCTGTGCACTATGCACCTCAGCATCCACTGATCCCGCTCTGTGATTTTACATGGTCTACCACTTCATGGCTGAGTTGCTGCTGTTCCCAATCGCTTCCACTTTGTTATAATACCACTAAGAGCTGACTTTGGAATATTTAGTAGTAGTAGACTTGACTTGTTGCACAGGTGGCATCCTATCACGGTACCACGCTGGAATTCACTGAGCTCCTGAGAGGGACCCATTCTTTCTCTAATGTTTGTAGAAGCAGTCTGCATGCCTAGCTGCTTGGTTTAATACACCTGTGGCCATGGAAGTGATGGGAACACCTCAATGATTTAGATAGGTGAGTGAATACTTTTGGTACACTGATCTCATTGTCTGACGCTTTGGCTTTACAAATATATAAATGACAGAAAATAATGTGTAATAGGCCCACTTTAAAATAATCGATGACATGGTTAAGTGTGTAGTGTCATTTTATTTCGCATCCTAACAAACTTTTACAATAATATTTTGTTTTCTTTTGTTCTAAGCATTTCTTGCATTTACACCATTATGGCTGCTGAATCCTTACCACATCTGAGCTGCTGTTTATGCAGGTTGCGAAACTCCAGGCCGTGAAGGTGGGTAGGGAAAACGCAGACTGTATCATTGCCAATCTTTACGGAGTTGCGTTTAGCCCAGACGAGCAGCCACGTCAGCTGACAGTCACAGAACAAAGTCTCAGTGCTGAAGTGCCTGGTGAGAAGAGAGCATACAGTTACAACCTGTGTGCTTGTGTTCAGGACTTCATTCATCCAACAGGTATTTGATACCAGAACAGGAAAAACAGGTCTAGCTCATAAAACTGATGGTAGTTTCACCCCATTTCTGGATGGCAGCTGCTGAGTGCACGCATTATGGTTACTCACTGGCAAGACTTCCCACCTACTGTGTGCGCTACATAGCTGTTGCTAATGTCATTAGTGACACTTGTGCTTTTCCTCCTATAACGAGCCAAACTAACTGCAGTGAAAACAGCCTGCAGCTCACTGCGTCTATGCCCTGAACTACAACAAACAAGTAAATGTTTTTTTTAAACCAGACATGTCATGTGTTTTCCTTACAGCACTCTGAGAGAAACCAGGGGTGTGAAGAGTCCCGTGGTCAGAGTGGAGAAGATGTTCCCGGATAAATTCCTGTTTGTGGGATAAAACACACACAGAGAGAAACAGGTCACTCCTCACATACAAAAAGGCCTCGCTACTGTATTTTTTTTCATATATCCCCGAAGTCACATCAAACTCTGCAGATTCGGTGTATTAAGCATAAAGAGGTGCAAGGCATGTTTCCAATTTAGGGGATTACTCACAATTTTGAGAGGTTAGCCAGATCAAGAAACATTGCAGAGGAGAGGCAGCCAATCCTGTTGTTGGACAGGTCCCTAAATGAACAAAAAGGCAAAGAGGACCACACTTCCATTCATGTAATGAATTTTACTGATATTATTGTGTTGAACAAGTGGAAATAGGAGCCAACCGGAAAGCAATATAAAAGCAATGTTTTAATGCCTGCTTGCACGGAGAACTTAAACAGCTGTAAAGCCTCTTCAACTTCCTGGAATATCTGTCCTGACCTTTTACTCGTCACATAACCATTGCTGGCACACAGAACCCGAAGTGCACAACGGCGTGCAAATGCACTGGGCTTCCATGTGCGAGGGGCTGAGCGCTGTCGCGTCCGTGGCTCCATGCCCTCACACTCTGTAATTAAAGAGCTGCTTTGCTGGAGCAGCTGTGGGAAAATAAGCAGAGCACTCGAATAATCACCAGTTGGGGAGCACTTAAATTAGCACTCCGCTGCTCTCCAAGCCTTGCGCACACGCGCCCCGAATCAGCGCGGCTAACTCACTGTTTACATCCCTGCCAAACCAGATCCCACTAACTATCAGGCTGCAATCATGTCACTCATTCCCTAAGACTATATGTAGAAAGGACAAGGGTAACCGTCAAGAGAATTCCCCAAAGAGAAGAAATCGGCAAAAAACAAAAACAAAGGAAAGCCGAACTTTAAAACTTTGTTTGAGTGTTTACATTCCAATTAAGTCTGTAAAATATTTAAAGTTTTGCTTTAATTTTAAAAGACTCATAACTTGAAAATAGGAAATAGTAAGAATCCAAATGCAATCTAATATTCATACATAAAGTTTACATATGCGCAATAAAATACAACCTTGCCGCTACAGCCTTACTTACAGTCATGGCAAAAAGAAAGCACACCTTCTCTGAGGTCTCATGTAGCAGGACATAATCCTCACCAGCTCTTAAACTTACAGAATTTAAACACAATCTCAAATGAACAAGAACACATGGCGTATTACCCATATCGTTATGCAAACTCAATGGTTCAGTAGAACCAGCTTCAGCAGCAATAATGTGAAGTAATCACTCTCTATATGGCTTTATCAGTCTCTCACATCATTGTTGAGGAATTCTGGCCCACGGGTCTTTGCAACGTTGTTTCAGTTTACAGGCATTCATTTATGCACAGCTGATATGCTGCGTTTGGTTTTCAGCAAACGTGGTGCTGTGCTTTATAGCCAAAAAGCTCCACTTTGGTCTGATCTGTCCAAAGCACATTATTCCAGAAGTCTTGTGGTTTGTTTAAATGCCACTTTGCAAACCTAAATCATGCTGTTCTCCCTAGAGAGAAGAAGCTTTCTCCTGGAAACCCTTCTAAACAAGCCATACTTCATCAGTCTTTTTCTGATTGGACTGTCACTAACATATTAATTGAGGTCTATAGAATAGAGTGTAGATGTAATTTTTTTTTGCAATTTCTGCACTGCACGCTCTGAATTTGCTGGGGCGTCCACTCCTGTCTTGAATGTTTTATACTTGTAAATAATTTTCCCACTGTGGAATGATGGACTTCAAAGTGTTTGGAACCCTTTACAGACTGATGGGCAGCAACAACTGCTCTGCTTCTTTAAGATCATTACTGATGCCTGTCCTCCTCTGCACTGCGTTAACACACCTGGACGCTCCAGACCAGCAAACTACCAAAAGCTCTGTTTGTATAGAGGTGATCAGTTAATCTGAGCATCTGGCTTGTATGATGTCGTGTGTTGTTGTTTATCTAAGGTTGAACTGACTTTGTGATTTTTAGGTAAATTAAAATTTTAAATTCAAAGACGGTGTACCTTCTTTTTACCATGACTGTAGTTTAGTATGACCAGCGGTTTGTGGTGGCTGAAAGAGTTCCAGTGGACTGCAGGGCAAGAGTTGCATGACAGTATCAGTACATAACTTCCTGTATTATAGCTGTGCCATTATTAAATTTTCTCTTGGATTTTAAAAATACTTCCCCCAGCTCTGTTCAGAAGGTCCACTGAAGAACAGAACAGTCGACCATCATAACAAATAGACAATGAAAACCCCTCACTGTCAATAGATTTAATTCATACATTTTTAAAAAACAAACTGATAAAGCTCACAGTCACCCAGCAGTAATCAGCCGGTGGCAGTTAGCATGCCAGCAGCGTGCTGGGCTCACAGGCTCAGTCAGTAATCCTCATCCTCATCTCCAGGGGTTGCAGCAGTCCGATTGTGAGTGTTCCAGTGTTGGATCGTGTTAGCAAACTGTAGCTACATGTTGTTGTGAAGCTGACCGCTTTCTGAGTCAGTTTGCTAACTTACTGCTACTCTGTATCCTGAGTTAGCTTTGCTCAGGAAAAGAAAGTTTGTGAATGTCTGAAAGAGTACTTGCAGCTCTTTTGCCCCAGTTAAACACTTCAGTCCACTCTTCAGCTCTGTACTTTAAAACACTCTTTCTCATTGTCTCTAAAGCCAAAGGACTTTCCCCGCGTCCCCTGGAGAAGGCTATTACAAGGCTTCATCATACTTACAGTCTCCTCAGAGCTAGCAGACCACGGAAGGCCCCAGGCTCCACTGTACTTATCAAATTATTCTTCAGGTCCCTGGAGAAGAGAGACACGGAAAAAGAGTCAGATAGGAGTCTATCTATGAATGATTACGAATTATTTCTGAGATTAAATTCGCTCAGCTCACAATTTCTGACCATATAGTCCAACAAAACGTGTTTCTTTCGCAGTGTGCACACAGCAGAGTCCAGCTCACTGCGTAACAGCCTGCTTGCAGTTGGGACTGAAGCAAAGAATCGTGTTTTTCAAGCTTTCAGGAGGAACTGAACAGCCAAGGGATTCAAAATGGGAAAAACCTTTAATGCCAGCTTAAATATTTGAGATATTTGTAAATTTATATTACATTTACAATTTTACATTTATATCTAATTGAGACAGGCTAAGCGAGTTAACTAGCACCTGTTAGCTGGACCGCACAGACAATTTCCTGCATGCTGGAGACCCAGACCGCATCCAGCCAAGAGACAAAAACACACACGTTGCGGTTACGGCCAGGGACTCCTAATCCACCCCCGCTGCCTACTCCAAAACCTCGGATGATGCTAAAATTGGATCGCAGAAAAATCTCCTCTCCGGTTTTCTCAGACGGCCAAAGAAAACTTCCTGAAATTGTGTCCCTGGTTTCCTTCGACTCTGAACTGTATGTCCACTGTGATGAGAACGAGAAGAAGGGTAGTGCGCTTTTTTTTTTTTTCCAAAATGTGAGCAACAACATAGCTCAACTAAAACTTAAATTATCAGCCGTGTCAAATCAGGGTCAGCCAGAAGAAACTAAACAAAACCAAAAGGACCATTAAGGCCACAGCCGTCATCTCAAAGTGAAAATATAAGTGAAGCTTGAGCTCTTTCTATTTGACACATGGGACGGCTTTAAGGCAAAAAACTCAGAATGAATTTGTAAGATTTATAGGAGCCATTCAATAATGCAGAAATTCCCTGGAGGTTGTAGGTATTGATGTCTGTATCGCTACTGTTAGCGGACTTTATAAAAAGCCTTGGCCGTGGCCGTTTTACAGTAACTGGTGTTAATTTGGTTGATTTAAAGCATTAGTTACTCATACAGAAGGCAAGCCATCATTTGCAGCAGAAAAATGAGTCTCATCTAAGGTTAATGGTCTGTGTCTTGCTGTTTGGGCCATGCTAAAAACACTCACACACACAAACACACACTTGGTCTGCACTGTTAGGACTTTGTAACAAGTTTTCCAAGCAGGCTTTCCTCTAAAAGTATGCGTGATACATAAAAAACATGTGATTGGCACACAGATCCTGTAATTCTTTTAAAATCTAAGGAGGTATCACATTATTTTAATGTACTCCATGTTCTTCATCATATATGTGTGCTTCACACCTCTCACAACCTGAGCATGCTCGCTTTTCGTGTCGTCTGACTCTTCACGATCAGACTCACTAATGAGACTTTCTGTGGGCATCCTCCGGGATTCGTTATTCACACAGGAAAGGGCTAGCACGCTCTAGGAAGAATACTGAAGTTCCTTTCCTGACTGACTAACCTCCCGGTCCAACAGGGTCAGCCAACAGCTAGCTCTCATCTCCGCTCTCATCCTAAGTTGTCTTTGATCATGTATGATAGTCTGCAAAAGAGCCGGTGGATGCTGGAGGTCAAAAGGTCGCTCACTGTGCCTGCAGCACCTCCTTTTATCCTGAACAGTCTTGTAGCTCACGGCTCTGCCGCCCCTGAATTTGCTGAACGTTCAAAACGTTCCACCTTATCGACTGAGCGCCTTACCAAAGGGCAGAGATCACCGTTGTGTCTGTGAGTCTACACGCAGCAAATGTGTTACGTTACAAATGTTACTGGGAAATGTGAAATCCCACAAAGCAAAGCAGGTTCTTTTCAGGGCCAGTGAACTCTTACAGCGAAGGAGGATTTCCTCTTAATCCCAACACAGAATAAGCATGCTCACATCATATAAACTCTATTATTCCTACTGTAAACATTTGCAGTCTTATCAGAACTGATTCACAGTGTTAAACACAAAAACGTATTTTAAATTATGTTTCTGTGAATGATATATTCTAACTAGCGGGCAGTCTTATTGCATTTGGATTCAGCTTGACAGCATTATGACCTTTCGAGTTCAACTTCCCTGCTAGCACCCGAAGACGAATGTTGCATTTTGGTCTCCTTATGCTGTTGTCACTAAAACCAAATATGACCATCTGGTATGGGCCAAGCATCACTCGGCGATGTCGACTGGGTCAAATTTGTCCCCGTCGTCACCAGCTACCTACCTGGCCAATAAGTGCAAACCATTCCTGCTGCTGTTTAATAACTTATTAACTTACATATAACTTATTTGAGAAAAAAAACATGTTGTTGCGTGTTTTTTACTGCAGAGCTAGCAAGGGCTGTAAAATGTCCAATGTTCATTGTTCTGGTTTGCCTTCTTGTGAATGTAATGCCATGCTGCAAATGTCTGACAGCACTAATGCTAAAGTGACTGTGAGGTATGGACAAAAAAAAAAAAATTCATTGGCACAAACGGTCCCTGCCTGCTGTAGATGTGCATTTTTGTCAGCATATAACACATTTTTATGACTTGGAGAAAATTATTTTGCAGACCCCGCTGTCTTGGACCCCACTTTGAGGGCCCATGCCATAAAGTGCAGAAAACAACCAACCTGCCGATTAGCAATTATGAGCTTCCTACAGTAGGCACTCATGTGTCTTAGCTTCCTTTGGATATTGCTATCATAATGTTAACAGAGAGTAATTGTTCTGTCATTATGTTGTAGTCCTGGTTTCACAGACTGTGCCAGCTGAAGCCCTGTTTGTTTTAGTGGTTTCCTGCATGAGGTCACTTTTAAAGCCACATAAAACAAGCCGTGGCATCACAGGCACAACCTTTTATAGTCGCCAGGCCCGAGCCAACAAATATCTGCAAATAAATGTTATAAATTATGGCTGTGTGACATTAACTGGCTCAGGACGGGTGGAGTCTGCTACATAATGCAACAGAATGGACGCCAAAAGTTAGAACAATCGGAGGAAGCTATTTGAAATTGAGTTTTGCATCCTTTTCTGTGATTAACAGCCTGACACAATGTCCTCTATCAGTCAGCTCTGCTGCTCAAAACTCTATCAAACTCAAAAATAATTCTAAATATATATCATATTGTGAAGCCTGTAGGTTGTTTGGACTCTGGAAAAAAAAAATCGAATAATGTCTTCTAATCTGTTTTTAACTGTTCTAATTTTGCCAAGGTAATTTTACCTGCCATCACTACTACAAGCTTTAAGACCCCTGCTGAGTTTACTGTCACATCACGGGCTCTGAACCGCTTGATTTACATTTGCGCTCATTCATCATAGTAAAGTCGACACATAGCAGAGCTTAAGTTTCATTCTGGGTTATTTTTCATCCATCCATTCTCTTAGCTTCTTATCCTGTTTAGGGCTTAGGGTTTAGGAGCTGAGAAAAAAAAACAACTTCGCTGAGTGAAGGTACCCCAGATCTATCAGCAACATAACACGTTTGTTTCTACCTAGGGCCCACATCTGTACACATCTGGGAACTGAGGAGAGCAGCTGTTTGACTTTTAGGAGACAAATGAGCCCCATTCTTGTCTGATAGAGGATTCTAGTTGCTCAACAGTCCTTCTTTGTTGTAGTTTTTGTTTCATCATGTGCAGTTCAGCAGCCCGGCTCTTCTGCTGTGAAGCCATGCTGTTATAACAGATGCAGTATGCAGTTTAGTATTGTCTTGCTGAAATATGCAAGGCCTTTCCTGAAAAAGATGTCATCTGGGTGGGACATGTGTTGCTCTGAAATCTGTTCCAGATGTGCAAGCTGCCAATTCATTAGGCACTGATGCAGCCCCATACCATCAGAGGTGCAGGTTTTTTAACTGATGTTTCAAGTATAGCTTCTTCTTTCTATCATAGAGCTAAAAGCTTCATTTGTGGACGGCACAGTGAACTGTGCTGCTGCGCGTATGCAGTGATTTCCGTGATAGAATTGTGTTGTTCACGCAGCATGAGGACACGCAGATCACAGCATCCAATACTGACCCTTGTGACATTTCTCTGAATACTTTGATGATATTGTGCTCTGTTGATTGTGAAATATTCACAGTCTCTGCAGTTTTATGATGAGGAAAATTATTCTGAAATTGTTCCACAATTTGTAGACAGTTTTTTTTTTTTTTTTACAGATTGGTGAACCTCTGCCCAGCTTTGCTTCTAAGATGCTCTTTCTATACCCAATCATGTGACCTGTTGCCAGTTAGCCTAATTCGTTGCAAAATGTTCCTATAGCTGTTTCCTCATACTGCCACTTACTTTTCCAGCTTTTTGTTGTCCCCATACCAACTTTTTGGAAACATGTTGTTGCCATCAAATTTAAAATGAGATAATAATCGTCTTAAAATGGTCCATTTTTCCCATTTTTGAACATTTCATATGTTTTCTATATTCTGTTGTGAATAAAATATGGCTTTATGAGATTTCCAAGTCATTCCATTGTGTTTTTATTTACCTTTTACAAAACGTCCCAACTTTTTCAGAGCTGGGATTGCACTCTGAACTTTCTGGTTTGCATTGCATTATTTCAAGTTTCAGCTCAGTGGTTAGTCAGCGAGTGTTTGTAAGTCAGCATCTTGAAGGAATTGCAAGGAGGTTTTGGGTGCAGCACCATATACCTCTGTACGACAGATTTCATCTATTTTTTTTATGACAGATGTCACCCAGCGGCAGCCAGCAACCACTCGCCAACCGGTTGGGGAATACTCATTTTTCCCTAGTGGCTGGTGCTCGCCTGTCGGTCGCCAACCAGTCTCTAGTCCTATGTGAGTAGGCCTTACAGAAACCAACCTTGAATCTTTGGACTGTGGGAGAAAACTGGAGCATCTAGGAACAAAAAAAGGGGGGAAATGAAAGCAAAAAACATGAGGCATAAGGAGAACTAAGACCAAATAGATTCAAACCTAGAACATCAGTGCTACGTGACATCATCAGTGCTACGTGGTTATGTAGTTATGTGGCAATCACTGCACTTTGTCAGAATGTATTAAACGCTTTCCATTTAACTTGAATGAATAAGGAAAGAGTAACACTTTAAAATCTAGGGGTAAAATTAATGTATTAGCTCATTTTCTTTAGTACTGGGCTGAACACAAACTTTTTCTTGATATACAATTTAGCTACATTGAGATCCAATGTTTCATGTTTACTTTACTAGACATTACTTATAGGGCCAAAAACTGACTGCTATTTCTGGTTGTGTGTACACCTAGAGTTAGTTTTGTGCTTTTAATTTACAAAATGTGCAAAAGCTTGAGCTGTTTAAGAAACTGCAGCTCCACGTGGAATATTCAGGTCAATCCAACTCCGGATCTCCCTGCAGGATTCTGACATTTTTATAAACAACTGTAAATAAGCTGGGTAATAAAAGAAAAACACATGATTGAAAAGAATAGTCAAAGTAGGTGTTATTTTCTTTGCCTTAGTAAAATATTCCATATAATTTTTGACTTTAGCTACGTTAAGACGTGAACTCGTTTCTTTTCTGTCTCTGCTCCTGGAAGAACCATATGACCAACAGTTTTTTTTTTTTTTTTACAAAGTGGAGCCATATGCTTGTAACCCATCCAAGATCCACTCACAGTGGAGCAACATATTTGGGCTGCGGCCCACCAGTTAGGAAGCTGCCATTAGCTTCCATAAATCTGTACAACTTCTGTTGTCAGGCAGGTGAACAGCAGCAGGCGCCAGTTCAAAAGCACACCGTGAACATCAAGAGGATGCACGGATGCTTGCAAGCATGATGGCAAATTGTCAGAAAAAAAATCCAGCATTCAAAGGACACACAAAATACAGTTAACACAACTGTAATAACTGACATTGTAAATTATTGCTGTAAAGCAGAAAAGAAAATACCTCACACCCCACTCACACTGCTTTAATCTATTTCAGTGTGTATTGACAAAGTCCTGTAAGTAAAGCTCCACACAGTTGCTGTTTCACAACAAATGCTTTCTGAGGACAGAAAGAGATTATGCCACCTCAGGCTTTAAGCCCTGAATCTGAAGTAACAGGATACAGTGGCAGCATACAGCAGCAAAGTGGAGAAAATCTGAAAAGAGGAGTCTTCTAGCTACGGCACTTATGGAATATATTTAAGAGGAAATCGAATGTAAGTGGTGACTCTGATAATAGTCGGACTCAAATAAAAGCCCACTTCTCTCTTCGGCTGAGGTAAACAAAAGCTCCGGTCACTATTGAGTATTTATAATGCACACACACACACACACACACACACACACACACACGTACAAACAAATGATAACTACCTTGGGGAGACTTGCCCCACATATCCGCTGTAGATACAGCTGGAGCAGCTCAAATGAGACGAATGTTTAAACAATAACCATTTTCTCCTCCCCCGGTCCTGCCCGTTTGAGTAGCAGTACTGACCCTAAAAGCTTAAACTCCACCATTTGTGGTTAATGTTTCAAAAGCTACTGAAGTGCTTCCCAATTAATTTAACTTGGACTGTATATCTTTGCCAGCTCAGGTTCTCCCGATGCACGTGAGGACAGCAGCCTGTTCGCAATGTGACACTAATGGGGGGATCTCTCCCTGAATCTAAATGATTACCACACCGCACAGATGCACTAATGCAGAGGTGTGCAGACATTCAGCCACTGTGATAAAAATCCACACGCAGTCACCCTGAACAGACCACACACATGCTCGAGACACAGCACCGCCTTCCCTTTGAAAGCAAACTATATTCAATCATGCATAGTCTCAATAAATAAATCTCAGTGTTGATTTAATTATCAGAACACCATCAGTTTCACTAAAAGTCAAGTTCTACTTCAAGTACATAAGCAGATAAAACTGCAGCCTCCTACGGCTGCACAGGCACTCATCCAAATGGAAAGTGATGCCGCGTGACGTATTCAATTGTGTGCGCGGTTAATGAAATGAGACCGCAACATGCATTCATTAACAGGACTTGCATCGTATTTCTCAGTGGCATGATGTTGTCTCAGCGTTTGTGGTTGCAAGGCCATCTTGGATTTAGTAAACCAAAAAGATCCCGCTTCTGTCAGAAGGCTACTAATCGGGTCAGAACAGTGAGGATACACACGAGACTAGATGTGGTAGAGTTAAACGGTTTAATGATAATTCCGTAACTGTTTCATTGATTTTATCCAGAAAAAAATGGATTTCCACAAAATATTGTACACACTGTATTTTAGTGATTCCCAAACTTTCTAGCACCACTTTAAGGTTGGCGGATTTTTTTTCTTTAACTTATATTTATGAAGTATGAGCTGTACAGTTTAATGGTTATAGGACAATGAAAACACTTGCATTCAGAACAGTTCCCTAAAACTCACTTTCACTATTCAACTCAGTCTGCCAGCAGCTACAAAATCTTCCAGGAACACGAAGGCTTAACTGCTTAATTGCATAGCGGTGCTGTTGATCACTCTCCCTGTGTAGCTACAATGGTGACCAGTGGAACAACTAGAGTAATCCTGCAGTCACACTAGGGAAAACAGTGGTCGGGGACGGCAGCATGACCAAAATTATTGAGACCGTGCAAAAAATTTAAGATTTCGTTCCCTTTGAAATGGTTGCTTGGAAGAGTTTCTGTCTTTAAAGCGACTTTGGTGTGTCGAGTGTGCCAAGCAATAAAACGGCAATAAGACGGAGTCAATCTGCTATCAGTTTGTGACTGAGTGGAGTCAAATTAACAATTACATGCAATCTGTTCCTGAATAATTGTGATCCATCAGTGAAAATCATAGATCTATTCCCATCTGTTGCAAATCTGATGTGTCTGCATACATGAAACTTCACATTCAACCCAAAATTCACCTTAACTGCTAACATTCAGAGTCCAGACAGAACCTCTGTGTGTGACTGCAGCCAGGCTGAGTTGGACTGCCATTACTTGGAGACAGGTTTCCTCCCACCAGGTCACCTGTGCAATTGCCTTGCAATCAAAATTGGTCACGCAGAAGTTAAGGGTGTTGCACACACAACCTCTGGGCGATAAGTTGATTGCCACAACTTCTTGCAGTAAGTCACCAAATGTGAAAACATCCACAACAATCACTGAGAAACCAGTGAGTTTTACTAGTCGTAAGGAGGTTGCTATCCTCTTTTTATTCTAGTGTGACTGAAATATAACTGTGGAAAACTCCCCACTGCCAGAGTAGGTAACCAAAGTGATGATGGAGGCTGATAGATAACAAAAGGAAAGTAAGAGTGAACCTCAGACTTGCATTCACTCAATCAAGAGAGCTCCGGGATGTGAGAGGATTTAAATGGTTAGGCATTCAGTTGGTGTTATTTCTACTACTAAACCTGGCTGCTTATTAGAATGACTAATAATAATATTATTGGTGGAGCAGTGGTCGGCACCCACCCCGCAATTCTGAATTGAATAAATGGAAGAAAATGGATGGATGGATGGACAAGCTGGAGTGTATTAAAACTTGAAAATATCTCAGCAACTGTTGGATGAATTGCCATGAAATTTGATCCAGACATTCATGGTTCCCAGAGGATGAAAGCCAGTTATGTCCATCCATCCATCCACTTCTGCTTCTCCTGTTCAGGGTCGTGGGGGGCTAGAGCCTATCCCACACAATCTGAGATGTGTTCAACAAATTAAAACAATATCACAGAAAATAAGATTAGCATTTCTCACATCTTATTGAGTGCCCCCCCCCCCCACACACACACAGAAAAGCTGGCTGTGTTTAAAAAAAAAAAGAAGAAGCAAAAACACAGAGGGAAGCAGGAAGACCCCTCTGTTTCACAGATCAAATCACACACTCAAACACACAACCAGCTCTAACTTGTGTACAGAATGTAACAAATGAGTGTTCCAAATTTAAGTTACGCATTTGTGGATTACGCTTAGTTTTGTCAGTAATTGTAATCTGAAAGGGTGGAACAAGATCGCAGCATTTAGCCTCAAATCAGCCAAGTCTGATTTTCTAAGGACTGGTGTCCACGTGTTATTTCAGCCCACCCTAATCTACATGGATTAAACCAGTCCTGCTGACCTTCAGGAAACCTTGAGTTTTTTTCCCCTCCCATTCTTAGAATGCCTGCTAAACGTGAGCATGTCAGCACTACAGCAGCTAGGATACGCTCCAGCCTTCCCTAAACTGGCTCTGTGATTACCTTGACTAAACGTAACCTACAGTATATTGGCACCAGACCTGATTGTAATGTGGATGGTGTTTATTAAAACCATTTATTCACATTTTAAATATTCATGGGTGAGTTCGCAGATGCTTTGAGGGAAGGCCTGGTCACATCCACTGAATTATAACACTCACTGAGACAGATAACCACCTATTGAATTGTAAATAAATATGTGTTGAAAGCTTAGCGAGAAGGGGAAAAAGGCAGACAGTCAGACGGTTCAGTCCAATTAAACAGAGTGAGCGTGTACGCATTGTGACAGGCTTCTAGCTACTGTTGCCAGAGCTTAAAATGGCAACGGACTTCCTTGTGTGTGTTTGTATTAGAAAATATTACATACAGTAAGCACCGCAGCACCTGTGGGCACTAATAAATTATTCCACCTTCTTGGCAAACAGTCACCATTCAGCCATGTAAATCTAGAAACGATTTGTATGAATTGTGAAGGTGTTTGTTTATGGGGGGATATGAAAATTGCGCATGTTTAAACCTCTGCAGTTGAGCCTTGACTTAACATTTCTCAAGCACCGCTAGCGTGTGGCTTCGCTCCTCGTGGGTAGATCAGCAGCACAAATGAAATATTTGTCAGGATTTTCTCCGATTTCGCTTCTGCCTCAGAAGAAAAGTAGTAGTAGATAAAAAAAAAAGATGTAACGATAAGCTAGTCACATACGCAAAGGCGCCTTTATTTGAACCAACACTCAAAATTAAAACAGTCGCACGAAAGCAACAAAGGCAGTTTTACAGCAGATGGGGGGGGAAGCTTCTGAGGATCCCTGAAATGTGAAGAAAATGTATTTTTTTTAACAGCGCTGCATCGGTGTAATAAAATCCTCTCATCAGTGTGAAATATTCCTATTAGAACAAAGCAAGAGGTCAAAGAGAGTGCGAAGCCAATTCTTTTAAGAGATGCTTTTGATGCAAGCCCTCTTGCTCTCCTGCTATTTTTTAAATAGCATAACACAGCAAAGCAAACAACAACTCCCACGTTAGAAACTGAATATTATAACCAAACTGTGCTGTAGTTTACAGTCCTCGGCTGCTACTTGTTTTAATTGCGGGAGACAGTTTGTGATCACCAAACCTGAGAAGTGAAACAGAGGGGAGACAGAGGAGGGGAATCTGTCTCCCCTCTGTTTCTCCAAACTTGGTCAGGGAATCGGTCACACCCATGGTGCTCACATGTTTCGCCTCGGCCGCGGCCCAGCAATGGTCTCCTGTAAAATAACAATAAAAGCATTCACATTTCAAGCCTGCGCTTTGATCCATTTAAGGCTTCATCATACTTCACGTCCTCTCTTAGGTAAACAAAAAAAAAAAATGGGCGGGGGAGTGGGGGGGGTGCAGCAATGCTTTTATGTGATAAGGGAAAATCTGGGAAATGTAAAGTAAGCTACCGCCGCAATAGCGAGCCTGAGTTCACCCATGGTTTAAGTTCTAAATGAATATTATCTTGCATGAAAACTAGAGCACACGCCGAAGGAGAATAAATACAATTATGACTTAAGCTTGTAATGATTGCAGATAAATGGTTAACAAATTGAAACAGATTGAACAAGTAGCTGTGGCACTTCCTGGAAATGTGCTCTGAGTCTTTCATCAGATGATCTATTAGGTGTTTTAATGAGAAAACAAATTTAACTCATTTAATTGTCAATCAGTAATGGAAAGGTCCATGATTTGAATATTAGAGCAAAATCTGTTTTAATTTTTTTTTTTTACACTGACATTACAACATAAGAATACTGTCACTGATATGTATTTATAATCTCGGGCATTTTTCCTTTAAACAGTTATTGGCCTGTGAGGAGGATAATAATGCTCTCGTTTTTTTCAGCCGTCCCTTCTATTAACCTTTAACCTTCAGAGGAAAACCTCAGGGTCAGTCTGGTTTATGATCGCATAATCGTCGACCTGCACTCTGCTCTCAGAGCCTGGACTTCACCCGGCCGCGCATTCTTATGCACAACCAGCCGGAGGATGTGTCCTTCGGCGATCTGCCACTCCTTCATCAATCACCTCCCAAGGAGAGGCGCTCACAAAGAAGACTGAATAAACGTCACTTCGTAAGTACGAACAACAGGGCTCGCAAAACTTTTTAAAGGACGCTGCCTCACACCTCTGACATCCACTTTTCAGGATGAGCAATTGCAGATGCTACTCTGAATTCTGATACTGTCTCTGGCCTGAGCTGAGCTGAGGTCCGCTCAGTCTATTCAGCCTGCCTCTAAACACCTCAGGGCTAGACAAATAATGTTTGGTCAAATAGACAAAAAAAAAGACCCTCTGCTCTCAGTAAAGAAAACATTTGAACAGTCTGCTAAGGATAAATCTGCTGTCATAGTCACTGTCACGCTCGTAAAAATACCCACTCTGTGAAACGTATAATCAACAATATGCTTGCAGCCAACCGAAGTGTGCTTGAAAAAACCCGACCTTATCATTAAGGAATTACTTATTTTCTGTAGTTACAGTGGTGGTTGGATCTGTTCCAAGAAGGCATTCAGGCTCTCCAGATGCTACATACAGAAAATAATAAATAGAGCATAATAACGTGCATAATAAAACCAAATTAAGTTCAATCTTTCTATAAAAATATTAGTTCACAAGCGTAATCGGCGTGAGAATGATATGCCAGCCTCGTCTCTTTCGCGCAGACCCTTCACACAGTGAGGCCTTCTGCGGTGGGAGCACATGATGAAGTGGCAAAAGCCAGGTTTTGTGTCCTGACCGGAGAACAGTGATGGGCTTTGTTTCTGCTTTGCTCCAGCGGGACCCAGTTTGGCTGAAGGCAGTGGGCTGGTGTCCATATGGGGGGATTCAGGTCATCACCCACAATACAGGGACCCTCCATTAAAAGGACTCTATCTGGCCTACAGAGGCAGGCAAATCACATCAAAAGGGATTTCTTTGGGGGACTAATAAAGTCGCTGATGTGCTTTTGTATATGCGGTATATAAATTCCATCATAATGACCTGGACAACGGCAGTGATGATGATATATGGGTCCAGCCCATAGTGAGGATCAGTAAGTCACGAGGAAAAAGTATACTGTTATCAGGGAATTGGACTAAGAAGCCTAATAATGCTCTCCTGTGACCTAGGATGAAACTGTTTATTTAGTCTAGAGTGAAGTTAGCATTATTACTAGCATGCTACCATGCTGGCAGCATTGAGCTCAAAGCAGAGCCTTGTTCGAGTATAGTTTCAGACAACTGCTTTAAAGGTATATTTTTCTTACCACAAGCAGCCATAAACTCAGCAGTTATTTGGGCAGTTATTCTGAAGCATTTTCTAAGTTACCTTTTATTTCAATGGTTCACAGGTCATAAAAACTGCATGTAAAGCCCAAAAAGTTATGCTTCTACCATCGTCCACCTTCTGTTTGCTGCCGTGGGGTTCGCCCGTGGATTTCAATTCAGGATTCACAGAGTGCTGTCTGTCTTTATCATGTCTGCGCCTAAACTGAATCAGAATGGAGACAGGATAGCTCCCAGAATAAGAATGAATGAAACTAAAATCTGCGTATCTAGATCCAGTGTTAAATAAGAAAAGATGTACAAATCAGCTTCTATTTCACACACAAAAAAAATAGAAAAACTCTTGCTGTGGGAGCCATGTTTCCATTCCTGCCCCAAACGATCTGTTTGTTGAAGAACACTGAGACCGCAGCTGCAGCAGGAGTGGTGCAAACACATACACATGCCTTATTAAGCTTGTCAATCAGCTGCCAATTCTCCACAACCCTCAGATCCAGTCAGTCAGCCAGCCGTACAGGAAGGCAGTCAGTCGGCTGTGCCAGACGAGGGAACAGCTGGCCGCCACTTTCAACTCACCGAGGCTACCTGGTTTGGCATCAGCTTCTAGCAACAGGCACATCTCTGCCAAATGCTGCATGTGGCAGGAAGGATGGGAAGACTGAACCGAGGGAGTGAGGTGAAGGAAGGTATAGGCCACGCAAACTGCTGCTCCAAAAGGTCAGGCATGAAAAACCTTTGGCTGAATGTCCTTAAAAGCCTCACAATCATCTCCAGTGGCGCTGGAGAGTGGGTAGAAAGATTTAATGGCACTAATAAGGCCCAGAGAGACGGGTTACACCATCCTGTAGGTCACCAGGCGACACAGCCACCCAAAAAGGAGTGAAAGAGGGGCAGAATTATACCACTGCTATTATTCCAATCTAAATTTAACTGTCAGTCAGCAGTCAGGGGAGACGGGGGCCAAAACTGACTGTAATAATATTCACAGCAGTCGGTGATGTAGCGCATATGTGCGTGTGTGTGAGCTTAATGTGGGCGCTTTCACGTGCGAGTCTGGGGATGACTGACTGAAACAGAGCGAGCTATCAAGCCCCCCAGTCTGTGTGATTTCACCCCCTTTCTGATTTTGCTCATCAGCCAGTGTCGGTGTCACCATCAAGTAGAATAGCAGCGATCGCTGGGCTGGACGGAGGTGAAAGCAATCAATAGCTGCCTTCAGGGGGCACACAGGAAGAGCTATCATAGAGCTCATCATCAGGCTGCATGAATACAGCCCTCTGGCATATGGTGTGAGATTCATTGACATGGACTCAGCACAGAGGGACACACTGCCAGAGCTCGCTGATCTCACACTGCATTAGTCTTTAATATGATGCTATATATTATCCCTTTTAGGACATTTACGGTGGCAACTGCGGTCAATGCGCAATGGCTGGAAAAAAGGAAACCTCTGGCAAGCCTCCTACAGGTGAAAACCTGACAAGGATCTCCTAATTCCGACCATGTCCCTGTGTGCCTTTTCCCAGCTATAGCGCAATGCTGCTCCTGTGATGACAGCTATTAGGACTCTGGGGAGGACAAAACAGTAAAGAGTGCTTGATTTAAGTACTCACAGCTTTTCCAGAGCAGCCAAGCCATAGAAGGAGCCGTTCCTCAGCAGAGAGATCTTGTTGTTACTCAGGTTTCTGTTTAGGGGCAAAAGATATGAGAGAGAGAGGGAAGACGAGGTGAGCATACAGAGCGAGCGAGGGGAGGCGCATTTGTAAATATCACAAAAATAGAGCTGGGGGAGATTACTTATTCAAATGGCTGATAAATTGTTTATCCTCTGCCTGTCAATATGTTGGCAAGAGATAAGGATTTATGTCTGATGAGATTGCGGCTGTAAATTACTCATCCAAGCCACGTTTCTGACTTGTTTATGGCCATTTGTGGTTAAGATGTGTAATGATCCATGCCCCCCCCACCCCGTCCTCCACTCCTCTATGTCAAAATATCGGCCTAATAGAAAAGCTTAAAGAAACGCCAGTTCAGCACAATTCCACCGTCCATTGCTCACATCACAACAGCAAACAAATCAATGAAATGCACTGCAGGGATCTTTAAGTGATGAATTAATATTCAGAAGAGATGCAGCGCCTCCATTTTGATTATTTCTGTGACAGCCGTCACTACTTTGCCTCTTTTTCCCCCCCCTTTTTTTGGGATGAATTATGTCTGTGCTGAATGTAAAATGAGAAACTATGTTTCTCTGAGTGATGCATGTGTCTGTGGGGAAATAGAATAATAGTGCCTGGACACGACTTCTCGCAGAGCGCTTGAAAGCGCAAACACACACACAAGCTTATCATGTCGCGGGAACACAGACAAATGCAATTTAATACATTGTTTTTCTGTTAAACTTGTTATGTTATGTTATCTATCTGTAGAAATGGGCACAGCTAAAACAAGTAAACGCACACAGTCCATATCAAGGTATTCGGGTGTTTTGTTACTGTAGGAAAAAAAAAACCCACAGCGACTTATTAGACCACCGCGTACAGCACCTGCTACGGGTGCAAGAGACATTTCAGATAAGGGCTCAAGTCTCCTCGAAGCCCGCTACAGTAATTACTTTGGCTGTGTTTGTCGAGAATAACATGACCACACAAAGTCACCTCTGAGCCAGTTACTGCTACAGTGATACAACAGGCAAGGACGGGTAGTTCAGCGCACCGCTCTGGAATGAATCTGTTTCTCACCCCGGACTTCCACGAGCGCGATAAGGACTCTTTGACTTATTTTATTAGGCAGATTTCATTCTGTGCTACTGAAATGATCCTGCTGCTTTAAAATCAGGGTGGGGCCCAGGTGGGTGCAAAGGTTGCCATGTTACAGTGCACCAATTATCCCTGCATCCACTTTCTTCTGGTTAGACAATTCAGGGGCACAGGGTTCTGGAGCCTATCCCAGCTTTCAGAGAGGCAGGGTGCACCCTGGACAAATCACCAGGCTGTTGCAGGGCTAACGCGTCCAGGCAGGCAACCGTTCACACCTACAGCCAATTTAGAATCACCAATTAACCTAATATGCGTGCAGGCACGGGGAGAACATGCAAACTCCGCACAAAAAGGCCCCAAGCTGGTCGATGGATTCAAACCCCGTCCGGGCAAGGTGGGACAGCGCTAATTACTGCAGCACCGTGCCACCTAGGGTTTGCTTCGCAGTTCAGCAGCGCCACGTCAAACAGTCACATTCACCCACGCAGACACACTCCTGTCAAAGCAGATTAAAAGCTTTAATAAATGAGGAACTTTAAAGCTGCACTACTCAGTGTTTTGTTTCAGATCTACGAGTAATGAAACGGGTTGCTTGTAGTTACAAACCCACAGAGAATCACGATTCCATTCTGTAGTTTCAGTTTACAGAGGTTTTTGACCCACTCCTTTATTTTTTTCTAGCCTCACCAGCAAAAACAGCTATAAAAACAGCAGAGAGGCCAGTGTGTTCCTCAGGAGTGAAAGCCGAAACAGAGCTCAAAGGAGAGACGCTGTTCACTGTGTTACAATTACATAGACTGTATAAAGTAGATGAGTGCAGCAACCGTGTCATCATCCACTGGTTTTGCTTCAGCGTTGGTATTTTTACCTCCGCCGAGGAGGTTGTGTTTTTGATAGCGTTTGCGTGCATCATTCTGTCTGTAAACATAATAGCTGGAAAAGTTTTAAATGAATCCTGATAAAACTTTGTAGGGGTGCCGAGTGGGGTCATGCTAACAACCCGTGAACGTTTGGCTTGCATCCACCGAGGTCAACTTAATGATTTATTGGTCGTGTGTTGTCAACATTTAGTAAGTACTGTATAAAGATTTAAAATATCATGTCACATTTGACCTCTGACCTCTCCTTCAAGGTCAATAGATTGATCTGAAGGTCAAAGTGATGCAGCTATTTAAAACTATGTATCTTACCGCCATTGTTTGTATTGGCAACTAGATTTTTTTGGACACGCAGGTGAGTTCTTAGTTATGAGCTAACGCTTGCAGGCTTGCTAACCAAGCTTCAATAAACTAAATAAATGCTTTACACAAACGCCTACTAATTAATGTCAAGTGACAAACAACTAAGACTGAACATTTCCCTCACCAAACCTGGAGCAGCCTGCATGGGCTGTACCATCCGGCACATCTCATCTCAAATATTCAGATGTGGAATAAACTTTTCGGAAAATTTAATGCATTTACTGAAAATGTAAATCAACACATGTAATTCCCCCCATTCCTGTTTCCCAGAGTAATTAGAGGTAGTAGTATTGGTAGGCTTAGTAGTTTTGAAAAATTATATTTTCTCTGTCCTTACACACACGCACGGATACAACCATAGCTGTAGGCTATGGTACAAGAGGCGAGAGGATGATGATATACACGCCGCTTACTCTGCAGGCCAGATTTACATCATTTTAAATACAACTCCGATGGAGATTCTAGGTTTTATATCTGCTAAAATATTGATTTCTCCAGCCAGCTCTTAAATCATCTGCTGCAGGGCTGCTCTCTCTGGCTCTGTGATGCTGTGGATATCTACATACCTATGTGATCTGCTGCCTTAAGCTCTCCTTTGCATGTTGCGTATCTCCTGTCAGCCAACAGCCACTCCACTCACTTACACACACACACACACAGACACGGACACGGACAGATTTATCACCTTCCACCACCACCTTCCCATCTTATTTTAACACGGTGGGTTGCAGGAATGATTGACCGGGTTTAAAGAGAGAAGGGCAATTAGAACGTGGTGCCGATTTCTTATGTAACGACAGCGCTCTCGTTATGGCTGCAGGGAGTGTATGCTCGTTTTAACCCCAGGATTAAGCAGTGGGATCCCACAATGCATTGTGCTGAACGGGCAAATTGCTGGGCAGACTGCTGGGGATGCAGAGTGTGCACAATGAAAATGTTCTTGTGAAGACACAATGAGACATGAGCTCACAAAAGGAACTAAGTATTTGGTCTGTTCGGTCACATGAATGTAAGAATGTAATGTTCTGTTTTTGACAGAAGTAACAGCAGAAACAATACTCACTTATTTAAAAATGCACTTGACATTTTTTGACTTTCTTATTTAACTGAACAAGTTTGCTTCTGAATGATATTTGGGGAAAGCACCTCTTTCTTCTCACAGTTGTCTTGGCAGGAAAAGCTGAATTGATGATAGGAAGTCTCCTCTAAGCAAAAGGCCAGGATGGACGCAAACACGTGTCAGCAAATTTGTGTCAACGTCTAAGGGTGCATTTATATTTGGAGCGCCCCCAAAAACAAACTTCCAAGGAGATTAAATATCTATTACTTGCAAAATTACTTTTTTTTTTTTTTTTTGCAGAGAACTAGTGGGAAGATCAGGCGGGACAAAATCCGCAGAGCCAATACAAGAGACAAAGAATGCACATAAAAGATAGAAATAATCGGGTGAGATAATAGACTTTTCACTAAGCCCCTCCATCCAGTTACTGCTGCTATGGCTGTCAAGCGTTCCATTGTTGCACAAAGCACTTTACACACTGATACCACAGGCACATTTATCATTTGAAATTTGCAGTAATTCTTTAAACAGTGATATGACAGCTGATTTCATATGGAAGTAAACAGTGGGCTTCTCATTTCCAGCCAAAAAGTGAAAATCAATTTTACCCGCTGGAAGGACGACTGTCACTTGACAGCCGACTGAATTGAATGTTGGGAGACGGAGGCCAAAGCTGCTTGTCGGAAGTAAAAAGTCATGCTGTAAGCAGCCGGTGATCGGCGTAGATATGGAAGAGCACGCGCATGGTTTGCATGGTAGAGCCGGTTAGCCTAGAGTTAAAAGAAGAATGTTATTTCCATCTGCTACGTGCTGCTGTTTGTGGGAGGGAGAGCACACCTCATCACCAGCACAGAACAGAGCAGGCATTAAATAAACATGATTAAAGGAGGAGGAGACGGATGGAGGTGGGTTGTAAAGAATGCTCAGTAATGTAACTAGCATGCCCTTTATGAGATTTGCCAATCAGCTGTCTAGGAGATTATCAGCTGATGTGCGGTACCACTGAGATCATCTGCTGGGACTGAGCCTGAGTTTGACTTCATGCCCTGCCTGAGCTAATGCTATGCTTGATTATCAATAAAACTGTAATTAAAATGTTACCCATTCTAAAATGGGCCTGGAATGTTTTCAAAGCTACTTGACAAGCACAATAAAGCAGAAAATTCTAGGAGATTTTCTGCTGTTCAGTTCGCTCTTTTTTTTTTTTATTATTGCGCTATTTTGCTTTTGCAAAACTGTTTTGACATCAAGTGCAACTATTACTTAAGCCCTTTGTCTACGATTTTGGCAAGTGGAGAAATCCAAAAGCTTGCTCACTCTCTGCGGGCTTGGTAAAATCAAACAATTAGAAAACGTAGTGCCGGATTTAGTCAGCAGGGGAAATCACAGAAATGCACTGATGAAGGAAGAAAGTTCTGTGGGTGATCTACTAATAACGTGCTAATTTACTAACATTATCAATTCATCAATCAAAAACAAGCAGAGCGGATAAGGGACAAGTTGCGGTCTTGTACTGAGGCAGCTGTTCACTGGATAAATCGGACGGCTCGGGAGCAGCACAGGATTCATCTATTCATCTATTATTACAATGTAAACCTGAAAGCTGTAACAGCTGATCTGTAGGATTTGCAGAATAACACAATACATCATTTACCTCCAGATCCTGACCCATCTATGCATTTATGAACTTGCTGTTATTGTGCGACGTACACACGCACTGCTCACATTTTCTGCACTTATTTATTAAACCCATTAGTGCATTTTGAAGACATCACACTTTAATCTAACACACTTTAGCTCTGACTGAGTCATTAATTGCCACATTTTGACGGCTATTTCAATAGAGCATATAGACACGACAAAAAATAAACCGTGACATTTGCTCTGTGTGTGCACTCTGCTGAGATAAAAGCAACAAACCCTGCACTCTCTGCAAATGTGACTTGGCTGCCTGAAATAACCAATGCAATGCGCATCATTGTATGTCTCTTACATTGGGATTCTCCTGACCATCCCCCTCAACCTCCACATTAAGTTCAGGTCGGCTAAGTTCTGCTCTGTTTTAGCAAAACTCTGATTTTCTGAACTTTTTTTAAAGTTATCTCTAAAAGTGAAACTCCTATGGCGACATATGCAGTAAGGCCGGTGACATAAATACCTGCACCAACGCCTTTCAGCGTTTTAAACCCAGAAGAGAGTTTTTCACTAGTGCGGACTGTTAGTAAATTTGGCTCTTAAGCCGTGTCGGATCAGACATCGACATGTAACAGTTCATATGGATTCCTATTGTTGTTGATCCAGACATCAGTATCCTACTGTGGTTGTGTCAGTTTGAATTCATCCTGACACAAAGCTCTCTGCATGCAGAAAATTGCAGCAGATACAAGCCAGCATGGAGTCAGCCGGATATGGTGAGAAACTACTTGGAAAACCGAACAGGTCAATATCACAATATCTCACACAGAGAATTACTGAGAGATAACCAAAGCTGTCAAGCAGTTTCAGGGTCCAGGTGGAGATTATTCTGGTATTTTCTGGGCTTTTTTTCCTAAATGTTAGCCCTTCAAATTGCGGAAAAACTGCTGCACCTCTTTTCTAAAGCCACATATGAACAATGTGGCGGAGCAACAGTGGCTGACACTGAGATGCCGCTGCTGTCGCTGTGTTTTCTCCCCCGTCTCCCTTTCTGTTCCTACGCCTCCCTCTGCAGACGGACGTCCCACTCGGGGACAGGCGGCCACTGTTTGTGCAAACTCAAGCGTGTCCTGTGCTGCGCCGCGCTGCATGCATGTGTGTGTGTGTGTGTGCGGATTTGCGTGGATGTGCCTGCTTGCCGACCCCTGCATGCCTATCTCAGGCCTCTGCGTAACGTCCAGGAAATCGCAGGAAAAACAGAATTGAACATTATGTAAACAGCCCATGACAAACTTGTGGAGGAGCCATCCAACTCTCTATTTACATTATCAATTATGTTCTCTGTGGATAAGCTGCTTTCAGCGAGGAGAAGTGATTCAGTATTGTCTCTGTGGGCTGCAGCAAATGGTCTATGTCATTGCTTACTGTGCTCCAGCGCCAACCACAGCCAGATGTGTATAGTTTATCTAGTAAATGCTGCATTTTCACAAAATTCCCACATGGCATGGAGCAGTCATTTGTGTGAATGCGGAGTCTTGTGAGCGTAAAATTGAAAGATTGAAGCACTGCAGAAGGTTAAACAATTGATTAGTTAACCGACGGAAAATTAGTCTGACAGTATTTTGATAACCGATACACACTTGAGTTGTTTTTCAAGTAAAAATGCCATTTTTAAGTGAAGGAAACAGGAGGAAATGGCTGAGGTACGCCAAATTACACAAGAATTGAAAATCAGTGGCAACAGGTCTGATGGAGTGATGAATCCATATTTTAGATTTTAGTTTCAAATCCACATCAGTATGTACGGAGGAGCTCAGGAGAGAGGTACAGCAGTGAGTGTCTACAGCCATCTGTAAACACAGTGGAGCCTCTGTCATGGTTTGGGGCTGCGGTTCAGCCAGTGGTGTCGGAGATCTTGTCAAAATTGATGGAATTATGAACACAGAAACGTATTGTTAGGTTTTGATCCACTCTCTGGAAAGCATCTGATTGGCAACAGCTTCATTTGTCAGCACAAGGATCCCAAACACACTGCCAATGCAGTAAAAGCATACCTGATAGAACAACACACGGTGGAACACTATCAGTCATGATTGCGCTCCCCAGAGCCCGGACCTCAGCATTACTGAAGCAGAGTGGGATCATCGTGACAAAGAACAGAACAAAAGGCAGAAACATCCAAAGAAGAGCTTTGAAGGTCCTTCAAGAAGCCTGGAGAAATGTTCCTGAAGAGTGCTTAAAGAAATACAAGAAAGCTGCCTCAGAGAGTTCAGACTGTGCTGAAGAATAAAGGCGATCATACCAAATACTGACTTTAAAGCTGGTTAGAATTGAACAAACTCTGCTTTTGCCTTACAGTATATACTGTATTTCCATCTATGTTTGGACACGTTTCAATAAAGTGCTGCACCTATTTCCCATTTTCCTAGCAAAATATAAAGAAATGAGGGGTGGCTCAAGAGATGTATATTAATTCTTCCGTAAAACAGGAGCTCTTGCTCTTAATCTCCCTCCACACCACAGCGAGGATATTTCTGTGAGGCCAAACAAAAAGTCACCACTCTAGAAACCAGCCTGGCTACACCAAAGACATTCAGCTATATCATTACAGAGGAACAGAAACAAAAATAGCTCCCACGGAAGCAATCCAGCACACCGATCACGAGGAGCGACGGGAGTAAAGATCACAATCTAAACTACTGCAAACATTTAGATCTGCTGGCCTCACGGATTCAGGCCACTTCTCTTCAAAGAGCCAAACGCAGTGTTGTTTTAGAAGATCGAGTTACTAGACAGGGCTAACCAAAATAACATATTTCACATCTACTAACATTGACCTTGGATGCAACATTGCTTTAGGTTACCAGCAGATGTTCACGTGGCCTCTAGAAGATAGTGAAGGTCATCTGCCTGAGACGCAGTCCTTCACGTTACTGAATGGGAAGAAAGAGTCACAAGTGTTCTCCTGTTGCAGGTCAATTAGTGAGATTTGTTTACTTGCTTTTCCAGAATGTTCTAAGGTAAGGTGTTATTTTTGTGATTTGGCTTAAATACACCAACAAAGCCATACCATCAAGGTGCTTATCATAATTTTTATTATCTATTCCATGTAACCTTATAGTTTTCTTTCTCAGTTGTATCTCATTTGCATATACTTCCCAGCATGCATAACAATTTAAAACAGGGTTCTAGCCAGCAGTTGACTGCTGCACCAGGCTGAGGTACTGCCGCGCCCGGCTTAAAATTTCACCAGCTCGCCATCGGATACATATTTCAAATCTGGAATTTAACTTTTAGCATGTCTTGTTGATGTCCTGTAACTACGTAATTTGATAAACTGCCATAAAAAGCATAACAATAACCTCAGATTGCATCCCTTTTAGTGATCAAAATCTGCATTTTAACTTCGATGCTTATCAATGTCCCTGTAATATTTTACCAGCAGCTCTGCATTGCAGCCTACGTGATCTATTAAACTGGGATAAATAACATAAAAACTTCGCAGCTCAAACATGTTATTTCAGTTACATCGGTTGCCATCTGCATACACAGAAATTCATATTAACTACTTCCATTTTCAGAGTCCAGGCAGAACCTCACAGATTTGAAACACAAATTCAGAAATCACTCTGAGTCAGTCTGCGCTCATCAGTGCAGACTGAGACTCAGACTGATTGCAACATGTTGGCAATCTGTCGGTGTTTATAAATTAGATGGCAGTTATTTGCAAACCTTTGAGTCTGATTGTGACTGCAGTCAGTTTGAGTCATACTATGATTGTCTGGGGACACTTTGCCTCCCAACACATGACCTGTGCAATCACCTTACAATGGAAAGTGGTCACCCAAGGGTTGCACACTCAGGGTGTCCAGTTGCTCACCACGACTGCTTGCAATCGGTTGCCAAATCCAGATCTGAAATTAGTGTTCATAATATAAGTGAAATGTTCAAAAGTGCTGTTTTAAAACCAGATTCTCTACAGGATTTTTATTCAATGAAATATTAAAAAGTTCATTTTTTGTGAAAACCAGTATCCCTAAAGGCTGAAGCTATTTGACTGGAGGCCCAAGCAGTCTGTAAGTATTAGGCTCACCACAGACGCAGACACAGCATCAATGACTTGTGCTGACTGAGTCGAGAAGAATATGAAGGAGGTGTAATACTGAGTGACAAACACACACATGCAGGCACACGTCAAGGCTCCTACGTATGCACACAAATGGATACACAGTGCCTCCCTGATTCACACACACAGAGGCAGGCATATGCACATAAACGCTGATAAAGGCCTGCCAAGGCTCCTGTGAGACAGAGAGAACAGCTAATGCGATTCCTACTGAGATCACACACCGCAACAGGAGCAGCACACATCAGGGTTTTAATCACCTTGTTGTACAGGCAGTCAGAAAACAGGGAAAAGACAACATGCTTCTAAACTGGCCTCCAGTGCGCTTTCAAATTTATGGCCCTTTAAGTAACTTCAGTATTTACTCAGCGGCGTAGGAAGGAGGCAAGGAGAGCAGCACAAAGAAGTATCGTTGGCAGACGCTGTATTTATCTTTACTTAATATTTTTTGGTGGTGAGTCTGGGTTTTGACACATTCTTGGTTTTTCAAAGCTGCAGTAGGATTTACAGCACCTCCCCCAGCGGTCATGAACTCTCGATCAGTGAATCATTATTGTGACTGATCAGAACTGAACCACGTGAATGGTGTTTAGAGAGACTTCCAGCAAGGCAATCCGAAGGCCAGCTTCTAAGTGATATATCAATACAAATCCCCTGCAGCCTGAAAGAAAGCTCGACAATATGATAGGCATTTGCTGGTAACTAGATTAAGTAATGGCTATTTATTAAGAAGACTGGCAGTTTTCTTAATAAGCAGCCACCTCAGGGGCCGTAAAATGAAACCAACATGGAAGTATTAAAAGCCGCAGTCAGCGGTCACTTGAGGCTGGCTGCAAAAGCAAGTCAATCCCCATAGACTCCAATGATGAAAATGCCCAGCCTAGAAATGTTAATGAATATGAACAAAAAGATTTTGCCTTCTATAGTTTCCCCTATGGAGGGTGATTTTTACCTCACCCACCGCCCCCTCCTGTTAAGTGTGTGTGTGTGTGTGTGTGTGGGGGGGGGGGGGGTTGGTCGGTCTGTCTGTCTGTTATCAGGATAACTCAAAGAACCAAAATTGATAAAACTTTGTGGAAATATTCTTTAGGAGCCCAAGAACATATGAGCTATCGCGATGAAATTTGGTATTCAGTATTATATAAACAATAAGTGTTGATAACTTATCGTCTTTTTCTATTTTAAACTAAAATACTCACAATAATGCAGATGAACTACAAACCCTACACAAAAATCACACACACACATATACAATTCATATCTCTGCAAGTGTTTATTTTTCTTTCTTCATTAAGTTTTTTTTAGAGGATACTAGATTACATAAACTGAATAAAACATATTCAGAGTGTGTGTGTATATATATATATCCATTATCTGTTCATGTGGATCAATTTTTTTTATTAAAAATATAAAATCATATTTTACAGTTTTTGTGTAACGTTAGTCCTGCCATCTGTAACGTTAATACATAATGTTAAACACCAGCATGGCAGTGGTGACGTCCCTGTGGCTAGATCTTTCTTGTATATACTGCCTATGCTTCCAACATGCAGCAGCATTGCAGCTCAGCGTTGACCTTACTGTTCTTGAGCACACGGATAACACAAGGGCAAAGGTTCTTAGCAATCGCAAAGATGGAAGTGCTGGGGATCTAAAATATTACACCCTCTGGAGCTTCAATGACTGATACTGGTGAGTGCACTAAAGATGAACCTTTTGCTTTTTTTAAAAAAAAATCTTCCATATCACTGGAGATAAGAATGCGAGAAGCCAGTAAAAGGAGACAGAGAAAGACCAACAGACTGGCATGACTCCTCGCAGCGTGAGATAGTAGCTACAACATGTCTTATCAGGGTCATTTTGGTCACGTCTCTTTAGATTAACATCCGGCTCTCTGCGGATCTGAATGTCACATCATTTAGGGCATTTAACGCTCTCAACATCTTGATCCGGTGTGCTGTGCACTCACAAGGTTGTTCAATGAGTTAATGCACAGGAGTATATGGACAGGCTATGTGTGCAATGAAATATTCATGCTGAAGTACTCAGAACTCAGAGGAAGGTAGAGCACAAACAGCACCTCGGCAGACGAGAAAAAGCCCCCAAGGAATAGCAGCAAGGAAGAAAAGAGCTGGAGTGAATAAAAGAATATACAGAATTATATTTATAGCAATACTAAAAAATAAGATGCTCTGACATCCAGCATTTGTTCACAATGACATATGCTGATCAATATAAACTTCTCATTCCTTTGATCATGCTAATCACAAGCTGTCCACCTACAGCGATGCAGCGCAGTATTTAAAATCCACCCCCTATTTTACGGCCACGTTTCCCGCAGCGTCTCCCTGCCGGCACTTTGACTGACATGTTCTTGTAGTGGTTTGGAGGGAGCTACAGAGCCCGTCCTGATCACTTCCCTCTTGACACCACAAACATCCCTCCTGTCTTTCAGCTGAAAGGATGATGATGATGATGATGGCGAAGGTCCACAGAGGAGGATACTACAGATTTGGCTCCAGCCCAAACCAGATGCCCTCATTTTTCTCTCTGGCAAACTGGAGCGCAACCAGGCTTTCGGGGAGCTTAGCGTCAGCGAGCATGCTCAAATTGAGAAGATCACTTTAGGCAAGTGACAATTCTGTAAATCAGAAATGTTGCATTGCAGCTGTGATTTCTTTTTCTTGATAAAATTAAAAAGGTTTTAAGTAAAATAATGATTTACTGCAATTATGTTTTTATTAACTCTAGCAACAGTTTTGAGGGACAAATGGAAACTGATAGCAACCAGGACATTACTGGGCTCAAGAAAGTAGAGAAAATAAACCATTTAATATGTGATATGAGATGCATAATTAAAAAAGATCTTTGCTCCTGAAATGCCAGCATTTTTTGCCAGCCACAGCTCACTATACATTTAAACCCCATGAATAAACTAAATTCCGTGTCTTTTTAATGTATGAGGCTAACTTCTTGTAAAAACATTAAAAATACTTTACAATATTCATGTATGGTATGTTTATTGGTTTCATTTCTGAATTTGTTTAGTTGAAGATCATACTCATTCTGTGAATGTTACTGTTGTTTCTCAAATCACACAGAAACATTTTGTTGAAACATGTAAAATCACACTTGAATTTATCATTCCATTTCAAAACCCTATTTGGCTGCTCATCTTACAGACCAACACTTATACTGTATCCATGTTAAGGCTCAGATTTCCAAACAGTCTGCTTCAGGATGAAAACCAACCTGTCAGATAAACCACATGCTGATTCCACTAAAAGCATTGCAATCAAAACAAAAGCAATAGAGTCTGGATTTTTACTGATATCAATATATGGGCCGATATTCTGCGATACTCTACTGCACCTGCTGCAGACAGTACAGAGGGCATTGTCAACTATGAAACGTGCTGAAGTGCACAAACTGACACAATTTCTACAAAAAGAAAAGTTTTCATAAGCACAACATTTCAGCTGATATATCAGCTGAATCATATCTGTACAATCGCCTCTGGTTTTCGGATGAGAAGAAAGACAGCGTGCAAATACGCGTGCAACAAAATGGTATATCCTCCAAAATATTGCTGTGGGTCTAGGAAGTAATCCAAGGTTACTACAGTAGGTAACTAACTAGTTAGTCAGGTTTAACCTAGGATGACCCGATACCCGTTTTTCCTCACCAATACCAACAGCACAGGCTTGAGTGTCTGAGCCAATAAAATCTTTTCTACTTCCTCAACATCTACACTGTTAATATGCACTTTGCTTAATTCACCATGGAGAAAACACCACGCTCTAACTGTGAAACAAATATTCTACTCCCCTAAAGGAAGAAATACATAGTCCGTAACATGACCCAGTTAAACAATACTGTTGAACAATACTGTTTAAATGGGTCGAGCTCTTTTTATTTATCCTTTGCACACCAGAAACAAAAAATGCACTTTGCTATTATTATTTATGATACATCTTATGATGTTGCCCAAACTTTCAAATATCAGTATCAAATACTGAATCAGAGCAACCCTTGACACCCTAATCTATTCTTTACAACTTTGTTACTACATTTTTTGATTTTTTTTTTT
>JAVDPK010002605.1:354147-368822 GCA_034780415.1 Cichlasoma orientale
TGTGTGTGTGTGTGTGTGTGTGTGTGTGTGTGTGTGTGTGTGTGTGTGTGTGTGTGTGTGTGTGTGTGTGTCCAGGTCATTAACTGTCCCTCAGTTTGTGGCATGTCTCCTGAGAGTACTTTTAATTTTATGTTCAGTGTTTTTGTTGCACCTAATGGGCGTCCACCACGTGGTGACCAGAGATCATAAAAAGCGAATGATGTGCAGCGACTTGAAGGAACGACGGGCGAAATAACCTCCGGCAACGTAAAGTGGACGGGTCCCGATTTAAATCTTATCTCAACTTTGAGGTGAGTTAAGTGACTCCTAGTGAGAGTGCAGGATACCACTGATTGACATATGCCACTGTGATAAATACATTAGAGGGTTACCTAGACAGCTGGAGCCTGAAATGCCCATTAGATACCATATCCACACAGGAAGTGATTTTCTCATCATGCATCGCTGTTTTCAGAAATTTGCTGTCATTTATTATCTTACTAATAAACACCAACTGAGTAAATGTATATTATTTGATGTACTTTATTTGTTACAGGAAAGCAGATGGGATGGGATGATTCCCAGTCTTTCTCACAGTGATGAATACAGTTTATTAACTGAACACTGGTATCAGATATAGGAACTCAGTATTCCCAGATACCCTAAACAAAGGTGTTTGTGTACTGTGCATCCCCAGCTCTGAGAGCCTTGGTCAGGCTCAACATTACAGCACTGGGGTGCCTAATATTTGAACTGCAACTGTAATCCACACATTTTTCTTTATTAATGTTCATTCTCAGACAATTTTTATAATCCTTTTTATTTTCCTTGGGACCTACTGCGTAGTTTAAGCTAAACAAGCCTCTAAAGGTACTTTAGAGAAACGAGCAGTTTGCAGCCGGTGACGAGAACTGAGGCTCTCCTTCCCTTCTTTACAAAGTACACAGGACACAACATTATAGAATCCACTGGACAATATTTAGATGACAATCCACTTTATTTAGTATCCTTTGATTTAAATGCCATCTATACATCCATACCACATGATTGGCGTATTGAAGCCCTGGATTACCTCATTTCAAAACACAGTTCTATCAGAAATCCTTCAGGCAGTGCACTGATGGATCGCCATCATTTTCCAATGTGTTCATGTTTTTTTTATGGTTTCAGTGACAACACATTTTCATGAAAGAGATATTTAGATGGTCCTTTTTAAGATTCTAAGATGCAGCTAGTCATTTCTTTTTTCTTTTCTGCATTTTTTTGCATCTTGTTCTAAATTTCAGTTATTTATCATGGCTGATGACTACAAACATACTGTATCATTTAGCAAAATTTGCACAGATCTGCTCAGAAAAACCTACAAACACACTTCACTATTGGCAGACTCTGATCATCCCTTAGATTTTGACAGGGAGATTAGTGCAAAGAAAAACACTTTCACTCAGGAAACAAGAAGTCGTTCTTAAATGATGATGCCACTCTCAGACAGTTTTAGGTCAGATCTCTTACAAAAACAAACCTGCTATAACATGAAATCACCCCATAGTTTTTACAACATAACACTGTAAAGGGAATAATAATAAAGCGCCCTTCAACTCAATTATGTATTTAAAGAAGACCCTGTTATGGTGCACTCATATTTACCTCCTCTTCAATTAGTACCAGCTCAAGCTACTTCAGCACCTATCCCCTGAGGACAACCTTGTCATTGTTGCAGTAAGAGTAATTACGCTTGCAGCTGTAACAGCTTCAAAGATCCCCACAGAGTAGAAGAAATCCCTATAAAAAGAATTATCTCAAGTCAAACCACCATTTGCCTTATTACCGTATTTTTTTTTACAATTCTGGGCGGGGGAGGGGGGCGACTCACACGGATAAACAGGTATGAAGTGTCTCTCAGACAAGCTGCTGATTAGTTACAAAAATGAATTATTGCAGCGGTCATCAGCCATCCACGAAGTTTGAATAAATGAGATCTCAAGTAATTTTATAATCTGTCTTGATATGGGCCTGATGTAAATCCCACAGAGCCTCGCTCAGCTGTATTCACCCCCTCCGCCTTCTTGATAATGTGTCTGTTCAGCTTAAATTCCAGGCGAGCTCAAATGAAGACTGATAAATATATAGAAACTGTTGTAACTCCAGCCGATGGAAGGTACCTTTTTGTGTGTGTGTGCGTGTGTGTGTGTGTGTGTGTGTGTGTCTGCGTGTGTGTGTGTGTGTGTGTGTGTGTGTGTGTGTTCGCTTTAGTTGAAAATGGGTCAGCTTTTTAAATTTGATTTTTTTTATATATATTTCACACCTGCCATGCAGCTCTGCAGCTTATGAGATTGCAAATTCTACTTGACCTTTACTGCACATCCTTCATTGAAAAGTTATTACTAAGCCTCAGTCATGCATGTGCTTTTAGACACCTGTCTGTTTCAGCCAAGGTTGTAGTTGACAGTTTTCCGGCTCAGTGGTCACCAGTGTATTTTATCATCCCATCAGGCTCTGTTGCCTCCTGGGGCAGGGAGGAGATGTACTTCACTTCTGAATGAGGTACTCTGTGGTGCCTTAGTGCAGTGATTCCAAACAGCAATCAATACACAAAAGATAGTTTTAGCTTCCAAGTTTGAAAAGTGAAGCCAATGAAGAAGCGCCTCAAGCTTGCAAACTTTCTAATGGCCAGCAGTGGGCAATGCCACTGGCTGCAAAAAAAAAAAAGTTACATAGTATATAAGTCTATAAGATTGACTGATGACCTCAGTAAACACTTTGATGAGTTTATGGGCCAGTACTAATTTTAATTGCTAATGATTAAGTGCAATAGTGGCGTGTAAACACACAGCGAGCGAAAAGAGATGAATGAACTTCCAGGGGATATCACATTTAATTAACCCATCCATCCATCCATCCATCCATCCATCCATCCATCCATCCATCCATCCATCCATCCATCCATCCATCCATCCATCTTAAAATAGCTTCTTTAAAAAGCTGCCTTAATTCTTGAGACACAGATTCAACAGGGAGTTCAAAGTCATTTAAATTATTTTTCTTCCCCATTTTGATGCTCAGTTTGAATTCCAGCAGGTGGTCTTTACCGTGTCTACATACCGAAATGCACTGAGCCGCTGCTACGTGAGCGGCTGATTAGATATTTGCATTAACAAGCAGTTGAATAGGTATACCTAATGAAGTGATCAGTGAGTGTACACGTGTAATTTCTCTTTCGCCCTGGTTTGTAAAATTGTTACTTGCCAATTAAGGCTGTGATACTGAATGCTGTTTTAAGTACAGGTACTTTTTCTGGAGTGTGTATAGCAGGAATGTGTTCTTATCCAGGCCTGACTTGCCGCAGCTCCAAGTGGCAGATAAGAGCTCACTAAATAACAAGGAGCAGCTAGCAGGCCAATCTGTGCAGGGATAAGACAACCCCTGAGGACTGTAGTCCTCAACTTCGCTGACAAGTTAATCTAGAGTGGGCTGCTCTGCAGCTGGACATCTTTATGTTTGTGAGTAAATGCATGTCTGCATCAGGTGTTTGTGCAGCAATCTGCATTCCACTGCAAGCTTTGACAGTAAAATAATAGCTCTCTCAACACTTTACCGTTCCCACTTATAAATATTGCACTGAACCTGTTTTTACTATCCCCAAATGCCTTCACTCTCAAGTAATGAAGTGAGGAGACGAGCGGGTAGTTTTATCTGCGAGGTGATATTACAGGATTTATATTGATCAGCAATTTCACACTACGTGTTTGAGTGAAAAGAGTAGCAGGGGAAACATCTGTCTCATCTAAATATGTTCCTGTTTATTCTTACAGATGGAAAACCTGATGCTCACTAAGTCTGATATCTGCCTTTTCCTTTGCCTGCAGCAATATGAGTAATATATTAAGTGAATTTGTCTTTTTCTGCATGTGTGCGTGCAGCAAAGTTTCTATCCCCGTTTGCCTGTGTGAATGCTAAGTCACGCACGCATAATGTTACATCCTTTGTGCATGTGCCTGTGAGTGTGTGTGTGTGTGTGTGTGGCTCTGCTGTGTGAAGTTGTGTCTATGTTTATGTCTGCTTCCTCTTAATTAGGGGAAGCAGTGAGCATTTCACTTCTGGAGGGGATTTTATGGCTATGTAAACATCATACATCATGATTCAGCGAGGTGAGGCGAGCGTAGCCCAGCGGCTGCCAAATCTCACTTAGATTGCTATCTAGATGGCAACAGTCGAGGGTGACGCAGCCAGCACAGAAGTGATGACTGATTTGTTTCTCTGGGTCAGAACACACGGGGGTGGATTTGTCTTAAGGTGCTTAAAATGAAAGCGTATGATGCTGTCACGCTTTTAATCTTGACTGTTGATTTCGTTTAAAGCAACAACCAAAGATAGTGTCAGTGTTGCCAGTTCAACAACATCTCAAATGACTGTTCACTAGTACAGAGGAAACCGACTCTCGGCTCATGCATTGTTGTAGAAAGTAATGATGACATTATGGTCTAATTAAGGCAAACATGGGGCACTTTTTTACATCAATTTTCCTGTCATTTACCTCCCATCTGAAAGCTTTTGTCCCATTTTTGCGATCTAGCACACGTAGCACTGGCACAAAAAGTTTGGTGGATGCTAGAATATGTTTTTAGTCTCCACAAGCAAGAATCTGTTCAGTTTACACTGTACAGCAAAGCTCCAGTTTGTTTCCAGCAGTCTACAATAGGAATTATTTATTCAAATTACTGCAAGCTGAGAGGTATTTAACCTTCTGGCTGTATTAAAGCCTCAGCAACACATGATGGATGTATTGGGTATTATCAGGAGGTATTGTGTATTTGTTGAATATGTGAAATTTTACATGCTGTTATGCATCTTTGTGTTTTAGAGAATGGCAGTGATGGCAGAGCAGGGTTTCCACTGGTAATAGGTTTGCTATATCACGAAACCTAAATTTGTCACATTACAGAAAAGGTAAAAAATTATTTTGCCATTTATTTAGCAGCTATGAAATTGGCTGTTGTCTGCAGAGCGCTGCTGCCGCAGTCTCCAGGCATACCCCTATAAATTCTAGGGCTCTCAAACTTTAGGACCTTTCAAGTGTGTCGCCGACATTCGAACGCTCTGATCTGCAGGATCTAAGCGCCTACTTTGGCATGTCTCATATCACCTCAGAAAGCAATGGAAAGTAACATTAAAATTCCGCACTGATTATTGCAGTATATATGCCAAGCGAGAAGGCCCCCATTCTCAAATAAAAACAAACAAACAAAAAAAAAAGAAACACGGTAAAACTTTAATGCATCAAAATAAAAATGAAGGTATTGATGAATAGTGGTGTATTTCAGAGGGAGCACAGGGGAGACAAAAGGATGGGGCTGTTTGTATTTCCTAGATTTTTCTCCTTCATGAGAATTGCTGTTTCTTAAACCAACACTGACTGCGTCGCTGTTTCTTGTCTGTTTGTGTCCTCTCTGTTTACAGTTGTTTTGAATTAAAATTGATGCATGTGCTTCAGAACATCCTTCCTTTTGATCCAATGGAACCAAATGTTGTCGAAACAATTTTCTGTAGTGTTACAAACTCAGTCGGAATTCTTTCCTCTTAAACTGGCGCACAGAAAGTTAGTGCATTTGCTTTTAGAGGACTGGAAATACAAACCATGCCAAAAACGTGTCATTTACAATGATCAAAAACCAAAACCTGCGGTTGTCAGGATCTTCAAAGGAAAGAGGTGAGACGCTATGCACACCAAATGTTCCTGTCCAACAGTGCATGCTGAAAACAGGGGCGCAGCTATATTTTTTCTGAGGTGTATGCGGACACATTTTTAGTAAAAGTAATGGCAGCGGTCTGCCGGGAAAGCAGCAGAGTCCCATATGGGGTTTGTTTGAGTACAATAGCACAGATAGAAGCAAGTGTCTTGTTGTGGATGATGAAAAACTGTGCGGAACACTTCTCAAGCCGAAAAAAAAAACATCAACATCAAAGTCCACCTGAGAATCGCGCACATAATCCAGCTACACAAGCATAACACGACGTCGGCCACTTGCGGATGTTGTGTACAGAGGCCGCAAAGACCCAGCTGAAGTCTAATTAGTGAGCATCCAACCAAGCTAGCTCTCTAGCATCATGTGGTGGCTAAAATCAGGATGCAGCTGGATTTGAGCTTTGTTTCGTTCAGAGTTCAGTTTGCTTTTGTCAAACATTCACTGTGTTCTGATGTTACACACCGCATGTAGGTGTTGTTAATCTGCTGCACAATAGTCACTCTTGCACCGTGAATCCTGCACCTGACAAACTATGAAAAAACTAAAACTTATGAAAACTAAACTAAAGCTAAGCATTGAACCAAAAATAAAAAAAATAGCAAAACCACTCTGAAAACGAACTAAAACTGAACTACTGTATAATGTAAAATCCAAAACTATAATAACCCTGCACTGATCTTGTGCTTGTGTGTCCATCATGTGCCTCCATATTTTGTGTCCAAGGACCCGACAGTTTACAGATCCAACCCTTGGATCTGCTATCCAGCAGGAGTAATGCCTACCAGTTTTCACAGTTCTGGTTTGAGGGATCCTTTAGCACAATTGCTAACTGCAGAGATACAAAAACCAGTGAGTTCATGGCCATCAAGAGCCTCAAGAAGACAGCCAGCGAGTGCGAGGAGCCCCACAGAGAGGCAAGTCGTCTGCCAAGTCCTTGTCTGCCACATTTCATATCATTAACTTAGTCTTATTCAGTTTTATCACCTGCCTGGTGTCTTTTGTTTTCTTTCCAGCTGACCACGCTGAAAAAGATCAGTGGCCTCAACCCTGCCAGCATTGCTCGGTTCTTTGAGGACTTCGAACACAAAGGTACACTTGTCTAGTACTTGAAATGCTAGACATGAATTTACAAACACTGCTAAATGAGTGACGTTGCAACTCTCTTCAGGAGATCCGACCCGTGGCACAACAGGTATGTGGATTTGATCAGTTTATCATCGAGCAGTGTCTCCTTATTTCACTGCTTGAAGCAAAATGGCAGACATGAGACAATGCCTATTTTTAAAACTGATATACTTGACAATATCTGACATACTCTGACTTCATAATTTTTCCCTCACTGATCTAAGTGAGACGACATGAACTTACACAAAGGACTCCTTCCTCTGTCCCCACAGCTGCTCTCTGCACTCAACGCTCTGAAGACTGCTGGCATCATTCACACACAAATTAAACCCAGCAATATCATGCTGGTAAACCAGAAAGCCCAACCACTCAGAGTCAAACTCATAGACTTTGGCTCGGCCATCATGGCTGCTGACGTTGAGCACAGCTCCATCACCCAGCCTCTTGGATACCGGTTTGTTTGCAGATTTGTATTCTAGCTTCAACTGCTTTTGGTCTTCTTTGGAGGATCTGATCTGATGCCAGCAATTATTATGTAAAACTTTGCAAGAAGTCATTCTAATCACTAATTCTTGCCTTCCATGCTCAGGTCTCCTGATGTTATTCTGGGTCTTCCAATATCAGAAGCAATAGATATGTGGTCTTTGGGTGCTGTTCTGGCCACCATGTACCTTGGCAGACCACTATTCCCTCAGCGGTGTCAGTATTACCTGGTATGGCCTCTGATATACTTGGACTTAATTTACAGTTTTATAAAGCAACTCAAAAAGAAGGCAAACTATCATTTATTTTGATGTTGCTGATGTTCTCTATCTAGATGGAGAGTATTGAGCAGATCCTGGATTTGGTGCCGAATGATCTACTAAATGAGGGAACCAACACTAAACTGTACTTCAAATCAACCAAGGTTAAGTCTTCAAAACCCTCACTCGGGGTATGCAACACTATTCTGAGATGTACACATCAAAGCATGTATTTCTTTCTCTCTCTCTTTTTTTTTGATAAAAAGTATATCAAATACATTCTCTGCTTTTTAGGAGCCTGAACAGTACCGGCCAGGGACCGTATTCCCACCTGAGAGATGCAACCTAACCGAGTTGAACGGTCTATATGACCTGGTGATGGTAGGTAGTCCTTGTACTGTGGATGTAAAATCAAAGTTAATACACCTGTAAGTCAGGAAGTGGGTGTTTTAAATATACAGTAAAATTGTTTTCAAATACAGATGTACCCAGACGTGGGAACATATGATGACAAGATGACGTTTGTCAGCCTCGTGGGGAGTACGCTGGATCCTCAACACAGAACTACACCGAGTGAAGCGCTGACACACCTGTTTTTCACCAGCAGCAAACCGGACAGTGATGCTGCCAGCTTTAACTGAGTGATTTTGTGTGTGTATGAAATTTTGGCATGCACTTTATAAGATGGATTGAAATAAAGATGTGTCACTTTTTGAAAGATCAAGCATTCCATAAATTCTTTGCACTCATTGATTTGCTGCCATTCTTCATCCAGTGACATGGTCTCAGATGCCCTTAGTGTCTCACCAATGGTGGAATCAGCAGGAGAGGACAACACCACCACAACTAAAGATTCAACTGCCTGTTGCCCAGGCGTTGAAACTGTACCTTCTTTTAACGACGAGGCCCCAGACGGTGCTGCAGCTTCAGCTCACGCCACCGCAGATGATGCCTCCGTTGCATCTGAAATGACGTGTGGAGATGACACCATCTCAGCTGCTGAAGCAGAGAGCACCGCCTCTGCAGAGCAAGATTTGAGTGAGTCTGTTCCAGCTGATGATCCTACCAGGACCACAAATACTCGGACAAGACCCCTGAAAAGAATCAGAAAATGTTTTGGAAGAATGTTTAGAGCTGTGCGTGAGTGTGTGTGTGATCATTTCATTTTTTCTGATATTGTAAATTAGTAATAAATATTTTCTTATTGCATGTCTTGAGTTGCACGATTGTCTGAAAAACAAGTCATAGCAACACGCTGAGCAGCTGCAGCGATAGCAGTTGTAGCAGGAGGAGCAGCTTCACTCTAACACTAGTGCTGTAGTTTTAGTAGCAGTAATGTGTAACAGAGGGATATATTTATTATACCTGTAGGAGTAGAGCAAAATCATTTGTGCCTGATATCACTCAAAAATGGCAGAACAAATGGAAATGTGCTGAGGAGATTCTGCACTCATAGAGCTGTCCCAGTGAGTGGTCAGTTCATTAATCCACTTTTGCACCTTGAAAAAAAGGTTTCCTCTTTTGTAAACTATGCAATTGAAGACATTTATTTTTGCACTTTGTAACTGTGGCTACATTTGAGCGGACCATGCATGGTTATAAGTAGTCATGATATATTTCAAAGCAAGCCCAGCGTATAGGTTATAACTACACAGCAATGCCTCTGCAGAGCAGCTTTAAATGTACTTATGCACTTTTTTACTGTGCATTTCAGTTTATAACCTCTGCTTTCCGTACACAGCATGTGTGACTCCACTCAGCTGTCTACGTACGTAAGTGATGGTATAAACACAACAAAGTGAGTTGAGCCAAATGTATGGTGTGGTGCACCTAACTTTATTAATATAAATGATGTGAAAACATTTTTCCAGCACTCTCTCTTGATAACAGCCAAACACCCACATCAAGCAGTCCACTGTGCTCCATGTGTCTGATTTCACACACACACACGCACACACACACACCTCTGAATTTTGACTGAAAGTAAGGCAGCTGGTATTTTTACAGTAAAGTCTAATTCCTCTGCATTGAAAAAAAAATTCTCACACTAAATTTCAAGCACTTGTTCAGGTTATATTAGGTGAAAGCATTCAGAGACTTTGATAATGTTCACTCGTCTGTGGGATTTAGCCTTTTATATATTAGACATGATCATGTCTCTTTCTTTTCCCCCCCACATGATGTCCTATCTTGTCCTGCACTACACTATGAAAGGGGTTTACGGTGTGGTCACAGTGGGACTAACCTATCTAACAAAAAGTCAAAATAACAGCTGCATTGCATGCTGTCCTTATTGTGGGTAGAACATTATCCCAAATCTCAGAGGGGTACTAGCATTTGATTGCTGCACGCCAGTAATGAGCACAAGGTCACGTAGAGTCCAGAGTGAAACAGGGTCCTGTCCTAATCTCCACTTTATAAGAAGTCCTCTGACACCTGCTAATTGACCTGCATGGGAGTCAAAAAAACCCACAGCAACCTTCCTTTCTGGGTGACTGGGTGGTTAATCAGCCTTAGCTGCAGATGTGTTATTTCTGATAGCATTGAAACTTTCAGATTTTTTTTTTTCAAGCCTCGAGGCGGTCCCTTGACCAGCTGGCCCCTGCCCACTGGCACGCACAATACCCCCTTCCTTTTTCTCTCTTAGCTGCAAGCCGTGCGCTGCTACTGACCCTAATCCCAAACCTCTGCTGTCACTTCTGCTTAGCCAGCGCTCCTGATTACACTACAGGGGTGTGCCATAAAAACCTACTTTCTCCAATTTCTTCAACCCAACACATGGACCAGCTACTTCAGATGAAATGCGATATCAGAGATTTCAAGAACATCGTTTTTTTTTTCTCTCTCTGTCTCTTTTGCTGCTGCTGCCATTCTTTGTCCTTACCCCCTTTCATGTTGCGTTCACTGGCAATTCTAACAGCTTCTCTGCGGGAACAAAGACAGCATATGAATTTCAGGTGGTGCAGAATTGCTTTCTCCATGTTATTTTTTTAACCCTTTGACATTTCACACCTTTCTGTGCCTCACATAAGAAGTCATTTTGAGACGTTATATAAATTAAAAACTACACAGGTGTGAAGGATACCGTTGCTCACCCTCGCTAGCCTTAAATATTTGAAGAGTATGAGCATAACATCTAGAGAATTCAAAATTCCATGAAAACTCTCTTTTATTGAGCTGAGTTACCTTGATCTTCACCTTGGCATATTTCAGTACTACACTTTCCATTTACAGGAGAAAAAAAAAACGTTATAAAAGCAGAAAAATGCTATCGTTGACAGGGCACTCAATTTCCCTGGGGTATTAAAAAGAAACCCAAAACTAGGGTGATCAGAAACCACCAAACCATCATGAGTATCTTTTGAAATTCGTACTTTCTTCTTCAAGAAGAAGGCTCTTGTTAGTTAAACATAATCAAAAGTTTGATGATGCCAGGGGATCAAACAGACAAGGTACTGTACAGTAAACACTTGACTGCAGGATTGAAAGCTAGTCCTCTGGAGCAGCTTGACTCGTCAGAAAACAGTGACTGTTTATTTTATGGGACGCACAGTCTCAGGAGATAGAGCAGCTTTTTGGACCTCAGGAGGAGGTACAAAGGCTTCTGACAGGGGCAGTTTGCTCTGGGTGCAACTGTTGATCCCTTGACAGGGCGCACTTATTTGGAACCCTTGTACCTACTGTAACAGAGACTATTTTTGAACTACTACTGACAGTTGTGCACCTTAATGTGAAACTCTAGGACAAATGGTGCAGTTGTTTCAGAACATATATGTACCTTCTTGGCCCCTTAAAAAAGATACAGATAGTGACTTTGAAGCCTGATCATTATTCCTAGGTGGTACATTCATGTCACTCATAATAGGGGCAGCGGTGGGAAGCTGCGCATGCACGTGTTCTTGTGTGAGTATAGAGTACAAAAAGAAAAAAAGTGCATTGAGTTGAAAACAAACAAAATAAAGGGCTGATAGCCTTAATAGAAATAAGTGTTTTAATTTAATTTAAATGAGTTTATAGAGAGAGAGCGGGACAGTGGTGCAGCGGTTAACGCTGTCACCTCACTGCGAGGAAGTCCTGGGTTAGAAGCTGCTGGGTAGCTGGGGACCTTCTGTGTGGAGTTTGCACGTTCTCGCTGTGTCTGTGTGAGCTCTCTCTGGCTACTGTGCCTTCTTCTCATTATCCATAGCCATAGTTTTAAACGTTGTCTGTCTCTGTGTGTTAGCCCCGTGATAGATGACGATGCCTTTCTTTAATCTTAAAAAAATGATTTGCCTCTATTTCTCTACATAAGCAGCATATCTTACTCAGCCCCCACCCCCCCTCCTAAAAGGAGACATTGTAGGAGGTTTGAGTATCTGATCCGGATGCCTCTTGTGGCTTTGGATGTGTTCCCCAGCAGATTAATGGCACATCCCACAGTTGATTAGGCCCTGGAATAAATGCGCAACATAAAAGAATCATTTTGGAATTATATAACAGAGCCGTGCAAAAGATTTTATTTTCTGAATCTGACAGATGTCACTAGGAGAAAGGGGTGGAGGCTTCTTTGCTCAGCCTGCTGTGACCGCAACTCAGATTTTTAGAGGTGACATAATAATTGATGGATTGGAAAACTATTTGAAATGATGTGGGAATATCGAAGGTTTTCACGAGAACCTGCCCAGATGCCGGATTAACAACCTGATAAAGTAGACACTTGCGGAGGGGTAGTTATAAACGGCAAGCACCCAGCAGTGGAATGTAACCATCTGTGTTTGCTCAAGTATTTAATTTTTATGTTATTTTATTTTTCTACTCCAATATATTTCAGAAAGAATGATAAGAGATACTTTAAACATTTAAGATTTTTGCAAGCAGAACATATGATACATGTTTTTGTTTTGTTTTTTTTATAAATGTAGCTACCCATCACTGCAGCTTCTCTTTCACTAAACATCCAACTACACTGTAGCCTCAGCTGGCAACTACGTAAGATGACAACAACATTCATGTTTCTGTCAGTGTGGAAGCTTCCCAGCAAATATGGTTGAAACGGCGACACTTTTTTTGCAAGTCAGAGATTACAGCAAAAACTGAAACATAGACAGACAGGTGTGTGTGTTTCCATGTATAACAGACATCCAGATAGACTGAGCAGGAACTGCCAGTATGATTACTGCGATAAAGAAGTGAAATGTTTGCGTCTTTGTTTCATTTAATCCAGCTACATTTAACTGACAACTAATTAATTTTTTATCTGTTTGTAAATTTTATCTCATTTGTTCCATGGTGAACTGAGCATGTCAGACTTCTCATAATCATCACCTCTCTGCCCCCAGAGTTATAAAACTCTGATGTAAACACTTTAATAAATATAAGCTGGATTCTTCAGAATGGCAGATCAGGAGTTCAAGGTTTCGTTGCCACATGCTTTTTCCCCCCTTCTCTTGATAAAGAATGTTCCGTCTGTTTCATTTTGTTCTACATGATAAAAGGATACTATAGAAGGATTTTAGTGGTCACGTTCACTTAAGACGCGAAAGATCCCCCGTACGACACCAGGAGGAGACACAAATCGCTGGGAAGGATTACATCAGGAACCTGTGCAAAATCCCATGTGCAGATCGATCTGCTGTGATGACCCCTTGCAAATAACGGAGCAGCTGAACGAAGTTTCTTGAACACATACTTTCCTTTGGTAATAAATCCAGCAAGGACGTCCCAGCATCAATGAACAATGTGCGCCCAGCAGCCGGTGACATACAAGTTTCAGTCTGGAATTTATGCTGCTGCTGCATCATTGAGTAAAGCACTGGAGAAAGTTAAACCGCTACATAAACCTACCAAAATCCTAACCCAGTTATTTATTTGTTGTCTGCTCTTTCCGAGGCTTCTCGTCCATCCCTCTCTCTGAGCTAACATGCTGCAGAACAGTCCTTTGGCTTGACTCACAGGTGTGTTTACCGTTTTCAGTTGGGTTGAGTGAGTCACTGCAGTTTGATTTATAATCATTTGTTTACAATTTAATATTGCATATATATATGTACCATTTTCAGACATGGTGTCATTCCAGAGGAAAAACACAGACAAGTTCATTTTCAGGAGAAAAGACTCTGGGTGTGGAAGCAGTTCAGCGGAGGTCGAGAGTTTATATTTCTGGCGCGATCACTCTGAGTGGAGGACACAACCTGCTCTGGAGAGCTGCCAGCTGGAAACTTGTCTAATGTCCATCTGAGTCACTCTTTGCTCCATTATGTCGTTCTCATACTGCCCATTAATGAGTCATTCTGTGTTACGTAAAACAAACAGTATCACCAGTTATTCTATTTGTGTGTGTCCTACCACGCACCAAACAGCACACAACTCTGATATCAAAATAGCACCACTCGTGCATTTTATACGCAACAAGAAGCACTCGGAGAGCGCAGACCTCCACCAAGGAGGTAATGTGGTATTCTGTAAATATTCATTTTCTTTTCTTTGTTCTTTTCAAACATACGGGGTTTGTAGTTCAGTAAAAATCAGATAAGGGCAGCATGACAGATGTTTACTTTGATTACATAAACATTAAGTAGGACTAGCATATTATATTGCACGATTTTCTAAGTAACTAAGCAGCTCTTTCTCTTGACAATACTTTCTTTAAAGATATAACGCATTTTAAGGTCAACTTGAAAGAAAGGCAGATCTGAGGTCAAAGGTCAAATGTGACATGATATTTGGATGCAAAATATAACGTGATGATTAAAATCCCCATATACCAGCACCATTTCCTAAATGTTGCCAATAGCAACAAAGACAGTAGAATATTAAACATATTTTTAAAGATAAAAGACATTTCATGAAATTTTGACCTTATGTGACCTTGAAAAAGAGGTCAGAGGTCTAATGTATTGTGATATTTAGAATCTATATATATCATTCCCCATATGCCTACATGTTGTTGATACAGCATGTAGGCATAAGGGGCAAGTTACTTTTTTGACATTTCGCCTTCCCCTCCAATCATGAGGGTTATGCAAAATGTCAAAAAGTAACTTAAAGGGCCAAATTGTATGTTATTTTTGACATAATTCGTGGACCGGAAGTAGGGGGCGGGGCCAGA